>CM039470.1:5392489-5560699 GCA_022433065.1 Begonia loranthoides
GAGCACAGCACTGCATATACGTTTAGATGAGTACTACGATCAAATCTTATAAATTAACATACAAAGAAGGCTTCTCACCAGATTTGCCGTCCCCTCTTGCTCGGGGAAGATGAGATGAGTGACTTCGTAATGATCATCCGTCCGCCTTCCCCCAAGAATTGCGCACGTCTCTTTGTTGTGTTGAGTATTTCTGCGCACAAATTGCTCAAACACGGTCATCAAATCTGAAGCCTGCAAGAAAAATGTCAAATGTCGTTAGAGTAACAAAACATTAACATGAACCAACACACACATATAAGCAACACACACATATAACCAATTCACAGACGTACCGCGTGCACCCTTCTAAGCGGCCGATTCTCGTCGTCCTCTTCGTTCTCGGCATGTTCGCGGCTGCCGCCGTGAGTATGATGTGGGGCTGATGCCGCCGTTGATGACGACGATGACACACGAGCTGATCGCCTCTCCCGTCGCTCAAGTGCTGCCATCATATCACGGTGCCAATCTTTTACTTGCAAATGGCGCTCTTGTGCAATGCGATGCCTCTCTTCCGCAAGGGCTGCTGCTTGCATATTCCAGTCTTGTTGCATACGGTGCCTCTCTTCGGCGAGGGACGCTGTTTGCAAATTCCACTCCTGCGCCATTTGATGTCTCTCGGCTGCGAGGTCATCCATTCTTTTGAGGTGCTCCTCCATCATTTGCATTCTCATCTCCATGCTCCTCCTCCAGTCGGTCGTCTCCTCAGGCATCGGAGTGAAGTGCGATGACTGAGGAGGAGGCTCCTGTTCATACCCGGGGGCTGCCTCGTGAGGCTCTGAGGGGGGTGGAGGCCGAGGTCGAGGTGCTGCCTGGCTGGTGTACTTGCGCCGCCATTCCCCTCCAACTTTTGTGAACCGCATGCGGTCCACCTTTTGCATATTGTAAAGGTGTAACTGCGACTCCACAATTCTCGGCTCGTCCTCAGGGATGGGCACTCCATATTCCTCACATATGGTCTGTATCAACCAATTGTACGGGAGGTTCTTAGAAGGTATGTTCAACACCTCATTCATGTGGCTGAGGATGATATATCCAATGTCCACCTTTTTCCCGGTGAACACCTTTTCCAACATATAGAGATCCATGCAACTGACATGGTCTCGATGCCCATCCCGCGGCAAAATGGTGTACGTCATGATTAGGTGGACCAATCGGGCTATCACATGAAGGTCCTTGGCCTTCGGCTTGTGGTACTCTTCAACCTCTGGATCGCGGTGCAGCAATCTTAGCACGTTTAGCCCTTCTCCCCGGCTGACAAATGGTGGCTCCCGAGACACATGATAGTATTCCTCGCTTGGGCCATCCATTTCACATTCAAGCATTATATTTAGGACCCGAGGAGTGAGCCTCACCTCCCGTCCAAACACCAACGTCGTTAACTCCATTGGCTCGGTTGATAGTCTCAAATTTGCATAGAACAATTTGACAGCTTCTTCAGAGTAACTGCCTCTCATCTGGCACAACCTGGCTAATCCAGCAGATTGCATCAGATCCTTAATCCCCATTCCAGCCAATGAGTCCAGGTCCACAATTTTTGAGACAATGATTGTACGGTTCTGAATATCATTCTCGTACCGTGATTTGCATTGTCGAGACCTGAATAATTTGACCCTCCTCCCAGCGGTGACAGGTTCAACCCGGACAATTGAGCGTCCGGAATCTTCTTCGCCGCTAGCCGCCGCGGGTTCATGTTCAAAATCCCACGGTGCTCCGGGTTGGGAACTCTGGGACGCCGCCGCGGCTTGCTGAAAGGACGCCGCCGCGGCTTGCTGAAAGGACGCCGCCGCGGCTTGCTCCCGGGACGCCGCCGCGGCTTGCTCAGAGTACGCCGCCACGGGTGGCTCAGTGTACGCCGCCACGGGTTGCTCAGTGTACGAAGCCGCCGGTTGCTCCGTGTAGGAGGACGCCGCGCCTTCCTCGCCGGGTGGCTTCCCCCGCTTGGCCGCCAATTTCCTTGCTCGTTGGTACTGTTTCATCTTATGTAAGCTCTCGCCGTGAAAATCTCTCGACTTGAGAAGTGGTCGCCGGTGGTTTCGGGGTTTTTGAGCGTTGAAGATGGGTGCAAACTGGCGAGCCCTAGCCTTGGCACGTTATGTATACAGCCGATTAAATTTGGGACGCCGCGGCGGCTTCCTGGGCCGCCGCGGCGGCTTCCCGGCACGCCTCAGCGGTCTGCTTGGGACGCCGCATGGGCGTCCCGGGAAGCCGCCGCATGGGCTTCCCGGCACGCCGCCGCGGCTTCCCGGGGAGCCATGTATGTATGCACAATTTCGCTTATAACTGAATCGCCTCTTTTCCTTAGCCGTGCACACTGGAGGATATAAATTGAGTGATATACAAAACCAAAACATTTGTACAACAAGCCAGATATTTAAATTTAGTCACAATTACATCAATATGTACCAAACACTCGTATCACGGAAGGTTAAGGTCCACCGTCCGATACGTTTGTGTTTCCCGATCTTGAGAAACCAACTCCTGCAAAACAAATTGCAAATGAAATTAGCATTTATCAAACAACACTTAAAAACGTGAACGGCATCAAGGGCTCACATGTGTCGTAGGGTCGCTGGCAGGATCTGTCTCGGGGACTAGGGAGGGGGCTAACTCGGGGACTCTGAACCCCATAAAAGTGGCCTCCGACCTTCCTCTGCCTCTGCCGCCATGAAATGTACCGCTGCCTCGGGCGCTCCCCCTGCATTGCCCAGCACTTGACTCTCCTGCGCCATCGCAAGTGCGGGAATTGTGGCCCACACGACCACACCGCCCACAAGTGACGTTTATATGTCTTCTGGATAGCACCGTCCTGCTTGGGGCCTCGTCCACATCCCGTACCCTACGTACGCGTGGCCTTCCTGGAAGCCTTTTAAATGGCGGTGGGGTAATTGGATCAAGATTCGTCACCGGCCGCCACTCGATTTGTCCATTGAGGGGGGAGAGGAAGTGGGAGTACATTTCTATGTATGTTTCCCGATGATAGCACCGATCCACAAATTCTTCCGGAGATCTCCTCATAAACTGAATGCACTGGATTGCATGGACACAGGGGATGCCGGTCAAGTCCCACCGGTAACATGTACACGTACACTTGTCCAAATTGACAGAGTACATGTCGTTACCGTTGCTGACCTCAAATTGTGCACGGCCTGCAAACTGGGGGCTCCAATTTCTACTAGCATGTTGAACTTTGGCGAGACGGCTGCTAATCCTTGGACACAACCGTTCGGTCGAGCGAGACATCTTTTCATGTTTTTTAACGATCCTACCCATGATGCCCTTTCGAATAATCTCGAACATACTTAGAATTGGTTTGTCCCGGGCGGGTAGGATGCAGGCATTGAAGGACTCGCTGAGGTTGTTGAGGCTTATGTCGCACTTTGGGATGGAAGAGAAGGCATGTTTGGCCCAACATCTTACATCTATTGCTGCTAAATATTCGTGGGCCGCTGGGTGAAGGACAGCTAACTTGGCCATCTCATGCTCAAATTGCCCCCTTGTTGTGGCTCTTGATGCAGCCCAGATTGCATCCTTGAACAACCTGCCTTTAAATTGTTTTTGAAAATTGGCATACAGGTGTCGGATGCAAAACCGATGCTCTGCTTGCCATGCCACCTCTCTGACCGCTGGCACTAGTCCCTGCAAAGATTCATAATGAGAGAGGGACATTAGTAAAAAATGCATAACAGACACACATAAGGAACCAAGCAATGAACCGCACCTTTTGTCGATCCGAAATGAATGTCCAGCCATTGCCAGATAGGGTGTTTAGATCGTCCAACAACAATTCAAGAAACCATTTCCATGAAGCTCTATTTTCTGCTTCAACGACTGCTACAGCAATCGGATACATTCCATCGTTCCCGTCGATGGTCACAGCGGTCAGCAGCTGTCCCGGAGTCACCCCCTTCAAGTGGCAGCCATCTAAACAAATAACAGGTCTACCATAGTTCAACACTGCCCTCTTGCATGCATCCATGCACATGTACATCCTTTTAAATACACTCATATCCAGGTCAACACGCAGTGAACTTCCAGGATTCGACCTCCGAATCTCCTCAGCATAGGACCATATGAGCTTGTATTGCTCATTGCCATCCCCTTCGTTCATTTTCTTGGCGGCATTTCTTGCCCTTCTAGCAAGGCTGGTTGTTATGTTAATGTTGATGTCCTTCCTGACTGTCTCAATTATGGAAGATACAGACCAATCGGGCTGACTTTTAAATCTATCTAAGTAATGGGTTGCCACCCATTTCGCACTGGCATGGCGACTTTCCATCTTTCTAGAGCAAGTGTGAACATCATTGTAGGACTTTATTTGAAACGTCATTTCATTTTTTATTTTTGAGGCGTGCAGCTGCCACATGCACCCTTCGTCGCATTTTGCCCTCAATCGAGTCGCATCGCTGTGGGTGAATTTAACCCCGTACCCATTCTTCAAAGCATGCTCGACAATTTCTTCTCTAATTTTATTCAACGAACTGTATTTTTTGCCAAGGTGCATACCAACAAATGTGCATTGTGCTTCTGGTTGGCATGGGAGCCTACTCTCAGCCATGTCCCTGTCTTCATCGCTACTACATTGGATTGCTGATCGGAGGTCCTCATCATCCTCTTCGTTTAAATTTGCTGAGACAGAATGCAAGACAATTGCAACTTCATGTCCAATACCACGTACCTCATTTTGATTGGCCAACAATGTCTCTGTGGGCCCCACGTCACATTGACGGTTAATAACAGATTCTTCCTCAGTCCATGACTCCATTTTCTTGGCAAAAAATTCTTCAACTTGGCCAAAATTCCTTTCTCTTCAGCTGTCGCACTTCTCTAGGGTTCGCTAATCGCTGATCAAATTCCTTACTGTCCAGAGGAGTTAGCTCTCTGTTTATATAAATTCGGTCCGGGAAACCGCGGCGGTGTCGTAGGACGCCGCAGCGGCGTCGCGGGGAGCCGCAGCGGCGTCCCGGGGAGCCGCAGCGGCGTGGCGACTAGTCGCGACTCCAGTCAACACTTGAGTGTCATTTTTCGCAACGCGGGGCGCCGCCGCGGCGCGGTGGGACACCGTTGCGGCGCGGTAATTAACGGCGACCGTCACTGCGATGGTTGATTTGTCATTTAGACGTACGTTAGTGTTTACCTTGTTAACACTTAAACCACAATGGTTGACTTGTCATTGACCTGAAACCACAATGGTTGATTTGTCATTTTCCCTTCGATTTTTGAGGTCGATGAAAACGACATGTCTGATTCTTTTTCCAATATTTTAGGGCTTCTATTTCTTTGGTTATTATATCATCTACCCACCCGCCTGCGCTGACTGGATTTCGCTTTTGTTCTTGTTTTAATTGTTTTTTCGTCTTCTTGTCATTTTCATATTTTGTCGTGTTTTAATGAGCTTCAAAAATGCAGATTGTGGTAATAATTGCTTGTTCTTTTCGTGTTCCAAATTTGATTCCTACTGGCTACGCGGCGGGATGTTTATTTAAGGAAAATTAATAAATCAATTATTGTACTTTGTTATCAATGACTAGTCAATCATTGTAGTATTTTTGCCAGAAACTTAACCAATGAATTATGAGAAAAAATTGTCGCAAAGATCGTTGTCACGTTTGTCATTAAACGTATTTATTTCGTTCCGCCGCAGAACGTCAATGTTAAATATTAACGTTTTAGAACTGACATTCCGCGGCAGATAGGTTCACGTTCCGCCACGGAACGTGGAAATTAATTAAAAATTACAACGTTTTGCAGCAGAACGTTTACTTGACGCTGTGGAAAGTATTGCATCCTCTGCCTTGTATAAATTCACACTATATTCATCGCGATTTTTTCAGTGATTTTGTTAGCGATTAGCAAACCTTAGAATTTTCTGAGAGCTGAAGTGTACCGCATTTTGGTGAAGTTGAAACATTTGTTAAACACTAATGGTGTATGAGAGTGTTGAGGAATCTGTTAACTACTAATTTGAAGTGGGGCTCATATCCACAATTTTGACAAAATGAGGTACGTGTAATTAGAGTCGAAGTTGCCATAGTGATGCATTCTGTCTCGCCAACTCCAGACAAGGAGGAGTTGCGTTCATTATGCGAATCCAATGACGAAGACATAGACATAACAAAAGACTCCTATTGAAACAAAGAAAAGAAACTTGGCATCAATACCAAAGCAAAGTCGGGTAACCAAACATCCAACGAAACCTAAATCTCGTGAATTTATGGGTAACCATTAGGCTCTGATGCACCATAACACTACCAAAACCAAGTGTCTGACACACCAAAACAGACCAGCTGATGCAACACCAATTAGGAACTGTCATATATGGTCCACACAACAACTAGCACTGAGGCACAAGCGCACTTGGACCCAAACATCCAACACGAACCCGACAAGTGTAAGTGCCACACAACCAACAACGACTTGAACAAGAAGATGACCTCGACATGGACCTGACAATCTGCATGGCTCAGAAATCCATGAATTCTAGCGTGGATCTAAACATTTGCTGACAACAAACCCTGGTCAAACCCAAAAGGTGAGACAAGTGCGAGAAACGACCAACGCCCAACAAGGAATCCACACTAGAACACTAGTGGATGAATAAACATTAGTTTTGAGACAACAACATGAACCACAAAAGTAACCAGACACTGGTCAAACCGAAGGGTAAGACCGAAAATGGAAGGTGCCCAATTCTAGAACAGGAATGCGAAGTTGACAACGAGAAATGCTCCAATGAGACAACGGCTGACAACATCAGAACAAGTGTCTAAAACCACAAGGACAAACGACAAGGCAAATCGAACAGCCACGAAACCACTCCTCCAAGGGAAACACACTCGCCCAACGTAGGGAAGTGACAGGCTCTAACAGGAGACAAACAGAGCTTGAAAAACAACACCACCTGTCATAACATAGGGGTTTCAACGGTAAAGAGCGAAGCATAGCTCCAACCACGAGGTCGCCAACACGCGAACCAACATCGCACGAAACAACTCCACAACCGGGATTTTAGATTTCCCAAATCCGACACTGTAAAACCCAAGAATTTTCAAGATGATAAATTCCACGCGTAAATTTTTGGTGTTAAAATCGATCGTAACGTTGAAAAATTGACTCGATTTGTTGCTTAGCGACTACGTGTAAAATTTTGGTTAATTAGTCAAATCATTAAAATTGAATATTTCTGAGCGATCAAATAAAATAAGAAAGAAAGTTGAAAAATTAAAGGATCGTTGTCGATTGACGTTTAGAGTAAATCATTCGATAATTGGATTGGATTGGATTAATTTAATGTGTAATACATATTTATATATGTAGTATTAAATGAAAAGAAATAAGAGCATAAAAAATTAGGGTTTAAGATGAAAAATAGAAAGGAGGGAAAAGTACGTGGCACTGTGGCAGGTGAATTTGGAAAAGGGTAGACGAAGAAAAGACAATACGAGAAGAAAAAGGGTTGAAATGGAGAAAACATTAAATTAGGGCTGTCCGTATCTTCGGTTGAGAGAGAGAGGCGGCTAGATATAATAGAGACTAGAGGGACTGTCTGGGAGGCTCGGAAGGACTGTCTGGGAGGCTCGACATTCCGAGCCTTTGAGCGAGGGCCGGCGTTCCTCGGCTCCTTTAGGCAAGCTGCGAACAGACGACTTCGGACAGTTCGAGCGCTCCGTCCAGCAGCTTTCCGAGCTAGGATTTCAACCCTGTTGGAGCACTCCAACCACCGGCGACAGGGGCTTCACCAAACCGAGTCCGTCTTCTGATTTCGGTGAGCAAACCAAAACCCGATTCCTGTCTTTATCTCCTGAAAATTTATTGATGCATTCTACCTCTGTTTTATTGCTGGATTATTGATGGAATAAAACATGGGAATGATTTGTTGGATCCTGGACGATGAGTAGCTAAACGAAGGAGCTGCAGTCTGCCACTTCTCCGACTCAAGGTGAGAATGCCGTGTGTGATTTTTGGTTCCTCGACCTAAACTGTAAAGTTCGATATATTCTGCTTTGATTTTTGAATTCATATTTGAGGTTGGATTCTGTTTCGATGATGGGTTATGCTATGATTGTGTTGGATGTATAATCATAATAATCTGTTATGATTATCAGTTTGGTCCACTGCCATTGACAATGGATTTCATGGATTTGTATCTGTTGGGTATAGTTTCTACGCACTGTTGGTTGTTTCAATTTATGCCCACGGTTCAATGATTGAAACCCAATAAGTCATTTCTGTTTTGTTTGATAACTTGAGGAGTAGTTGTTGTTGAGCTGAAGATTGAAAATAGTAGGAGATAGGAATATTTGGATTTATTGTTAATCATTGGCAGACTTGAAGAATTTAATTTGGTTTGTCTGCTATCTTGGACGATGGATTCTAATTGTAGTTGGAAATTGTTTTGGGAGATAAATATTGGGGATTGTTGCTACGATTGTTGTGGCTCTCTTATATTTGGCTAACCATGAGTTGGATAATTTGTAAATTGATCTTTAAGGTCGACTGTCAAATAAATTATTTATGCCCAATACAACTACACATATTGCACGCAGAAGGGTTAACAAATAAATTTTTATAATTCTTTTTCTTTGCAAAGGGTTGATAGCCAATGTTAACTTTATCAAAAGTAACTTTTTGCTTTCCTAAGAACATATTAAAATTTTTGCTACCGTTAGTGTATTTAAACACAATAGAATTCAAATCATTATTTTTAGCTTTCAATTCACCAACATCAATTTCAAAAGATTTAATCGTAGCATTCAAGTCATCATTCATGCTCTTTACCTCAACAATTTGATTTTCTAAAGATTTAGTCAAATTATCATGCTTTTAACCAAATTGTTATTTTCTTTTTTCAACAATTTATATCTATGATTTAATGCATACAAAAAACATTCAATGCATAAATATAAAGAGAGTTACGTTAGAGAAAATGCAAACAAAGTTTGTTTAAGCGGTTCGGCAACCCCGCCTACGTCCGTGCTCCAAGTCGCACTTGGAGATCCCTAATCCATCCAACCTCCCCGGTTGACGATGTTTGACTTACGGGTGTCAAACAAACCTTACAATGACTATTTCAGGGCGTACCCTTTCCTTTGACTATTGCGAGGTGTCACCCTTTGATCTTGACTATTCCGAGGTGTCACCCTTGTTTGATTAATTCGTAGGTTGTCACCCTTAGTATTTAGGTACAATGATTTGGAAATCGAAAATACAAACTATTCCAAACTCTCCCAAATAGAAAACTCAAGTTTTGGGACGATGAGAGTTGGATTACAAGCTCATTAGAATGCTAGAGAAGTTGAGTGTACAATTTTGCAGAGTTTCGCTACTTCTCTCGTTGGTTACTTTGAGCTTGGAGTGTCTCATATATATAGAGCTATTCATTTTCGGTTGACCACTTCCTTTTCGGTCGACTACATCTAGTCTTTGGAAATATAGTCGTTGCGTGTTCTAATATTTTCGTGTGATAATTATTTCTCTAAAACTTTATATGATTTAATGCATACAAAAAACATTCAATGCATAAATATAAAAAGAGTTAGGTTAGAGAAAATGCAAACAAGGTTTGTTTACGCGGTTTGGCAACCCCGCCTACGTCCGTGCTTCAAGTCGCACTTGGATTACTTACGGGTGTCAAACAAACCTTACAACGACTATTTCAGGGCGTCACCCTTTGATCTTGACTATTCCAAGGTGTCACTCTTGTTTGATTAATTCGTTGAGTGTCACCCTTAATATTTAGGTACAATGATTTGGAAATCGAAAATACAAACTATTCCAAACTCTCCCAAATAGAAAACTCAAGTTTTGGGACGATGAGAGTTGGATTACAAGCTCATTAGAATGCTAGAGAAGTTGAGTGTACAATTTTGTAGAGCTTTGCTACTTCTCTCGTTGGTTACTTTGAGCTTGGAGTGTCACGTATATATAGAGCTATTCATTTTCGGTAGACCACTTCCTTTTCGGTTGACTACATCTAGTCTTTGGAAATGTAGTCGTTGCGTGTTCTAGGCTTTTTCGGTGGCACTCTTCGTCCACTCCTTCGTCCGAATCTTGCGTCTGAAACCATTTCGGACAAGGTCTTCAATCTGTAATCCATTTCGGACAAGGTCTTCAACCGCAGCTTCGTCTGCCAAACTTTGGAACAATCTGTAAAGCATTTCAGTCGCATTCTTTGTCCGTAACATTCAACTGCAAGTTCGTCTGAAATTGCACAAAGCACTCTGTATCGCTTAATATATCGGACGTCCGAAACTCATTGATGGACGTCCATTCCTCAAGTTCTTCGAAAGTAAACTGTCATTTCTGCTTTGGCTCCATATGACGAACGTCCGTTTCATCATGAGGGATGTCCGAAACTCAACTTCTGCATACACGAGACATCCGTTCCTCAAAACTTCCTCTGTTTCTTCACTGTGTCGCCATGGCTTAAGATGGACGTCCGAAACTCCATGAGGGACATCCAAAACTCAATTTCTTCGTTGTTGCTTTAAGATGGATGTCCTAAAACTCTATGAAGGACGTCCAAAACTCATTTCCTCTTCACAAGTTCGTTGTTTCTTCAATTCAACGCCACAACAGTATGACGGACATCCATTCCTTTTTAAGGGACATCTGAAACCTTCATTTCTTCTTAAGTGGGACGTCCGAGTTTATCCACCCAACGTCCGTTTCTTGCTGTTTTAGAAATCCTTCGCCTGCTTTAATTCCTTGATATTTTTAAGTCTCAAAACAATATATATTCACTGCATGTACTTAGACAAGCATGTTAGCACTACTTTAATACCAGTTTTGAGGGTATCTCCAATAAACATGCATATAAATAATATAATGAATATACTATTAATAACAATATCAATAAAAACACAATAAGTAACTTAATATTTCAATCAAAATATTCATCATCAAAATAAATTAGCCTAACACAATTAGGCTTACAGACACATGGTAATAGTGTTCGCTTGGTTCCTCAGTCAAAAATCCAAGCAACAAATTAATATCCTTGGGAGTCATTCTCAACTCCCTTCCAAACATGTAAGTCCGGAACTCTAATGGTTAGGTGGACAGTTTCAAATAGGCATAAAAGAGTTTGACAATCCGTTCACAGAAACTTCTAACCAATTTGCACAACCTAGCTAAACCAATCCCCTCAAACAATTCTTTAATTTCAAATTCAGCCAATGACTCAAAGTCTATTTTTCTAGAAACAATAATTGAACGGTGTTTAATAGCAGCTTCATACCGTTTGTTCGTTTCTGCTGTCCTAAAAAGTGGGGAGTAGAACATTTCTGTAACAGGTTGGAAACGGACCAATGAACCTGCTATCAGTCGTTGTCGGGGCTGAGGCTGAGGTTGAGGTTGAGGTTGTGCTTCAACCTTGGATTGTGCTTCAATTCGGCCAACAGGGGCAACCGTGGGTCCTCCAAATTCAACCGCGGCTACTTCAACTTGACCCATGGCTGCTGCACCTTTAACTGTGGGTGCTCCACCTTCAACTGCGGTGGGTACATTGCAGTGCAACTAACCAACAATGAACTCGGTTGCAAGCCAACAGCGTTCACGGGCCGAGTTCGTCATTTTTGCCTGTGGTTGCAACTGCAACGGACCACCCTTTCACTTTAGTATCAATTTTTTTGCCCTAGAATCCATTGGAATTGATGAAATATGGAGGAATGAAGGTTTGAGAGTACGAATGTTCACCGAATTCATGGTTTGCGGTGAACTCGCAAAGAACACAGTCAAGTCTTATATACTAGGGCACAGCAACGCAGAACGACACACAATGTTCCGCTGCGAAACGTTGTCATTTCGCTGCAGAAAATAGACGTTCAACGGCGGAAAGTCGTCATTCCGCGGCGAAACATCATAAATTTTAATTAATGCAGACATTACGCCATGAAACATCAGTGCTAGAACGTTAATTTTTAAATTTGCATTCCACGATAGAACGTTAAGAGTTTCGCTGCGGAAAAAAATTTATACGTTTAACGGCAAACGTGATAGCAATATTTGCGGCGATTTTTTTTCCATAGTTCAATGGTTAAATTTATAATGAAAATACTTTAGTGGTTGACTTGTCATTGAACACAAAATACGATGGTTGATTTGTTAATTTCCCTTTATTTAACTCTTCAAATGTTTATCTAACCATGCAAAAATAACTTATTATGGTTATCGCGGTTCTTATGTGAAGATTTTGATGAACAAGTACTGATAGGATTATTATACACCCAGAATGTGGTTGAGATGGCTTGTGAAGGGAAATTGTGAAATCTTAGTTTGTTCATTTCTTGTAAATCATTACTTCTTCTATATTCGTACTGATTAAAATAAATCTTCCCCTATATTATAATCCAACGCCTGCATATGTATGAAAGTTTATCTATTTGGTTTTTTGTTTATGCTGGTTGCTTATTCATCTTTCCTTGTAATATGAGGCCACAGAGAAAAAAGGGTCAGAGCTATTTGGTGGAATGGCCCCTGAGAGCGAAAATTTTTGCCTTTTTGGACTATTACATTTAACTGCTGTGAACTGGTGAGAACTTCTGCCATGTCATTTCGTGTGGAAAAGTAAACATATGGCGAGAAGAATTCTATGATTTTGCCTTGACAATTTATACTTTGTTATGCAGGGATAATGCGGAACATCAAAGAATTGTTGCTGCCTGTTTGGTAAAGGGTGTCTACTTACTTGAGCGGAACCGTCAAGGTTCTGAAGCCTTTGCTCCGCCTTGGTGGGAATCTTTCCATTTTGGGTTGCATCAAAAACTTATAGACAATGCTGACAACTCCATATTTGGTGCTGTCTTTGAGTTTAAACCAATAGCATCCAGTTACGACCAGACAATCAGCAGAAGTCCAAGATATGTTATTGCCTTCCGTGGTACTCTGATCGAACCTCATACCATTTTGGGGGATCTAAAGCAAGATTTTCGTCTTATCCTAAATGACCTACACCATACATTGCGATCCGAGATTGCTATGCAGTGTGTAAGGGACAAGGTTGCCGCTGTTGGTGATTCAGATATTTGGTTAGCTGGGCATTCGTTAGGGTCAGCCATGGCAATGCTAGCTGGGAAAACGATGGCAAAGAAAGGTCATTTTCTCAAAACTTTCCTTTTCAATCCACCCTTCATTTCCCCAATCGAGAGAATCAAGAACAACAAAGTGAAAGAAAGATTAAGAACTGCAGGCAGTGTGATGAAAGCAGGATTTGCGGTTGCTAAGAAGATAACAGATCCTAGTAATGAGTCTGAAGATTCATTCATTGCTCTGTCAGGATGGATTCCATCAATGTTTGTCAATCCAGACGATGACATCTGCAAAGGGTATATCGGATATTTTAAACACCGGGAAAACATGGAGAAAAACGGAGCAGGATTCATCGAGAAGCAAGCAACCAAATTTTCAATCTGGTGTGAGTTTTTGAATGGGAAGGAGACAGATCCACTGCATCTCATTCCTTCAGCAAATCTCATTGTTAATCTAACTCCTCAAAAAGAAGCCCATGGAATTCGTCAATGGTGGCTACCAGATATGCAATTGCAATCAAAACTCATCAAGTACGAGCAGCTTTTCCCATCGCCCTTTGTTTGTCGACCAAAGTATGCTTTCGTTAATCCTTGCATATAAATGAAACAACCTGTTTCAGCTAGAAGCACCCAAGCTTCTAGGAAAGATTTTCTTTGATTTTTATGTGTCAAGCTATTTGTGAACTTGCATTTCTAGCTGCCTTAAAACGAGTAATGCTAGATTTATCTTCTTATTCTACACTTTAACCTTATCTCGGTGCTTACGTGTCAGTTATTAATTAGTGTAACAATTTATATAAATTATACATAGTTTGAAATGACACGTTAAGAAATAAGATAAGAGCGTAGATTTTATTTCAGCTCTCTTTATTTACGACACCCCATGTGTACGAGATATTGAAAATAGTCTAAAATTCTTGTAACCCACTAAACCAATGTTGATTTGTTTAGACTTTTAAGCACTAGATAATGTAATGTTTGAACTTGTTTTGGGCCTCCATTAGCCCTCATCAGTTTGTTCTCGGGCTAATTGAATAACAGATTCTTAGCCAGGTTGTTGAGGATTTCGTATATTGGACTTAAAATCACATAGTCAATGTTCACTATTTTCATGTTGAATACCTTCTCTAGCAAATAGAGATCTACGTAGCTAACATGGTCTTAATGTCCATCCCCAATACAAAATGATTTGCGTTATGATGGTGTAGATCACTCGAGCTATAACATTAAATACATTGTACTTTGATAAGTCAACTTTTGAACTATTTTTGCTAACAAATTAACTACTGAATTATGAAAAAAAAAGTCACATCACTGACACATTTTTCATTAAATATATTGATTTCATTCTGCGACAAAACAAAAATGCATTGATTTCGTTCTGCCGCATAACCAAAATTTAAAACATGGTCATGATGTGGTTAATTCTTGGCCTGAATAGGTTCAAAAGTCCGACCGCCAACGAGGTGCAGCAGGCCGAGACAGCAGGCATGAGGAAAAGGAAATTCTAGGCCCGCCCTGGCCTACATTGACTTATTTGGAACCATTTGATTTATTCCCTCTCCCCCATAGAAGAGTCTCAATCTTCTACTATATTGAGTCTTTCTATATTATTTGCAGGAACAACGGTTTTGTCGTACGTAAATATGGTCTCTGCAACTTTACGCAACTCCATTCCGAAGTTCATCGTTTATTGCCAAGTGCGAGAAGCATAACGAAGCGTGCTCGATGAATTGAGTAAATTCGAGGTCAGGACGAACTTTCTACCCCCAATTGATTTTGTTCTGTCAATTTTCCTGGTAAAACTTGATGACAATTTTGCTCTCCTACAACGAGAATGAACGCGCAGGATGGAGGATGGATATTCTCCAAAGGCGCTGGCGGACGAAGGTTTGTGCTCGTTGGATGAAGGGACAAACATCCTTCAATGTGGATGGACGACCAAGATGAGAGATGGACATACCTCAAAGGCGCTGGCGTATGAAGGTTTGTGTCTGTTGAATGAAGGGAAAAACGTCCTTCAATGTGCATGGAGGATACACATCCTCTAAAGGCGCTGACTTCATTATGTTGAAGGAAGTCACATGTAATGCACACGCTATTTAAATGGGAGGAGACGAAAGTTGTTGGTCGTTGAATGAAAGAGTCGAACGTTCTTAAGAGATGAGAGACGTATGTCATTGAAAATGAACATTCATGATGAGGTGATGAGTGTCCAAGGCCGTTGTTGGGCGTAGGATATGATTATTGAGAGACAAAGTTGTTTAGTATTATTGATGGACGTCCAACAACGCCCTCAACCCACAACGAAAGCCCCTCATCCCACAACGAACATCCCTTATTCCACGACGAACGTTCCTCAACCCACAACTGACGTCCCTCAATGCTTTAGACGATGAGGGAACGTCGTCGTTTAGTATTGAAGGACATCCCTCGACTTATAACAAATGTCCCTCAAAAGGGAACGTCGTCATATAGTATTGAGACTAATCATTAGACGTCCCTCCTCTCCTCATGGATCAGCAAAATTATTTTAAAATTTGATTTGTCGGTGATTGAATAGTTCAGAGATTATTTTGTTAATTTTCCTATAATACATTGTCAAATGTCATTTTTTAACTAAAGAACTGAATTGGTAATCTAAATATTTTATCTTGACTTTGGTCAAAATATTTAATCTCCCTTATTGTTCGTTGTTCACACTCGTTGATGTCACTCCCGCGTTGAATAGCTGTTCACCTGACCTCCCCTAAGTATCACTCCCTCGTTTAACCTCTAGACTCTCTTACTATTTGGCAGTTGACCGTTTAGATAGAATTGAAATAAAGCATAAAATAGTAACCCTAGTCGTTCATGGTCGTCGTCTCAGCCAGCTCGGCCCCCGTAAGATTCTTTTTGAAGAGACGACCATGGACCCATACAAAAGGTGGCCTATGTTTCCTTCCCTCCCTCTCTCTCTCTCTGCACCATCACACCTAGTTCTTTCTGCAATCTCTCTCTACAGGTACATTTCTCATTTTTCACTAAGATTTCTTAAGTTCGTTGTTATTCCTAGCCTCCATGTTCATCTGAAACTGCATGGATTTTGTCTCAGACAAGTGTCGCCGGTGTGTGATAGCAGTGTCTTGTTTCCCGTTTTGCATGAATTCCGGCTGCCGCTTTATGTCGATTTTTGAGGTCGATGAAAACGACATGTTTGATACTTTTTCCAATTTTTTAGGGACTTCTATTTCTTTCATTATTATATCATCTACGTTCTTACCAACCGGCTGCGCTGACTGGATTTCGCTTTTGGTCTTTTTTTAATTGTTTTTATCGTCTTCTTGTCATTCATGTTTTGTCGTGTTGCTGTAATGAGCTTCTTTCCCTGCAACTTTGATGGCAGCTGGGCCTGGGGGTGGTAATTTGCTTGTTCTTTTTGTGTTCCTCGTGTAAAATCCAGCCCGTTGAAGCCCAACCCATAGAAAAAAAAAAAAAAAAAAAAAAAAAAAAAAAATTATAAAAATTTTTTTTTGAAACTTCTTCCCCAATCTGCCTGCCGCGATTTGGGGAAGAAGTTCCCCTTTTTATCAGCAACTGAGGAAGGAGAATCAAACGACCCGACCCCCCTCCAAATTTTGATCCCTCCTCCGACGCGTGAACGGCTCCCCCTCTCGGTACAAGTCTCTCCCTGGTAAGTCCGATTTCGAGTCTTAAGTTTATTTCCTCTTCAAATCTACCCTGTTAATGGGATGTGTATCCCCTTCAGATCGGAGGACGTAACTCCGATTAAATTAAAGTCCTTGCCGGCGGACGAAAGAGACCAAAGTTCAAGTTCCATTGGTGTTCTTCGATGGGTAAGTCGACTCCTCCCTTCCCCCTCAAATTTTACTTCGGTCCTTCACAGAACCAATTCAAATTATGATTCTGTTTTGAAAGGTGCAGAATTTATGATCTTTTCGAGTTGCTTGAGGCTTGGACAGTGAAGAAATTCTCCAAGGAATCGGAAGTTGTAAAATTTAAGGTATGGGAAAAAATCAATTTTTTTTAGAATCGGATTTCGTCTCTGTTCTTTGTGTTGGCCTGGATTTTGGATTATGAATTAGCTATCAAAATCGGCCTTTGAATTGAGTTGTTTGATTATGTATAAATTCTCGTTGAATGGATGATCTGGATAAAAATTTTAGTCACATTGTGCCACTTTTCGTCGTTGTAGTGCGTCGGTTAGCCAGCGAGCAACTGGCCGAGACGCTTGTAAAAAAAAAAAAGGGGGAGATGGAATCTTCCCCTCTGCAGTCCGCCACACAGACCCACTTTGGGCTGTGGTCTGAAAACTTTGGGCTGGGCTAAAAAGCCCTGGTTGGTGGCCCAGTTTGACTCAAGGCCTACATGGGCCGAAATTAGATTAATCTGGACCATTAATTGAGTGGGTTGTTGGGTCTATTTTGGAGTTTCTCTCTAACCCATTTAAAGATTTAAATTATTGGGATTTAAAGCTTCCTCACCAAATTTTCCTAACATCAAATTAGGTTCCCACTTATTGGATTAAATTGTGGATCTTATAAATTGGACACTTTGAGCAATTGAGCTTGGACAAGAATAACCCACTTTGAGGTAGGGATTATTTTTATGCACTACATTTTGCATATTATTATTTTAAATAATTCTTTTAAAATTTAACAGTTTATATTCTAATAAATTGTTCATTTCAAGTATTAGAATTTGTTAAATTTTATCCCATGAGGCGTTTCTTGTTATTAAATTTAATTCTTAAAGGGGATTATTCAAAAATGTCCTTGGGTTTCATTCCCTAAAGTGCAACTAGAGTAATGGGACAGCTGTATGTGCCGTGTCCCTGGGTGCAAAACCCTAAACCTGATCAGGGTCCTTTTTGGCTTGCAATCGCCGAGTATTGTTTTTGTTTTCCTTAAATTTTGTAATATTAAAGTGTGATTTTAAAAATTTTTATTTTAAATTCTGAAAATTTTAAATCCCTGCTGAGTTAGTCAACTCACCCCTTTTAATAAAATTTTCAGGAAATTACTTACCGGACTTCCAGTTGCCAAGTCAAGAATAGATACAACCACTACGTTTAATTTCTATTATTTTAATAACCTTCCTTGAGAGGCCATTGAGAGGTACTAATATTCATTTGGATGACTGTAACCCTAAATTTTTAATTTTCTTTTCCACATAGTCTTTATTTTAATTGGATTATATTCGTTTATTATCTGATATCGCTTTTGGACTTGTTAAGCCCATTAAATTTTTGGGCCCTGGCTAAATAAATTAAAATCCCGTCTTCCGCTCCTGCGTAATTAATTTAAGTGAAAAGGTTTGGATGATCTGTCCCTTTTGGGCCGGATCGTCCCCCATTCTGTCTCGGGTCCCTTGCGGGTCGTGACACCTCGCCTCGTAGAAAAACCAATAACTTCATCTTCTCTCCATTTTCTTTCTCATCGTCTGCCTTCAATCAAAATCTATGGTTTCAAATATTATTTTTACAATTTTTTATTTTTTATTTTTGTTATCTAATTTTCTAATAGATCGCGAGCCAAATTTGATTACTACCGAGAATGTTTATTTAAGGAAAATTAATAAATCAACTATCGAACTTTGTGGTCAATGTCAAGTCAACCATTCAAGTATTTTTGCTAACAACTTAACCACTTAACTATGAAAAAAATATTATTTTATTTATAAAATAATATAAAAATCTATTTGATTTTAAAACGGAATATAATACCTGCTATCGGTCATTGTTGAGGTTGAGGTTGATATTGTGCTTCAACCTCGAATTGTGCTTCAATTTGGCCAACAGGGGCAACCGCGGGTCCTCTAACTTCAACCGCGACCGCTTTAACTTGACCCACGGCTACTGCACCTTCAATCACGGGTGCTCCACCTTCAACCGTGGTTGGTACATTGCAGTGCAACTGACCAATAATGAACTCGGTTGATTTGTTCTTTTCCCTTTATTTAACTCTTCAAACGTTTATCTGACCGTGCAAAAATAACCTATTATGGTTATCGCGGTTCTTATGTGAAGGATTTTGATGAACTAGTACTGATAACATTATTATACATTGAGAATGTGGTTGACATGGCTTGTGAAATCTTAGTTTCTTCATCTCTCATAAATCAATACTTCTTCTATGTACGTACTGCATATGTGTGAACGCTTATCTATTTGGTTTTTTTGTTTATGCTGTTTGCTTCTTCATCTTTCCTTGTAATATACAGACACCGAGACAAAAGGGTGAGAGCTATTTGGTGTCATGGCCTCTAAGAGGGATACTTTTTGGCGCCATTCAGGACCATTACATTTAACTGCTGTGGACTGGTGAGAACTTCTGCCATGTCATTTGGGGTGGAAAAGTAGACATATGGCGAGAAGAATTCTATGATTTTGCCCTGACGATATATACTTTGGCCGTTCTTAATCTTATGCAGGGATAATGCGGGACATCAAAGATCTGTAGCTGCCTGTTTGGTAAAGGGTGTCTACTTACTTGAGTGGGACCGTCAAGAAAAGCGTCGAGGTTCTGAAGCCTTTGCTCCGCCTTGGTGGGAGTTTTTCCATTTTACGTTGCGTCAAGAACTTGTAGACGACGCTGACAAGTCCGTATTTGGTGCTGTTTACGAGTTTAAACCGTCAGCATCGAGTTACGACCAGACAATCAGCAGAAGTCCGAGATATGTTATTGCCTTCCGTGGTAATCTGATCAGACCTGATTCCATTCATCGGGATCTAACGCTAGATGTTCGTCTTTTCCTAAATGAGCTGCACCTGACATCGCGATCCAAGATTACTTTGCAGTCTGTAAGGAACAAGCTTGCCGATGTTGGTGATTCAGATATTTGGTTAGCTGGGCATTCGTTAGGGTCAGCCATTGCAATGCTAGCTGGGAAAAGGATGGCAAAGAATGGTCATTTTCTCAAAACTTTCCTTTTCAATCCACCCTTCATTTCCCTACCAATCGAGAGAATCAAGGACAAGAAAGTGAAAGAAGGATTAAGAGTTGCAGGCAGTGTGTTCAAAGCAGGATTTGCCGTCGTCAAGAAGGTAACAGATCATAGGAATCAGTCAGAAGATCCATTCATTGCTCTGTCAGAATGGATTCCATCGATGTTTGTCAATCCAGGCGATCGCATCTGCTCAGAGTATATCGGGTATTTTGAACACCGGGAAAAGATGGAGGAAATCGGAGCCGGATTCATCGAGAGGCAAGCAAGCCAAACTTCAATCCGGTGTCTGTTGTTGAATGCTTCTGGGACGGAGACAGATCCACTGCACCTCATTCCTTCAGCAAATCTCATTGTTAATCAAGCTCCTTCTCAAGATTTTTTTCAAGCCCATGGAATTGATCAATGGTGGCAACCAGATATGCAATTACACTCCAAACTCTTCAAGTACCAGTAGCTTTTCCCATCGCCCCCTTGTTCGTCCAGCCAAATTTGCTTTCATTAATCCTTGCAATTGCATGAAATAACATGTTTGAGCTAGAAAGACTCAAAACTACACTCCAATATTTCCTTTGAACCACCCAAGCTTGTTTGAAACATTTTCTTGATTGTGAATTTATGTTTGTATTTTTAATCTCCGAGTTGAGTTTTTTACATTTCTATTTGAATTTAGAGTAATCCTTGTAACCCACTAAACCTGTCACGACCCGAAGACGGGCCTAACAGAACCGCCGGGTCAGGCGACCCGATCCTCATAGAGAACCCGATCACCCAGCCCAAGGCGTGAGTTTTCGCGGAAGACTTATAATATTTAATTCGGCCCAAGATAATATGGGCCTAGGTCCGAGTAGGGATCACGAGAAGATAACAATGCATAAATTAAAATATAATCCAAGTACTGTGCAACAAATCCAAAACCAACTGTGTTTAAGGTTTACAGACCCAAATGGAAACATAAATGTCCTCACCAAATAACGATGAATCACTCAAGTAGAAATAATAAAACGCTTCAACTCCTGATCTTCAGCTACTCCTTGCCCTTACCTGAAGTTTTGGGGGAGGAGTCGTTTGGGATGAGTGACTAACTCAGTAAAGTATGGCTATACTAAATGCACCTTATGCAAAACTGGTTTTGTACATTTTTCGAGAACAAGGTTATGTTTCATTTTACCGTACATGGATTTTTAAAAATCACTTCAAACTCTTTATCATTTTACCAAACCGACCCAAGGGCCATCGATGAGGCTTTTATTAAAAATCTTGTTGTATACATAGACAACTATACCTCGCAAAATAGGTCATCATCGTTTTCCAATTTGAAAACGTAGTCAGTGAAAAGAGGTGGTCACTCATGGACTCACCCGCCACACAACATAGAAGAGGTGGTCACCCGTCGATGACAACACCTTATGAGGCAGGAATAATGACGACGATCCGAAGATTCCGTACGTCACCCGAGTTGCCGACGCACCTGGCTGCACGACACAACTCGTATAATCGTATAATCAAATAAAACGGATACAATTGCTCGCTATATGTGGACTTAGGATAAACAAGTCTCAGCGATTGACAACCGTCTGATCCGTGGGACAAATCCTGGCCAGGTTTAGGGGCTTGCGACCCAAGGAGGCGTCATCACCCTCCCATACGAGGTTTACGACTTTCAGGAGTTTCAACCTGAGGACACGTCACCAATGCCCCACCTATATTTTTTGCACGTCAAACAATCAACCTTCACGCAGCAGAAGGTATCAAAGGGGATGGCGGATCCATCCCTCAACATGTGCACAATAAATCTCAAACCATGTACGGAATTAAACTTGAGAAAACATACTACTAATAAAAACGGATGTGCTGTCGAACAGTCCCCGTCATTTTCCAAGTGTGGTAGTCCACAAAATAATTATTTTGGAAAACGGGATAGGATCCAATATAACGCAAGAGGTATAGAAATCCCTACCTCGACGGCGGTCTCGTCATGTTAACCGAAGCAAGAATTTACTCAAGAATTATATCATACTCGTCGAAATTGTCCAAGCCTGACAAATATACAAAAGCGGGAGTTCATAAATTAATCCCAGAAGGTAAGCAAATGACCCTATACCAGTAAATGACTCATCCAATATTCCCAACAAAATCCCCAACTTTATCATTTGGTAAATAATTATATCACCATCCAAACAATACTTAATCCTCAACACATTGTGCTCATTCAAACATTTAGCAATATCACATAATGTTTCCCAAACTTAGACAGAATCGACTGGATCACATGCATAACTATAATAAAACCTCAACATGGAACATTTAGCATAGTGTGCAATATTCCAACAATTAGCAAAACATGTTCTCAAACTTACAAGATTCATCATCCAACCAGAATTCCAAATAGTTTTCAACTACGATCCTTTATAGTTATCAACAAACATGACCCATTATCAAGCACCCACATCGAACAATATCAAAGCAGAATCCATGTTCTATTACTGACAGTATCCTCATTAATGCCAATTTAAGAGATTATTACAAGTCCATAGCAAAACATCTCTTCACTTAAGACAACTAATTCCAAACAGATTCTTTATTAACAACTTCATCCGAGACCAATAAGACACAAAGATGACAATTCTTCTTCAGCCACTATTTATCATTACAACAGTTTAAATAGAATCCAACAGAGAGCACATTTAACAAATTTATAAGATCTAATGATTTTCAACATCCACCCAACTTTTATTCTAAAAAGAGCCATGACAATCAAGGCCATAATCCTTTGCATTCTTCACCTCCAACAATGACATTATGAGACTCATAGTCAATGCAAAAATCCAGATTAATCAAGTATAATCCCAACCAGGGAACAAAAATGTTTTCAGCTCTTCACAATGGTTTACGGCAGGACTCAAACAACGAACAAATATTCAGTTAACAACAACAGATTTCCAAGATGTTATGGAGACAGATTCAAACCACCCAAACCATAAACGATTTCAGAGACTAAAAATCGGAATAGAAATATTCAGCTCACCCACTGAACAGAACAGAACTACGTTCTGTTCGCTCGCCGGAATCGGAAGAACACGCTCGGGTCAACACTCCGTCGCGGAGGGTGTCCTCGGTGACTGCCCGAATCGCCTCAGATGGAGACGCTCCGCCGCTAAACGAAGCTCACAAACGTCGGGATCGCTTGTCCGCTTGAATGCCATAGACGACGTCGACGGTCGTCGTCCAGTCACCATCTGCGCTCACCGGTCACTTGAGCGATTCCCCTCTCGCCGTCACTCTCCCTCTCTCGGCTGTATGCAGGGGGCGAAAATGGGGGAAGAAAATCGGGGAAGAGGAACCCTATTCCTCTTCTCCGATTTTTCTTTTAAATTTTTTTTTTACAACTTAAACCCTGTACTTTGCTACTCCAAAATATTTGGCGGGATTTTTCCCCCTCTTCTCAATCCCTTTAAATCTCTTTTCTTCATTTAACTTTATTTTTGTCTTCATTCTAAATTCTACAATTTAACCCACTTCATTTAATTTAAATCCCACTTATTTGCTTAATGTTACACATACATCTTAATTATGCATATCACATTTTTAATCCTTTCGTCCCCCACTTCAGACGTATCCTGAACGTCGCCAAACAACAATTATCAGCCCAATTTAATTCTCTAAATTTTATTTAGTTCGAAAAATTCTAATTTTACCAACTTTGACCAATTGACCAAATTTGTGTATGTGGCTGCTACACGACATTTCAGTCAATCCTAACGCCATGACCGATTTTCAATGCGAAAAATTTACACGTGGAATTTCTTATTTAAAAATTTCACGGCTTTTACAAAACCAATGTTAATTTGGTTAGACTTTTACGCACTGGATAATGTAGGGTTTGAACTTGTTTTCATAATTGTTCACTCTAAATATTTCCAGCACTAAAAAATGAAGATTATCCATGATCACCGTTGAGGGAAAAACTGAAGCAAACTTGAGTGGAAAGGGAAAGCTCGGGTGATGCAGAAAAGCAACAATCGAATCCCGGGGCGCTGTTTCAGTCCCTCCACACCACTCGTCTTCTTCCCCGTATTCCAGCCAGGGTTTGAGTGAATATTTGCAACTGTTTTGAGGTTTTTTCTCTTAAAAAATGTGACTAAAAGTAAGCCCAACTCCTCCATATTATTTATTGATAGGGCTTGTCTTGTCCTACATAATGAATTCCTCATTGGGATGACGAAAGGAGTGACATAATATGGTATCGGTTAGAGATCGAACGATAGCAAAAAAAAAATGGGAAAATGACAAATCAACTATCGTGGTTTGCGATCAATGACAAGTCAACCACTGTGGTATGTTTTCTAACAAGTTAACCACCAACGTATGTGAAAATGACAAATGCACCATCGCTGTCCGTAAAAAAAAGCTGATGGCCCCACCATGTATGCCTGGACGCCGCGGCGTCCAGGCAATTTTGGCCTGCACGCCGCGGCGTCCAGGCCAAAATGATTTTGAAATAAAAAAAAAAAAAAATTATACTTAAACCAATTTCGCCCAAATTTCAAGCCCTAATCTGCAACTCTCGACAGACTTGCGACGAGGAGTGCGACAAGGAGAGGAGCTGCGTGCGACTAGGAGAGGATCTGCGTGCGACGAAGAGAGGAGAGGAGCTACGTCCGACGACGATTTGAGGTAGATTTGTGTGTATATGTTGATGATTTGAGGTAGATTTGTGTGTATATGTTGATTTGAGGTAGATTTGCTGCGTTTCTTTGAAGTCACTATGAGGGTCTTCGGCGCCAGTCACATTTCCGCGGCGTGCAGGCAATTTTTGGCCTGGACGCCAAAAAAAAAAAAAAGGAAAACAAACGGAGACATGTTGTGTGGGTTATTATATTGCAGGTTGGTGAATTACTCTCAACTATCAGAATGCAATCCCGGACTAAGAAATTGACCTCCAAGCGTGGGAAGGCAACGATGGAGGCAGTTGAACCCGTTCAAACTGCGGCGTTCGAAGCCGATGTAGTGGCGGCGGTGGAAGAAACCGCTGAGCCTGAAGAAGGAGAAGCCGGCTGCTCCAGCGACCCGATCCAACCCGTTCAAGTGGGTTCAAGGTCGAAACTATATTGGAACCGGAATTGCAAAGCACGGTTCGTAGAAGATATCCAACGCCGTACCATTATTGTGTCCAAGATAGTAGATTTGGACTCATTCGCAGGGATGGAAATTGATCGTATGCTTGAGGCTGCTGGGTTAGCCGGGTTGTGCCGGATGAGGGGCAGTTATTGCGAGCGAGTTATACGATTGTTTTATGCAAATTTGAGCATCTCCACCCAACCCTTAGAGGTGCACACATATATTTTTGGACATGAGGTCAGGTTCACGGCCAATGATATGAACATTATGCTTGGATGTGTGTTGGAGGAGCCAAGCGATGAATATTATCAGATGTCTCGGGCGCCACCATTCGTCAAACAAGGACGTGGGTTAGAGGTGATTAGATTGTTGCATCAGGATCCCGAGGTTGCCGAGTACAGCAAGCCAAAGGGCAAAGAGTTGAATGCCTTAGCCCGATTGATCCATTTGATAATGACGTACACAATTTTGCCTCGGAATGGGCATCGAGACCTTGTTACCAGCATGGATCTCTACATGCTAGAGAAGGTGTTCACGGGACAAAAGGTGGACATCGGATATATCATCCTGAGCCACATGCAAGAGGTGCTCAACAACTCGGCGAAGTCACTGCCGTACAACTGGCTCATCCACAGTATCGTTGAGCAGTTAGGGGTCCCCATCCCAGAGACGGAACCTAGAATTGAAGAGTCCGTCAATGACATTTACAACAATTCATTAGTGGACCGAATGGGGATCACCCAAACTGGAGGGGAATGGATGCGCAAGTCAAAGAAGGAAGCAAGACATCCACCCCGGTCAGAGCCAAGGCATTCAGTCCCGTTTCCTGAACAACCTCCTCCTCCTCAGGCATCTCATTTTAGTTCGATGCCTGATGAGACGTTCGCTTGGATGAGCAGGATGGAGGAGCTCCACCATATGTCCATGACCCACATGCAAAAAATGCAAGAGCAGCTGCAAATGCAACAGGTCCAAATACAAGAAGCGGCCAAGCTCGCAGAAGATAGGTGGGCCATAGCACAACAATGGCATATGCAATCTGCCGAGTGGCATCGTGACATGGTGGCAGCCCTGAACCCAGGTGACAGGCGATCACCCCATTTTGCATCCGCGTCATCCTTCTCAGACGCACCTGATACGACATTCCGATTGTAAGTTAATTCCGTTGAATGCTAATTCCACTTTTTTACTTTATTTTGTTTCATGTAATGACATGTTTTTAATTGGCAGCAACCCTGTTGGAAGCAGCCAACATATTCCTCCAGCGGTGCCTCTGGAGCCGCCGCCCCTGAGAACTGTGCGCGTGGTATGTCTTTCATTTCGATATATATGTGTGTTCATTAATGTTTACGCTCACCCTTTTTTGACATTTTGGTTGCAGGCTCATGATTTGATGAGTAAGTTCAAGGATTATTGTCAGGGTAATCTTCGAAGGAACATTGAGACATGCGCAGTTCTTGGGGGAAAGCTGACCGACAATGAGTACGTCGTTAGCGAGATCATCTTCCCGGAGCAGAAGGGCACGGCAGATACTGTGAGAGGCCTTCGTTGTGTGCTAGTTTATAAGCTTTTATCTAAGTACTCATCCAAACTTATATGCAGTGCTATGCGGTCGATGGCGCAGACGAACATGTGTTCAGACATCAACATGAACACGGTCTACTCACCGTAGGGTGGATTCACGTAAGTATTCAGCTCGCGTCTCCAGTTTACATTGATATCATATAATGCGTTGTTTACATTGCAGACACACCCGAGACATGATTGTTTTGTGTCGTCCGTTGACCTGCACCAGCAATACGCGTACCAGAAATTACTGCCGGAATCAATATCCATTATCGTAGCTCCCACCGACAAACAGCGGTAAGAAGTTTCCCTTGTGTACATTCTTAATATTGCTTTCCACGTAATTGTTCCCTTTGCATTACAGGCCGTTCGGCGTCTTCCGATGTACCCCTGCGGGGATGGAGGTGATAGAAAAATGCAAAATTAAGGAACAATTCCACCTGCACGAACCTCCAATCTTTGAGTATGAGGGGCCGTTGTTCGCCGGAGCAGATAGAGTATTTCTTGACCCGCACTTGTCGTTTCTGATCACGGATTTGCGCCCCAAACCGACCAGGAAGAAGAAGGCGTAGTGTAGGTCAATGATATGTTGTTAAAAAGATGTTATGTATAATTTACATTTAGTGGATGATTTGGATGATACTGGAACTGTTTGAGATTATTTTTTGTGCAGGATGTACGAGAGTAGCTTTGGGGGAGTAAAGAAACAAGGCATATTATGTCAAAATTTTTAAAAAATTATGAAGTCAGGTCAATTGATTAGTTGTAACGCCCCTGGAATTGAAAAAAAAACATTAACTTAGTAACACAAAACTTTGAATTTGCAAAACTTCTTTTTATATCAGAAAAACACAACTTTACATCAGTGTCATTTCACTGTCATCTACATTTGTCGAAAGAAAAAACAATTGTATCACGGCAGGTTAAGGTCCACATTTGTGTACGTTTGTGTGGGAGGACCTTCCGTATCAGACTCCTGCAGATCACATTGAAAAGGAAATGAGCATATTTCAAATAACAATTGAAAGCATAACGTGATAATGCACGGACCTGCGTCTCATGAACTCTATCAGGAACTCTGAACCCTATAAAGGTGTCCTCCGACCTTCCTCTGCCGCCTCTGCCTCTCCCTGTGTTGCCACTGCCAGCCCCTGCACTGGATTGGCCTCCCCCATCGCACGTGCGGGCATTGTGCCCCACACTATCACACCGCCCACACGTGACGCTCAAATGTCTTCTGCTTAGCACTGTCCGGCTGGGGGCCTCGTCCACATCCCGTATTCGACGGACGCGCGGCCTTCCTAGAAGCCTTTTAAAAGGCGGTGGGATAATTGGATCAACATTCGTCACAGAAAGCCACTCGATTGGTCCATTAAGGGGGCGGAGAAAGTGGGAGTACATCACCATGTATGTTTCCCGGTGATAGCACCAATGCACAAAATCCTCAGGAGATCTCCTCATGAAGTGAATGCACGGGATTGCATGCACACACGGGATGCCGGTCAACTCCCACCGGTAACATGTACAGGTACACCTTTCCAAATCAACAGCGTACATGTCGGTACCGTTGCTGACCTCAAACTGGGCAGCTCCTGCAAACTGAGGGCTCCAATTTCTCCTGGCATGTTGTACTTTGGCGAGGCGGTTGCTGATCATTGGACACAACCGTTCGGTCGACTGAGCCATCTTTTCATATTTTTTTACGATCCTACCCATGATGCCCTTTCGAATGATCTCGAACATACTTAGAATAGGTTTGTCCCGGGCGGGTAGGATGCAGGCATTGAAGGACTCGCTGAGGTTGTTGAGGCTTATGTCGCACTTTGGGATCGAAGAGAAGGCATGTTTGGCCCAGCATGTCGCCTCTATTCCACGTAAATAGTCATGGGCCGCCAGGTCAAGGACACGTAACTTGGCCATCTCTTTCTCAAATTGCCTCACTGTTGTGGCTCTTGATGCAGCCCACATTGCATCTTTCAACAACTTGCCTTTAAATTGTTTTTGAAAATTGGCATACAGGTGTCGGATGCAAAACCGCTGGTCTGCTTGCCATGCCACATCTCTCACAGCTGGCACTAGTCCCTGCAAAGATGCATAATATGAGACAGACATTGGTAATATATGACAAACATAAACACATAATGCAAAAGCAGTTCATAACACCTTACCTTTTGTTGATCAGAAATAATCGTCCACCCATTGCCAGAAGGGGTGTTTAGATCGTCCAGCAACAATTCTAGAAACCACCTCCATGAAGCCCTATTTTCTGCTTCAACGACTACTACAGCAATCGGGTACATACCATCGTTCCCGTCGATGGTGACAGCAGTAAGCAGTTGCCCCGGAGTTGCTCCCTTCAAGTGGCAGCCATCTAAACAAATAACAGGTCTACCACCATTCAGCACTGCCCTTTTGCATGCATCCAAGCACATGTACATTCTTTTAAATACACTCATATCGAGGTCAACACGCAGTGAACTTCCGGGATTCGACCTCCGAATCTCCTCAGCATAGGACCATATGAGCTTGTATTGCTCATTGGCATCCCCTTCGTTAATTTTCTTAGCCGCATTTCTTGCCCTTTTAGCAAGGCTGGATGTAATGTTGACGTTGAAGTCCTTCCTGACAGTCTCAATTATGGAAGATATGGCCCAGTCGGCCTGACTTTTAAATCTGTCCAAGTAATGCGTTGCCACCCATTTGGCTGTGGCATGGCGGCTTTCCATTTGTCTGGAGCATGTGTGAACGTCGTTGTACATCTTTATTTGAAACGTCATTTCATTTTTTATTTGTGAGGCGTGCAGCCGCCACATGCACCCTTCTTGACAAGCAGCTCTTAATCGATGCGCATCACTGTGGGTGAATTTTATCCCGTACCCATTATCCATTGCATAATCAACAATTTCTTCTCTAATTTTATTCAAGGAACTATATTTTTTGCATAGCCCCATACCAACAAATGTGCACTCTGCTTCTGGTTGGCGTCTCAATCTACTCTCTGCCATGTCCATCTCTTCATCACTAGTGGATTGGCATGCTGATCGGAGTTCCTCATCGTCCTCTTCGTTTAAATTTGCTGAGACAGAATGCAAAATAATAGCAACTTCGTTTCCAAAGCCACGTACCTCCTCATTGGCCAATAATGTCTCTGAAGGGCCCACTTCAGCTTCACGGTTAATACCACCTTCTGTAACACTCCAAGATGCCATTTTTTCCAACAAATTCTTCTACTTTTCCAAAATCCCTTTCTCTACTCGCTTCAGCGCAACTCAGACTTCTCTAGGGTTAGCTAATAAGGGAAAATGATAGAATACATGCGAATATCGCAGACCACTCGGATTATGTATTCTGCTGAATTAACATTATGTATTCACCTGACTTAACAGAGGGACGCAAATGGCCTGGAGGCAAATTGCCTGGACGCCGCGGCGTGCAGGCCAAAATTGCCTGGACGTACATGGTGGGGCCATCAGCTTTTTTTTACGGACAGCGATGGTGCATTTGTCATTTTCACATACGTTGGTGGTTAACTTGTTAGAAAACATACCACAGTGGTTGACTTGTCATTGACCGCAAACCACGATGGTTGATTTGTCATTTTCCCCAAAAAAAATTATAACGTGAGATACTAGATTTATGTGAAAAAACTAGGGGCAGAAGAATAATCTACTATAAAGATCAAAATACAACTGTAAATTTTACGACTTAGGTTACAATGCAGACCCATCATCCCGACTCAATAGAATTCAAGTTACACTAAAATCTAACGGTATATTCCTCAGCAGACAAACGTGTGGAAAATGCCTGCTTTGAAATTCACGTGTTGACAAAATCCCTTTGTAGAAAGCCTTTGACACGGCGTTGGAGATAGGCTTGCACACTTAGTGGAGCCAATGCTATCAATCAGAATACTGGTGTTTGGTTTCTACTTTCTAGGTTTGCGTTTCAAGGCTAGAGCACGGTCTTGAATTATATCACCAGGGTCAATGGTCTTGCACTTAAACGACGCATTGACTCACCCTAGGCTTCTTTTTAAAGAGACGACCCAAACAAAAGTCTACCAACCTTGGCTCTCTAGGCTCTCTCTCTCTCTCACACTCTCTGGTTTTGTGAAACCCAGTTCTTTCTGCAATCTCTCTCTCTCTACAGGTAACTTTTCTCATTTTTCGTATTAATCTGAAACTGCATGAATTTTTGTCTCAGACAAGTGCGGCGGCGCCGGTGTGATTACAGTGTCTTGTTTGACGTTTAGCTCTTCTATTTCTTTTATTATTATATTCTTCTCTTCTTGCGCGGACTGGATTTAGCTTTTGGTTTTTTTTTTTATTTGTTTTTTTTCATATTCTTGAAATTGAAAATGACAAATCAACTACGAAGCTTTGTCATCAATGATAAGTCAACCACTTTGGTATAGTTTCTAACAAGTTAATCACTGATATATGGAAAAATGACAAATTCAACATCGCAGTCAGGTTTGCCGTCAAAAGTCAACGGCGGTTCGTGGAAAAAAACGATGCAGCACACTAATTTTGAAGGCTAAACTGCAGCGTTTTCTCGGGACACCCCGGGAAACCGTCGCGGCGTCCCGAGTAAACATCGAGGTGGTTTGACAGGTTAAAAATGTTTGATCGCAAATTTGAGAGCTTAAACGATTAATTTAGGGCCCCAGAAAGGGGAGATAAGGTAAATCCTATGATAGGTTGTAGATCTTCGAGAAAGCTTCGATTTGATATCTTATGCGCCCAATTCTGACACCCGTAGCCAAAGTTATGGTCGTTTGGAGTTGAAGAGGTCAAAAATCTAATAAAAATATTGGTTTCGAAAAACATATACATAAGGACTTTGAAGTAGCCATGAAACACTAAAAATCAAGAACCATTGTGAACTTTGAAGTAGTCATGCAAGAAAAATAGAGTCTCTATGTATATGTTTTTCGAAACCAATATACAGCATACAATCTCAACTCTTGCGATGCAAGGTCTGAAGACCAAAACACATGCATATCAATTTACCGGAGTTTCTTAGCGTTTTTAGCCCATTTATCATTTTTCTCATTAGTTAATACCTTCAAAGTAGTTATAGTTTACTTATTTATATATTTATTATTTATAAACTCTAACTTTAATACCGTTAATTTATTAATTACTCCTTACTGTTTTCCTTGTTTATTATTACTTACCATTTAACTCATTTATATTTATCTTTCTTAATTTCTTAGCGTATTCTTAATTTACACATTTTTTCCTTTTTTATTTACTAATATAATTTATACGTTTTCTATCATCTTAATTACGTTTGTTAATTCTACTCTTTTATTATAACTTAAGTGTAATAGTTTAATCCATAATTATTATAACTAATTTATAATTATTTTAACTATCATTTTTTCATTAATTATTTTATCTCTTTTATCAATCGTAAATAGTATCGATCATGAATATTCTCAAGAAAAATGCTCTTAGCAATTCTCCTTAGACAAAATAGTTTTTCCAAGTAAGTTCTCAAGAAAGATTGGACGGTCACAAATGTCCTCATTAAATATTAGTCTCCTTAGACAGAACTTACTTACACATTACAATTACATCACTAATATTATTTCCAAATAATAATATCGTGATAATAATAATAATAATAACATTTATCAACTAATTTAGAGAGTAGAAATGTTACCCAGTATTCTAGAGTGATCGCGTATTTCCTTTTCGTCAAAAATCTTGTTAATGACCAAAGTAACGAATTAACCCCTGAACTATACAACCCCAGAACTCTCACAAAATTTCACTTTTTCTCCTCCCTCACACCTTCCTTCTCCTTCTTTCTTCAAGTGTGATTTTCCTACTGTTAGCCTTTTTGTTAGGCTAAGTTTTATTTTGATGATGACTAAATTGTGTGTTAATTTAGTAAATCAATAAGTTGTATTTTAATTGCATGTTGCTTGGATTAATTGGTGGATAAATTGCATAACTTAATTGAGTAAATCAAATATGCAATATTTATGGCACATGCTTAGGTATGGATATAAACAACCTTATATGTTTTGGACATCATCAATAAGGGAGATTATTTAGACTATGTGATCTAGATGATGTGAAATTTAATAAAGTGTAAAAGTTGTTTATACATTGATTTTTTATATATCATATTTATCGATTAAATTGAGAATACCCTTGATCAACGGTATTGGAAATGTTTAATGTGTTTCTCTAAGCCTATGCAAGAGAATAAAAAGTTCATATGACTTAGAGGAAACATCTGGTGAATGTTTGAAGTAGGCTGCTGAGACGCGGCCGCATGCAGTCGTGGTTGCGGAAGTGGCAGACGCCAATTTAAGTCATCCGATTTGAATCTGCCATTTTGGAGATTCACGCGGACGCGTCACACGAACGAGGCGGACGCCATTTGGCGTCCGCGTCCCTTCAGCGAAGCGGACGAGAGAAGAAGTTGAGGACGCCGCGGATGCTAATCCGTGTCGTCCACTTTGAATCTGCCATTTCAGGTGTTCGTCGCGGACGGTTCATGCGGACGTGAATATTGGCGTCCGCTTTGAATCTGTCCAGTTCTGGATTTGTGCAGACGATGTGTGCGGACGAAGCGGACGATGAAAATGGCGTCCGGAAATGCCCAGAATTCTGTCCAACGGCTATATTTTCAACGGGCATTTTTGCAACGGTTGTGCGGATGCTGAGGTCGTCCGGAAGTAGTTGTGGCAGTGTGTATAAATAGAGGAACACTCCAAGCTCTCCATAATGAACCAAGGATTCTAAAGCGAAGCTTTGCCAATTTTCATACACGATAAAATCTCTGTGAGCTTTCGATATTGTTGTATATCCAATTCTCCCTATTCCGAACTTGCGAGTTATATTTTGGGAGAATTCGGATTAGATAGATTTGAGATTTAATCTCCGAATTATTATTGTGCTTGATTGTAAAGGGTGATTCCCTAAGAATTCATCACACTTGGGTGACGCCCCGAAATAGTCAAATTTAGGGTGACGACTCGTAAGAGTTTAAGGTTGACGACCTTATAATTAGTCAAGGGTGACGCCCCGTCTAATAGTCAATTTGTAAACGGTTTTATTGGCACCCGAAAGCCAATTACTTAGTGTATCTCCAAGTGAACCTTGGAGCGCGGACGTAGGCGAGTTTGCCGAACCGCGTAAACAAATATTGTGTGCACTTTCTTTATCCCTTACTCTTTAGTTTATGCATTTAATGTAATTGCATATTTAATCGTATTCGATAAATCACTTAGGGATTTAGAGAATTTAAATATCGCACGAAATTATTAGAAACGCTATATTCATCCCCCCTCTATAGGCGTATATCGATCCTACACCTACAACATCTAATACTTATTTATAGAGTTTTCTCATACTCTTAGATGTTACTACATACCCCCTAGTTAGGTACAATAGTTATTTCACTCTCCTAGACAGTGTCACATACCCCTTAGTTAGGCACAATAATTATTTCACTCCCATACATGTTGCCACAAACCCCCTAGTCAAGCACAATAATTATTTTATTCATTTTATTCAATTTACTTTTTAACACATTTTCTTTATACATTTATACATGTATAGTAAATTAATCGACATAATTTCTACTCTTGATTGATTTTGAATATTTCTTGATAATAATTATCCGTCTAATTTATTCAATTCTATTTCCAATTTAATTCTCATTTAATAAGCCATTAACCAAATATTCTACTTAATTAATTCTAATAATTTTCTTTCATCAATAATTATCTAAATATTTGTTATAAATAATTCCCAAATAATATAAATTATCTGAATAGACTAATATCTATATTTTCCTTCCATTAATTTCTCTTTTCATTATTTAATTTCTATTATGGAAATCATGATATTACAATACTCCTCCAAGGGAAACACGCTCGCCCAACATAGAGAAGTGACAAGATCTAACAAGAGACAAACAGAGCCTGAAAGACAACAAGACTTGTCACAACATAGGAGTTTCAAAAGTAAAGAGCGAAACAAAGCTCCAACCACGAGGTCGCCAACACGAAAACCAACATCGCATGAAACAACTCCACAACTGGGATTTCAGATTTCCCAAATCGAACACAGACCTTCCAAACAACATGGCAAGGCCAACTTAACAGCAAACGTGATATCGATATTTGCGGTAACTTTTTTTTTCATAGTTCAGTAATTTAAGTTGTTAGCGAAAATACTTTAATGGTTGACTCATCGTTCACCACAAAATACGATGGTTGATTTGTTATTTTCCATTTATTTAACTCTTCAAATGTTTATCTAACCATGCAAAAATAACTCACAGATAGAGAAAAAAAAAAGGGTAAGAGCTATTTGGTGTAATGGCCTGGGAGAGGGATATTTTTTGGAGTTCAGGACCATTACATTTAACTGCTGTGGACTGGTGAGAACTTCTGCCATGGCATTTCGTGTGGAAAAGTAAACATATGGCGAGAAGAATTCTATGATTTGGCCTTGACAATATGTACTTTGTTCCTTTTTAATCTTATGTAGGGATAATGCTAAACATCAAAGGACTGTTGTTGCCTGTTTGGTAGAGGGAGTCTACTTGCTTGAGCAGGACCGTCAAAAAAAACGTCAAGGTTCTGAAGCCTTTGCTCCGCCTTGGTGGGAATTTTTCCATTTTAAGTTGCTTTACCAACTTGTAGACGATGCAGACAAGTCCATATTTGGTGCTGTCTACGAGTTTGACGACCAGACAATCAGCAGAAGTCCTAGATATGTTATTGCCTTTCGTGGTAATCTGATCAAACGTCATACCTTTTGTCGGGATATAAAGCTGGATCTTCATCTTATCCTAAACAAGCTACACAAGAAATCGCGATCCAAGATTGCGATGCAGTCTGTATGGAACATGGTTGCCAGTGTTGGTGATTCAGATATTTGGTTAGCTGGGCATTCGTTAGGGTCAGCCATGGCAATGCTAGCTGGGAAAACGACGGCGAAGAATGGTCATTTTCTCAAAACTTTCCTTTTCAATCCACCGTTCATTTCCATTTCCATACCAGTCGAGAGAATCAAGAACAAGAAAGTGAAAAAAGCATTAAGAACTGCAGGAAATTGGATCATAGCGGGACTTGCCATTGCCATTAAACAGTCTGAAGATCCATTCATGGGTCTGTCAAGATGGATTCCATCTGTGTTTGTCAATCCAAAGGATCCCATCTGCTCAGGGTACATCGAGTATTTTGAACACCGGGAAAACATGGAAAAAAACGGAGCAGGAGTCATCGGGAGGCTAGCAACCCAGAATTCAATCGGGGGTCTGCTTTTGAATACTTTTGGGAAGGAGACTGATCCACTGCATCTCATTCCTTCAGCAAATCTCATTGTTAATCGGACTCCTTCTCAAGGTTTTCAACAATCCCATGGAATTCGTCAATGGTGGCAACCAGACCTGCAATTGCAATCCAAACTCATCAAGTACTAGTTGAGGGTTGGCAAGAACCGACTAGAACTGAGAACCAACCCAGAACCGAGCTTCTGTTCCGATTCTCGGTTCCTAAATTTTTACTGTTTTCGGTTTTGGTTCTCGGTTCCATAATTCAAGAACCGAAAATTGAATGGTTTTAAAACTCAAGGGAGTCGAGAGAGTTTGCGAAGCGAAGCTAGAAGTCTGGAATTGGAACCGAGACCGAGAAGTGAAGCTGCGACCGCGGTTTGCGTGTTAGATTATTTTTTAATAATCTACTGTAAATGTGGTCAATGTTAATTAAAATGTATTGACTTAATATTAACATGCTTAATGTGATAGTTGTTAAAGCATAAATAAATTAAGTTAATTGGGTTTAAATTCTCTCACTTTGACTTTGTTAAAGTAAATATTGTATGGTTAAAAGGGATAAAAATGTATTTACATAATTCCCTGAAAGGTGAAGGGCAAATTTGTAAATAATCATGTAAAGAAATCTCTTTATATCTATTAGGGTAAATGACAAATCAACCATCGTGGTTTGAGATCAATGACAAGTCAACCACTGTGGTATTTTTTTAACAAGTTAACCACGCACGTATGTTAAAATAACAAATCCAACATCACGTAGACGTTTACCGTTAAAAAGCTGCTGAAGAAAATCAGAACGTCGGCGGGGAGATACCGTGATTTCGCGGTGTCTGAAATTTCTGGCGGCTTCCTTCAATTTATTCGCGGTCTCTAGTAGTCTTCGCAATCTCTGTGATTACCAGAGATCGTGAATTTCGCGGTCTCTGTGACTACCAGAGACTGCAAAGACTACCAGAGACCGCGAATAAACTGAAGGAAGCCACTGGAAATTTCAGACATCGTGAAATTGCGGTATCTCCCCGCCGGCGTTCTGATTTTCTTCAGAACGCCGGAGCTGGGCGTTTCAGTGTTCGGCCGTTGGCAACCAGTTTTTTAACGGTAAACGTCTACGTGATGTTGGATTTGTTATTTTAACATACGTGAGTGGTTAACTTGTTAAAAAAAATACCACAGTGGTTGACTTGTCATTGATCTTAAACCACGATGATTTATTTGTCATTTACCTTATCTATTATTAAGAGATTTATTTAGCCTTGGGCAATTCAATTCTCGGTTCCGGTTTTGAATTTGTCGAAACCGACTGTTCGGTTATCGGTTCCGGAAGTAAAGAATCGGACCCAGAATAGCAAAGAATCGGAACTGGAACAGAGAACCAAACTCGATTCTGGTTCCGGTTCCAGTCGGTTCTGGTTCCCACACGTGCCAACTCCCAATTTTCATACAGAACTGGAAAATCTATCATTAAATGAGAACAAATAATTTAAGAGCTACAATAAGATAAGATGTTAGAGAGATGTTTAGTAGCAGATACATTAACAAATTTATTTCACTTCACTAATCAAGAGAATGATGATAATATTAGAGTAGTACAAGAAAAATTTGAGAAGATTTGACTAAGTTGTTCACATTAATATGCTATTAGAGGGGCTGCTTGGTTAATTCCAAACAAAACCCACATTGAATCCTAAAACAAACACACAGTTGGACAATGTACATCCACTAGATTGTAAGATGATTCCTCAATTTAACCACAGAAATGTAAAATAATTCGATTAGCCAAGTTCATTGCTAGATCCTGCAAAATCTGCACACAAATCATTGATGAAATTGCAAGCAAAATGAAAGCCTGAGCAAACATAGTAAGACTTAGTTCTTGAACAAAATATTGAAAACCAATAATAATAGAGGCAAAGATAGGATCAGCGGGTCAAAATTGAAAACACTAAATCAAATTCTGCAGAAATCAAAAACAAATTCATATATAAGAAATCAAAAAAACTAGATTCATCCGATTCTGTTAAGACCCTCTGTCAAAATTGAAAACCCTAAACCAAATTCATCAGAAATCAAAAACAGAATCTAAAGCCCTACTAAATTGAAACAGAAGTAACGTTTTCTGACAAACATACCCTCAAAAAATTTGCAAACCCTAAATCACAAACCTTAACAAATCGCAGTCACCTTCGCAGCTTCACAAATCGCAGTCACCTTCTCAAATCGCAGTCGTAGTCACCTTCACAATCGAAGGCTCGCACTTTGCAGCTTCGCAAATCACAGTCGCAGCTTCGCAGTTGCAGCTTTGACTTTGATCTCAGTTCCAGATTTTTAGCTTCTGCTTCGCTTCGCAAACGGTCACTCTCCCAACTCATTCAGTTTTAAAACTATTCGGTTCTCTGTTCTTGAAGTAAGGAACTGAGAACCGAACCGCAAATATAAAAAAGAACCGAAACTGAAAATGATAAAAAAAAAATGTAAGGACCAGAACCGAGAACCGAGAACCGACCCAGAACTGAACTCGGTTCTGGGTCAGTTCTCGGTTCCAGTTGGTTTCTGCCCAGTCCTAGATTTATTGATGGTAGTTTTGGCTTTATAAGTGGGTAATACACTAATGCAAAGTAGGCTGTGCATATTCCACTAGATAAAGCACTTGAAGGGAATCCTCCTCTCTTTCATTTGATTGTCCTGAGTCATCTCTTGTATGCTCTCTCTATCAATCCTATCGGCATAGAGGTTTTTGGTTAGAGAAGTAAGAAATCATGCACTTCTTTAATTATTGAAGGAAGAACATAAAGATAAAAGTTCAAGGAGACAAACAACATTTTTGGATTGACGGATACATAAAAGCAAGACATGGATCAAAGTAAAAATATGGTTACATAAAAGTTTGTTTATCCGTAATTAAGCATAACAGTCGGTTGAATCAAATAACGTTAATTGATTTTGAGAAAATAAAAGTATTGTGAAGTTGTGAAGTGCAAGCCTTCGATTGTGAAGGCGACCGTGACTGCAAAGTTCAGTGGAAAGGGAAAGCTCCCAAAGCGCTGTTTCAGTCCCTCCACACCACTCGTCTTCTTCCCCGGATTCCAGCTAGGGTTTGAGTGAATATTTGCGACTGTTTTGAGGTTTTTTCTCTTAAAAAATGTACCTGCAAGTAAGCCCAACTCATTCATATTACTTATTGATGGGGGCTTGTCTTGTCCCACATGATGAAATCGTCACTGGGATGACGAAAGGAGTGACCAGACAAGCTTGTGGAAAATGGCGCTACTTGAAATTGATGTGTTGACAAAATCCTCAGTAGGAAGCTTTGACACGGCGTTATAGTCTGTAGATAGGTCTGCACTAGTGCAGCCCATGCAATCTCTATTCTTTGAGGATCAGAATACTACTGTTTGGTTTAGTTTTTGCACGGTTTTCGCCAGGGACAGTTAGGCATCACGATGGGGATCTTAAAGACAAAGTCATGCTTGTTATTGTGGGTCAATGGTCATGCACTTAAACGACCGTCGTTCACTCAGCCAGATTGCTCGTCCCCCGTAAGCTTCTTTTTGAAGAGACGGACCCAAACAAAAGTCTGCCAACGTTCTCTCTTAACTCTCTCTCTCTCTCTCTCTCTCTCTCTCTCTCTCTGTGGTTTTGTGAGACCCAGTTCTTTCTGCAATCTTTGCTCTAGAGGTACCTTTCTTATTTTTCGTATTCAAATGCATGAATTTTCACTAAGATTTCTCAAGATCCTTGCTATTCATAGTCTCCATATTAATCTGAAACTGCATGAATCTTGTCTCAGACAAGTGTGATTACAGTGTCTTGTTTAACATTTAGCTCTTCTATTTCTTTGATTATTATATTCTCTACTCACCCGGCGTTGACTGGATTTCGCTTTTGGTTTTTTCTTAATTGTTTTTTCGCCTTCTTGTCATTCATATTTTGTCGGGTTGTAACGAGCTTCTTTCCCTGCAACTTTGATGGCAGCTGGGGGTGGTAATTGCTTCTTCTTTGTGTTCCTTGTAGAATAACTAATAACTTCATCTTCTCTCCATTTTCTATCTCATCCTGTGCCTTCAATCAAAATCGATGGTTTCCAATATTATTTTTACAACTTTTTATTTTTTGGCATTTTTGTTGTTATCTAATTTTCTAATTAGTAAATAAAACGCGAGCCAAATTTGATTCCTACGCGAGATGTTTATTGAAGGAAAATTAATAAATCAATCATTGCTACTAAAGTATTTTTGCTAACAATTTTAACTATTGAACTATGAGAAAAAGTAGCCGAAAATATCATTGTCACGTTTGTCATTAAACGTGTTAATTTCGTTCTACGGCAGAACACTTCACGAACGCCAATGCTAAATATTAACGTTTTAGCACTGACGTTTCGCGGAGGTTAGGGTCACGTTCTGCTACAGAACGTGGAAATTAATTAAAAATTACAACGTTCCGTGGCGGAACGTTTACTTGACGCTGGGAAACTGTAGCCTGCTTCTTCGGGGATGGGCTTGGATGGAGTCTTGCTTATCCATACCCCTTCAACTCTTTTAATTCCCATTCGGTCCACTTTCAATTTGTTGTAGACGTTGGTGGCCGTCTCTTTGATTCTCGGTTCCTCATCCGAGACCTGTACTCTGTAATGCTCAACAATTCTCTAAATGAGCCAATTGAATGACATACTCTTGGCCAGGTTGTTGAGCACCTCGGACATGTGACTCAAAATCACATAGTCGATGTTCGCTTTTTTCCTATTAAACATATTTTCCAGCACATAGAGATCTATATAGATAACATGGTCATGATGTCCATCTTGAGGCAAAATAGTGTGCATCATCGGACTTTGACTTTAAAGTCATTGGACTTTGGCTTCTTAAACTGTAACAACCCGACTTTTTCAAACCATTTTTCTTTAATTAATTTTTAGCCATATAAAATTTTTCTCTTTTCAATGTATGAAAAACGTGTGCAAATAAAACTTACCAGAGTTATTAAGCAGAATAATTTAAAAAACATCATAAGCTCATATATTACAAAACATTTACCGAATTCTAAACCATAATTAATAACTGATAATAATTCTTGTGAGTCATAACCTCGCAGGTCAACTCAGATGATAAACCAAGAGTCCATCCTGAAATACCTCCTCCTCTGCATCAGTAACACTGATCCTATTCCAATCACCTGCATCACAAGTAATACAATGAGTCTAACGCTTAGTAAGAAATATAATGAAATATGATATGATGCATGATTGGCAGTGATTATGTCTTAAGGGAATTCACCCCAACTGTCTTTTTCTAACTGTCTCATATCATTAAGCTCATACATTGAGGTGAGATATTGGGAATATTTCCCACAAGGAGAATAGCTTTTGACCGGAATCTCCCAGGAGACAGGCTCTCACATCCCGACAAGAGAAGAGTTTTATCTCGAGCCTTCTGGTTAAAATTCGAACTCCCTCCCCAACTACCAATTCTCAATTAATTATTAAATTCGGTCTCTCCCATGAAATGTCACTCCCATACCTTGTGAATATCAATCCTGCATGGCATCACTCTTATTTATATGACATGATGCATGGTAATACTTATACAGTATCAACAAGAATATAATACAAAATAAATATAATACAAAACAAATATAATACAGAACAATACAGATAATCACAACAAGAAGCAAGTATGACAACCAAATACAAATACAATAGCATGCAAGTAATATCCACAGTGCACAAGTAGACAGAAAAGAAATACAAAGAATAACACATGCAATAATGGCAGGAAATAATACATGCAACAATCTAATAAGTGTACAATAACTTATTAATTTCACAATGGACAATTTAAAAGAGTTTGACAATTAGTTAACAGAAACTTCCACCCAATTCGCATAACTCGACTAAGCCAAACCCCTCAAACCATTCTTTAATTTCAAATTTAGCTAATGACTTAAAATCTACTCTTCTAGAAACAATAACTGAACAGTGTTTAACATCGGCTTCATACCGTTCGTTCGCTTCCGTTGTCCTTAAGAGTGGGAGTTGAACCTCTCTGTAACAAGTTGAAAACAAACCAATAAACCCATTATCGGTTGTTGTTGAGGTTGAAGTTGTACTTCCACCTCAGGTTGTGCTTCAATTCGACCAACAGGGGCAACCGCGGGTCCTCCAACTTCAACCACCGCTGCTCGAACTTAACCTGTGGCTGCTGCACCTTCAACCGCGGCGGGTACATTGTGGTGCAACTGACAAAAAATGAACTCGGTTGCAAGCCGACAACGTTCATGGGCCGAATCCGTCGTTTCTGTTCGTGGTTATGGCTGATGCTACGACTGCGACATACCATCTTTTCATTTGAGCGTCAATTTTTTTTGCGTTAAAATCCATTGGAATCGATGAAACAAGGAAGAATGAAGGTCTGAGAGTACGAATGTTCGGAGAGCATTTCGTGGTTCGAGATGAACTCACCGAAGTACATAGTCAAGTCTTTTATACTAGGGCACATGAACGCAGAATGGCGAACGATGTTCTGCTGTGGAATGTGTCACGCCCCAAAGGGGACCCGAGACAGAACGGGAAACGATCCAGCCCAAAAAGGAACCAAATCGTCCAACCCTCACTTAAATCCAATATATATAGCAGCGGAAGACTAAAAACAATTTATTACAATCTAGGCCCTAAAGAAATAGGTCCAGAAGTGACAATAATATAATACAATTTATCAGAATATCAAACTTGGCAGAATTAACATAAACTAAAATTAGGTTACAAATCTCCCTAAAATACCTCTAGTCTTTTAAACAAAGTAGAAAAATAACTAAATTTGGGGAAACTCCAAATTTTCTCTTGAGATGGCAATGGGGAACTACTCTGATCATTTCCTGAAAAATGGAGTCATATTTGGGGTGAGTCGACAAAACTCAATATGGAATTATTTTATTTTCAACTTATATGTCATATGAATTTAACCGGCTCTTCAATTAATTAAATTAACAGATTAACATATAAAGAGGTGTTGATGAGCAATAGATTGAGTAACAAAAATTTAACAAAGACGATACTCAGACGATCACAAGCCAAAAAGACCCTGATCAAGTTTAGGGTTTTGCGCCCAGGGACACGACACATACAGCTGTCCCATTACTCTAGTTAACAATGAAATAAATAAACGTAAAATAAATGTAAGTGAACTGAAAAATAATTGTGACATGTTCAAATTAAATTGAATATTTATATTTTAGAAATTAAGGTACGTTAAATATAAAATAACCCCCTACCTCGAAATTTGGTCAATCCATGCTAAGTCCAATCCCAAATAATCACTAAAGCCCAATAGCAACACGACCAGTATCTCTTAATTTTTGAAACCTAATCATAAATAAGTTTAAGGATAATTAATATTTAAGAACTAAAATTAATTATTTTAAGTTGGTCAAAATAGCATTTTCTACAATCATGCCCAAAGTTCTAAATTTCTCAAATCAATTTTATCAGATTCTGGAGAGAGCAAATGGTACATAATTAACTAAAATAACTTGTCCATGTGAATAGAAACCTTAAGTCCTTTGTGATGCAAACTCTTAACAGTTCATTAATATATTCCTTATCCAAAAGAGTTTCAATTTCATCACTTATTAACAATTACACAGTGATAGTTAACATAAACCCAAATTGTAATCCTTCTACATTTCCAAACAAAATTTCTAACTTGTCGGATCTTTATACGAATGCTCATCCAATTTTTATGAAGAACAATTTGATATGTACATAACAACAAGCAATTTCTAAATCATCCAAAACATTTGCATTCCTTACCCGAAAGAGTTTCAAAATCAATATGTGTTTCACTGGAACTGCTCATAAAACCGACGCCCAAGATTCAACCTTAAGAAACCAATTCATCCATTACATTCTGCCTTAGGAGGAAACAAAACAAACACAGAAGAAGATGCTTACCACACAATAAACAAATCTCTAACTCGCCGGAGACGATTCACAACATCCACTTTAGAAATCCAACCTCTAGAGAAACAATTTCTCCCATAAGCACAATTTAATAACATCAATTCTTGAACCCAAGAATCCAAAACCAACCATGACAGTCAGCAATTTACAAAATCAATTGAAAAAACTAAAACTAAAACTTTAATCTTAACTCAAAAAACTCACTCACTGTCGATGCCTCGTCGGAGTCCATCACACAACGTCAATCACCCACTTCAAACCTTGAAGAAATAATTCATCCTTTAGACTCTGACTAGCGAAGAGAAAGAACAGAATACATAAAAAGGTCAGAACCTACCTCAATGATGATCATGATTACCAACTCGCCAAAGAACTCACACTGGTGAAAATCGTGAAGGAATGAAACCATAGAGATGGTAGAGTGCAACCACCATGGAGAAAACGGTCGCGGGGAGAGGGAGAACAGAGTGGGTTTCTATTGCTGGGAGAAGAAGAGAGAGTGGGGGAGACCTTCCCCCACTCGATCTGAATCTGAAAGAGAGTCCCCCCTTTTCAGCAGCCACTCCCCCAAAATCTTAGTTTGTTCATTTCTTATAAATCAATACTTCTTCTATGTACGAACTGATTAAAATAAATCTTCCCTTATATTATAATCCAACGCCTGCATATGCATGAACGCTTATCCATTTGGTTTTTGCTTATTCATCTTTCCCTGTAATATACAGACACAGAGAAAAAAGGGTGAGATCTATTTGGTGTAATGGCCTACGAGAGGGATCTTTTTTGCTGTTCAGGACCATTACATTTAACTCGTGTGGACTGGTGAGAACTTCTGCCATGTCATTTCGTGTGGATTATAAACTCATGCATGCACCTCAAATGTTACTTGCTCCATCACCCATAAGAGAGAAGAATTCTATGATTTGGCCTTGACAATATATACTTTGGCCCTTTTTAATCTTATGCAGGGATAATGCGGAACATCAAAAGTCTGTTGCTGCCTGTTTGGTACAGGGTGTCTACTTACTTGAGCGGAACCGTCAAGGTTTTGAAGCCTTGGATCCGCTTTGGTGGGGATTTTTCCATTTTGGGTTGGATGTCCTACTTGTAGACGATGCTGACAACTCCATATTTGGTGCTGTCTACAAGTTTGAACCATCAGCATCCAGTGACGGCCAAACAATCGGCAGAAGTTCAAGATATGTTATTGCCTTCCGTGGTAATCTGTTGAAACTTGATTCCTTTTATCGGGATCTAAAGCTAGATCTTCATCTTATCCTAAATGAGCTACACCAGACATCACGATCCAAGATTGCTATGCAGTTTGTACGGGACAAGGTTCCCACTGTTGGTAATTCAGATATTTGGTTGGCTGGGCATTCGTTAGGGTCAGCCATTGCAATGCAAGCTGGGAAAATGATGGCAAACAATGGTATTTTTCTCAAAACTTTCCTTTTCAATCCACCGTTCATTGCCCTACCGATCGAGAGAATCGAGGACAAGAGACTGCAACAAATATTAAGAATTGCAGGCAGTGTGATCAAAGCAGCATATGCCTTTTCCATGAATCAGTATGAAGATTCATTCATTGCTCTGTCGGGTTGGATTCCATGGATGTTTGTCAATCCAGGCGATTTCATATGCTCAGGGTATATTGGGTATTTTGAACACCGGGAATACATGGAGAAAATGGGAGCAGGATTCATCGAGGGGCTAGCAACCCAAAATTCATTCGTGGGTCTGTCGTTGAATGCTTTTGGGAAGGAGACAGATCCACTGCATCTCATTCCTTCAGCAAATCTCATTTTTAATCAAACTCCTCAAGGTTTTAAACAAGCCCATGGAATTCATCAATGGTGGCAACCAGAGATGCAATTGCCATCCAAACTCTTCATCTACAGGTAGCTTTTCCCATCACCCTTTGTTTGTCGAGCAAAATAAGCTTTGGATTCCTTTCTTAACACAATTTTTGATTACTGGTGAAAAATGATGCAGGCAAAGCTCTGAGAGAGCCCTCGTGCCCTTTGTGACATGGCCTTTCGGCCACCCCATGTTTATGGTATAACCGTCATTGTTTGTTCTACGATTTTACTCATTATGAAATGCAACTCAGAAAACCGGAGTGTGTTACTGATGTAAAGATGTTATCGTTCTGTCTGTGTGTCTTGCAATAATCGGTGTGGCTTGTTCTGCCTGAGTGTACCCGCCATGTACTCCCGTCGACATTGCTTTGTTTGGAATCGTGTGCTTGGTTTTATAGAACTGTTTGCTTGTGTTATTGGTTTCTAGCTTTCTACTTGTGCCAGATTAATGGGTGGTGTTATCTTAGGAATGCCAGTTGTTATTTTTGTTTGACACATTTTCTTCCCACTGTTAGGTAGATGGGTTCAGAGAGAGAGAGTGTGAAAGAGAGAGAGATGGATGTTTAATGTATGGTGGTGGGATTAGAGACAATCCAGCATTGAGAGAGAGAGAGAGAGATGAAGAAGACTGTGTTTGTTGTTTAGAGAGAGAAAGATGTCTTCCCATAAGGTATTAGGGTTTTGTGGATGGATATATAATTTGGAGAGAGAAAGAGAAGGCTGGCATCATTGGAATTGCAGGTGACTTGTCGGATATTTACAATGGAGAGAGCGAGAGAGTCTCTTAAGGATGCAAAGCTTTCTCTCTCTCTCTTATGCGCAAACTTGAGTGGTTTCAGTCCCTCCACACCACTCGTCTTCTTCCCCGGATTCCAGCCAGGATTTGAGTGAATTTTTGCGACTGATTTGAGCTTCTGTAACAGGGGCAAGCTTGGCTCGTTCAATGGCAACCACAATTGCTCCAACTTAAACCAAATGACTGAATCGTTCAAACCATTTCACTTAAAATTTTATTAATTAACATAAGAAGACTTAAATATTAGTTATAGTCATGGCCCAACAAATTCTTCAATTTCCAACTCAGCCAATGACTAGAAGTCTACTATTCTATAAACAATAATTGAACGGTGTTTAACATCGGCTTCATACCTTTCATTTGCGTCAGCTGTCCTGAAGAGTGAGGAGCAGAACCTCGATGTAACGTGTTGGAAACAGACCAATGCACCTACTGCTGGTCGTTGTCCAAGCTGAGGTTGAGGTTGTGCTTCAACCTCAACTTCTGTAACAGGGGCAATCGTAGCTCCTCCAACGTCAACCGCGGCTGCTCCAACTTGAAACGCGGCTGCTGCACCTTCAACCGTCGGTGCTCCACCTTGCACCACGACGAGTACATTGCGGTGCACCTGACCGACGAGCTTAGTTGCAAGCCGACGACGTTCAAGGGCAAAGTCCGTCGTTTATGCTTGTGGTTGCGACTGAGCCAACGACAAACTACCTTTTCACTTTAACGTCATTTTCTTTACCCTGAAATCCATTGGAATCAATTAACCAAGGTGGAATGAAGGTATAAGATTACAAATGTTCGCCGAGGATATTCGGGTTCGCGGTGAACTCCCAGAAGCTCACAGTCGAATCTTATATATTAGGGCACAAGAACGCAGAACGACGCACGTCGTTCCTCCACAGAACTTCATCATTCCACGACAGAAATTAGTCGTTTCGTGGTGGAACGTGTCACATTCTGCGGCAAATCGTTGTAATTTTTAATAAATATAGACGTTCCACCGCGAATCTTGATACGTTCCACTGCGAATCTTGACACGTTCCACTGCGAATCGTGACACATTCCGCCACAAAACGTGAGTGCTAAAACGTTAATTTTTAAATTTTCGTTTCGCAACGGAACACAATCAGTATCTTTTTGTTCCGTCACGAAAACGAAATCAATACATTTAACGGCAAACGTGATAGTGATGTTTGTGGCAATTTTTTTCCATAGTTCAATAGTTAACTTGTTAACAAAAAAAATTTTAGTGGTTGACTTGTTATTGATCACAAATTACAAGAACTGATTTGTCATTTTTCCTTTTAGTCTATAATTTAAATATTTTATAATCGAAATATTTTTTATCTGACTTATATAAATGATGTGGTTAAAAATGATTCTTTCCTCGTCAAAAAGAATCTTACGTGGGCCCGAGCGTTATGGCTGAGACAACGACGTCGTTTAAGAGCTAGACCCCCTCATAAGTTGGCGGTTGGCCGTTTGAAATAGCATTGAAGTAAAGGATAAAATATTAACAATAGTGAGTCATGTACTAAAACGACGTCGTTGTCTCAGCAGAATGCTCGGGCGTCGGGCCCGCGAAAGCTCCTTTTAGAAGAGACGGTCACGGACCCAAACAAAAGGTTGCCTCCGTTTCCTTATACCTTCCTCGCTCTCTCTCTCTCTCTCTGTGGTTTTGTCGCTGGTTTTGTGAAATCCGACTGCACCAGCACCATCAGATCTAGTTCTTTCTGCAATCTCTCTGTAGAGGTACATTTCTCATTTTTCGTATTCAAATGCATGAAATTTTCAATAAGATTCCTCAAGATCATTGTTATTCACAGTCTCTTGATTTTAATCCGAAACTGCATGAATTTTGTCTCAGACAAGTGTCGCGGTGTGATAGCAGTGTCTTGTTTGACATTTTGCTGCGTTTTCGAATTTTTTGGCTTCCACTTTATTTCGATTTCGAGGTCGATGAAAACGATATGTTTGTTACTTTCTTCAATTGCCTAGCGCTTCTATTTCTTTGATCATATATCATCTACTCACCCTGCACTGACTGGATTTCGCTTTTGTTTTTTTTTTTAATTGTTTTTTCGTTCATTTATTTTTCCTCTTCTTGTCATTCATATTTTGTCTTGTTGTAATGAGCTTCTTTCCCTGCAATTTTGATGCAGCATGGGGTAATTGCTTGTTCTTTTCGTGTTCCTTGTAGAAAACCTAATAACTTCATCTTTTCTCTATTTTCTTTCTCATCGTGTGCCTTCAATGAAAATCTATAGCGTCAAATATTATTTTTACAACTTTTTATTTTTTTTTGGAATTTTTGTTGTTATCTAATTTTCTAATTAGTAAATAGAACGCCAGCCAAATTTGATTCCTGAGGAGGATGTCAAAATCCAGGCTTACTATGGTTATCGCGGTTCTTTTGTGAAGATGTTGATGAACAAGTACTGATAGGATTATTCTACACTGAGAATGCAGTTGAGATGGCTCGTGATGAGAAACTGTGAAATGTTAAAGCCTGCAGTTTGTTCATTTCTTATAAATCAATATTTCTTCTATATACGTACTGATAATCCAACACCTGCATGTGTATGAAGGTTTATGTCTTTCGTTTTTTGTTTATGCTGGTTGCTTATTCTTCTTTCCTTGTAATACACAGACACAGAGAAAAAAGGGAAAGAGCTATTTGGTGTAATGGCCTCTGAGAGGGATATTTTTTGCCTTTCAGGACCATTACATTTAACTCCTGTGGACTGGTGAGAACTCCTGCCATGTCATTTTGTGTGGAAAAGTAAACATATGGCGAGAAGAATTCTATGATTTTGCCCTGACAATATATACTTTGGCCATTTTTAATCTTATGCAGGGATAATGCGAAACATCAAAGATCTGTAGCTGCCTGTTTGGTACAGGGTGTCTACTTACTTGAGCGGGACCGTCAAGAAAAACGTCAAGGTTCTGAAGCCTTAGCTCCGCCTTGGTGGGAATTTTTCCATTTTAGGTTGCTTCATCAACTTGTAGATGATGCTGACAACTCCATATTTGGGGCTGTCTACGAGTATAAACCATCAGCATCGAGTTACGACCAGACAATCAGCAGAAGTCCAAGATATGTTATTGCCTTCCGTGGTACTCTGACCGAACCTGATTCCTTTTCTCGGGATCTAACGCTAAATCTTCATCTTATCCAAAATGGGCTACACCAGACATCGCGATTCAAGATTGCTCTGCAGTCTGTAAGGAACATGGTTGCCACTGTTGGTGATTCAGATATTTGGTTAGCTGGGCATTCGTTAGGGTCAGCCATGGCAATGCTAGCCGGGAAAACGGTGGCGAAGAATGGAAATTTTCTTGAAACTTTCCTTTTCAATCCACCGTTCTTTTCCGCACCAATAGAGAGAATCAAGGACAAGAAAGTGAAACAAGGATTAAGAATTGCAAGCAGTGTGATCACTGCAGGACTTGCCTTTGCCATGAAGGTAAGTGATCCTGGGAATCAGTCTGAAGATCCATTCATTGCTCTGTCAGGATGGATTCCATCCATGTTTGTCAATCCAGGCGATCACATATGCTCAGAGTACATCGGTTATTTTGAACACCGGGAAAACATGGAGGAAATCGGAGCAGGATTCATCGAGAGGCTAGCAACCCAAAATTCAATTGGGGGTCTATTGTTGAATGCTTTTGGGAGGGAGACAGATGCACTGCATCTCATTCCTTCAGCAAATCTCATTGTCAATCAAACTCCTTCTCAAGATTTCAAACAAGCCCATGGAATTCATCAATGGTGGCAACCAGATATGCAATTGCAATCCAAACTCTTCAAATACAGGTAGCTTTTCCCATCACCCTTTATTTGTCGAGCAAAACATGCTTTCATTAATCCTTGCAAATGAATGAAATAACATCTTTGAGCTAGAAGCTAGATTTACTTTCTTATTCTACACTCTCATATTTCTTCTTAGCAACACTTACATGTCACTCGTTAATTAGTGTAACAATTAATATAAATTATACATAGATAAAATGACACGATAAGAAATAAGATTAGAGTGCAGAATTGATTTCAGCCATGACACTCCTTGTGTACAAGATACTAAAGATAGTCTAAAATCCTTGTCACCCACTAAACCATTGTTAATTTGGTTAGACTTTTAAGCACAAGATGATGTAATGTTTCAACTGGTGCTTCAAATTTGAACTTGTTTTCATAAGTGTTCACTCTAAATATTTCCAGCCCTTGAAATTAAGATTAGTCATAAGCATCGATGGAGGAAGAACTGATGCAAACTTCAGGTGAAAGGGAAAGCTCGAGTGATGCAGACAAGCAAAAATCGAATCCCAAGGCGCTGTTTCGGTCCCTCTCTACGCCACTCTATCTTCTTCCCCAGATTCCAGCCAGGGTTTGAGTGAATTTTTGGGACTGTTGCCTGCGATTCTTGAGCTTTTTTCTCTTAAAAATTCTGATTGAAAGCAAGCCCAACTCATTTAAGTTACAACTGGAACTGGAATGAAATGTCTCAGATGCAACGTCTGACTCCATCAGACAAAAATTTACTGCAGAACCAGAGATTATTTGCCAAGGATCACTCTCCTGCTTCGATCTCTGCAAAAAAAGCTTCCAGAAAGCATCTTCTGCACCCATAATCAGAAATTAACATGTCTTTTCTCAAAATGTAAGTGGAGAAGAATATAAACAGCTAAAAAGGATGAAGAAAGAGAGAAATTCAAGCGAAAGTTGATTTTTACATTTACTTAATTCTTGCAACTGGAGTTACAGATTGAAGAAAAGGGTAGAAAGCTATTTCAACAATGGAAGCCTAAAACAGATCCATCACTAACAGAAACAGCAACCTCGCAACTGGCTCTCGCCTGCACATGGTGAGTGAAGAAGTGCAGGACCCGAACCCGACCCGCCATTTCCATCTGGGACTCAATTTCCATCGTTGGACCTACCCTGAACCCATTATTAACTCCGACTGGAATGGTGGGGCCGACCGGAAAGGAGGGGCCGACTGTCGCCGTAACCGGACTACCTAGAGGAAACGACTGGACGGAAAAGGTGGCGACCATGTACTGAGTCCTGCCGGCGTCGATCTTCCCGGCGGGTATGAACATGAACCCGATTTGATTACCGGAATAGAGGAGCTGAATGGTACTGTCGTAGTGAGTAAAGACGGCTCTGTTGGGATTTCTGACGGCGACGTAGAGAGAAAAGGTGAAGTTAACGGTGTTATTGGAGACTGAAAATGACGGAAGTTGAACTGCGGTGACGGATAGCTTTGGATCCTTTGGCCTGAGCAAGGTGAAGTACAGAATAGAGACGATGATTACGACGAAGATTAAGAAAATCGTAGCCACCACGCATGACGCTAGGTTTGTACCGCCCGATGATGGTCTTTTGGGCGAGCTCATGGCTCCGAGCCTCCGACTGGGAACAAGTTCAGATCTCACTCACTGATGAGAGAGAAAGGGGAGGAGAGAGAGAGAGTGGAAAGACTTTACTTTTCCAACTCTCTCTCTCCCCCCTCTCTATTAACTATTTTGGTGGGTTTCACTTCTGCAATTTTTTGGCTTCGTCTTAAAATGGGGTCTTACTTCGGTCGTCTTGAAATTAGTGCAGACTAGAGTGGCAGCACGGCCTGCTCTGAAGGCTAGTAAAGATTCGGGTGTAGATCCAATCATCAGGGAGCACAATTTGAGCAGAAAGTAGAAAACAGGTGTTTTGTGTTAATTCTAAAAATAAAATTGTACGAGCTTCAATTCAAAATAAATAATATTGTACTGAGAGCATCGAGAGACATTACAATATCATCACCAAATCTAACTCAAACGTAGCTAATTCTTGGGCTATAAAGTTTATACCAGCTCAAGGTAGATGATTGAATTCAATCAAATTACATTTCGATGATCTCGATCCCAATGTTTTTTAGATTAAAGTAGAAAAAACTGCATTAGATGGTAGAGATTATTAGAATTCGATAATTTGAATCCTATTGGAAGAGGTTGATAAGCCCGCATTGCGAATCGTCTTTACAGTTTTGTTTTATTTTATAAATACGCGTAAATTTAAGCAAACAAACATGCAAAATGAATTAGTCAAATTATGATAATCAAAATCCGTGATTTTTAATCTCCTTTGTTCGAAAATTCTAATTTTGGTTGACACCATAAATATATTCTCATCATCAAATTATCCGAGTATCATAAAATCTTAGGCAGGATAATGTGATATAGTTTTTTATTTGTGATCTTAAACTTCTGGGCATAGCAATACAGGTGCTGACAGAAGGAAAATAAGTAGGAAAAGCTTGGATCCATACATAATGGATTTTTAAATTTGTTCATTAAATACAAGTAATGTACCTTAATCGAGGAGGGAAGATCGTTTTTCAAGCTTATTGAGTTGGGAATCCATGATTTGGGAGATGGCTTGAAGAAAAGCAGCTTCACTCATACATGGAAGCAAGGACTCTTCGGCTTCTCTGACCATCTCCTCGATCAAAGATTCTCTATTCACAGTCTCTCTGCACATGATGCTTCCAATGGCAAACGGAGTGAGACCCCTCTCAACTCCCTTCTTCAGAAGCATGGTGGAGATTCGTAGGGTGCGAGCACACTCGGGTGGAATGTCCCATCCATAAAATTTCAGAAGGGCAATGTCTTGCTCGGCATCTAATGAATTGATGTAGTTAATGGTGTCAAGAGAGTAGGGCTGTTGAGCCTGCGGCCAGTAGAGCCAATCAAATGTGCAATCCTCAAACTGCAAAAACAGAGAAAATGAGCATTAGCGACTAGTGAGTTTAAAAAACATGATTCTTATGGAGTTCAACAATGGTACACACATAAAAATGCTAGCCTGCAAATCTCAAATTCGTTCTACTCAGAAAACCTCAAACATAAAAATAAAAATAAAAATAAAATAAAATAAAATTAAAAAAAAAACCACTTACAGTATCAGGAAGGCAGTAGCCATGATCGATCGGAATGAGCTCAATTTGACCATCTTCACGTTTTCTATGTAATATGTTCCCTGCATGACGATCTGCATTTGCCATTCTAATATCAAATGCACTGATCTTATGCACTTCATCCACAGGAAAAGCTCCAGGACCGATGTCCTCGCAACTTCCATCATTCTTCACGAACATTTGAAGTGATCCAATCTTTGCATTCTGTAACGAGCCCTCATATCCCTCTGGATGGTTAAATACTTTGTGTAGACATTTGATCATAATTGTAGGGGGGACGCTAGCAAATCCCATCATCTCACCTGATAAGTCACGAGGTCCAGTTCTTGGATGATCCAATAAATAGGCTGCAACCTCCCTCAATGCTCCTTTTCCTACTCTAGTCCCTTTTTTCAATCCTTCGCCATTTGATGAGAGAGGTAATCCTCGAGGGTTATTGATGGCCATGGGCTCCTCATCAGTGGGCTTGAAGACAGAAATAAACTCTTGCTCAAATGAATCTTGCATTAGGTAAGTTCCTCCAGTGCCTTCAGAGGACCTGATGGGTTCGTTTCCCTTTTCTAAACCATCTATTGTAGAATTGATCATATTCCAAATGAAAGCAGGCAATTTGATCTCAGGATTTGTAATGATTGGTTCCAACCAAAAATTTCTACATTGAGGTTTTGCAATAGAAAATTGATAATTCTTCGTATGGTTCTCTGCATCTTCCGCTGTGTCATTGCTGCTTTCTTTTGAAATGTTTGCCACAACAGAGAGTTCGAAATCCTTCTCAACAGGTTTGGCTCTAACTTTTGCAGACTTCTGAACTAGTAGGTGAACCACGGCATCATTGTTCTTGCTAATGTCATCAATGAGAATCTGATCATTAAGCTTTTCTCCATTGCAGAAAAGCTCTTGATTCTCGAGGTCAATAAAAGCTTTACCCTCCTTAGCAATACGTTGCTTCAAATACCGAACATTTCTATGCCTATCAACATTAAACTCAAACTCCTTCCCAGAAATGGTTCTAACAGCGATGAGAAGGAGATCTGAAAGCCTAAGAATTACATGCAAAACATTCCCATCTCTGATACCGTAGTCTTTAATGGGAGATTCATTGCGGGCCAATTCCCTTCCTCCAAACACCAACTTCTGTTTCTTCACAAGGAATCCTTTACAAGTTTGAATCCTAACCTTAACCGAGGCAATCGAGTCGGACTCAAGCACACGCAAGGGAGTCACAGACTCAGAATCGGTGAGATAGATAAGAATTGATTCGCTTGGGCAAGGACGGACCAGACCTGGACAATGCCTGGAAGCAAATGCCGACTCCTCGCTAATTGGCCTCAACGCAACATCCGCAACAGACATTTTTCAAAAAGTTTCAGAAACCAAAGACGTCCTTGTGGCCGAATTCAGATCACGAGCATCGGGACTTGTGTGGACGTCTCTAGATATCCATGGCATCTGCTACAAATTTGAACCGGTGACAAAGTAGGATCTGCAAAAGTATGATCGGCCTGAAAAGATCGTCAAAGTTCGAATAAATCTCTCGGAAATCAGTCACCAAAACAGTGCAAAAACTCTCGAAAAAGAAATAGGAAGAAATGTGCAAGGAAGAGAGTGGATTCATCACCGGAGCAAAAGAATCAAATAGCAACGAACGCAGAGAATTCCTTAAATCGCCAAATCAATCGAACAAAGTCCACCATTTTCTGAGCTTCGTCCTCATCGGTTACATTGAAAACCGATCGTTTCGCCCACTTCTCATACATAATAGCATCAACAAAAGAAGAGAAAGAGGGAAAGAAGGAGAGAACAGCCTTCGCTATATATATAACCTTCTGGAAGCCACGGAGAGTCTACTCAGCACTGGTGTGAAAACGACGACGTTGCATAGAACGACATGAAAAGGCGCCGGCTCCGACTGTTGAAACTGAATATATCCGTTGCGATTAACGTTAATTAGTTTAATTAATGGAACTAATCTTAATAACTGTGGGAAAGAAGCTTAGATGTTTTGGTTAACCGCCTTAATTACTTTAATTATTAAAAGTGTGGTTGGGTTGGGCTGGGCCCGGCCCATGGCCCGCTTTATATAGACTTTATTTCAAGTTATCAACCAAAATCGATCTCTCTTCCTCTTCTTCCTCGTACTGATGTATATATTTTTGCCAATTAGGATTGAAGTCTTTGGAATCGTTGTCTCAGTCCGCCGTCATGTTTCTTTTGTATTCATTAAAAGAACTCAAATGATAATAATTATACAATTGATCAGAAAACAGTTTTTCTGTTATGAAAAGAAGTATCGTTCTTGAGTAATGTTAAAGTTATCATCTAATTATATACTCTAATGTTGTATCACTCATTAATTCGTACCATTAATACTTTATTTTTACTATTTTTAATTATCTTAATTATTAAATGACCCATTAGATTTACGTTAAAATGTAAAATTATAGCGTAACTCTAACATTATTGTAAAGTCACAGTACAATATTCTCCACTTTGGGCCGAAGCCCGCGCGATATTATTTTTGGAGTTAACCTAAAACGTATTGTACTAGGTAGATAGAGAAACTTTACTTATAAATCATGCATTTTCTAGTCTCCCAAGCGATGTGAGATTGTGCATCCCCACTGATATGGGTCGGAGCCACACATGGGTCTTTCCTGGCCTTCATAGGGCAGTCTGTCACAATCTCCCTTCTTTAGAGACTCGACATCCTCTTCGGCCACACTTCTAGTTGAGATTTCGCTTTGATACCATTTGTAATATCCTTTGTGATCCCAGTACAATATTATCTAGTTTTTGTCAAAGTCTGCACGGGTTTTATTCTTGAAATTAGCTCAAAACGTGTTATACTAGATAGGAAGAAGAACTCTACTTATAAATCATGCATTTTCTATTCTCTCAAGTGATGTAAGATTGTTCGTCCTCACTAATATGGGTTGAACCCACGTTTAGGTTTTTCCTGACATTCACAGGACAGACTGTCACAATTACCTATATTTATTTGTATCATTTCTATAAAAATAGAAATACTAGGCTACAGTAATGACGTTGCCGAAGAAGATTTTGTGACGAGGGTTTCAAATTACAACCCTAGGCAATTGGACTGGACCTGAAGTATCACGTTGAATGAAAAGTAGTTACGTGTCATTCGTTCATTGGTTCAATATAGAACTGTAGTTTTAGTTGACTTTTAGATAGATATATGGGTATTCAAATGATATAAATGTCATACAATATTATACAATGAGATGTAATGAAATATTACAATATCATGATGGTTTTACCTTTTTACCCTTTGGAGAATATTATGTTTTGTATTTTTATTACCATCTAGTACAGTCAGTGGAGCCGACTGACCCCGACCAGGAGAGAGTCTAGTAATCGTCTTTTTTTATTATTTTCTTAATTTTGACATTTTTTTAAAGTGCAATTACTAGAACGCCCTCACTCGTTTTCGTACGTCACGGTTCGTTTGTTAAGCGATAGAAGACGAACCCTCCTTCGCCATCTTCCTCCCTCCTCTCCGTCTCTGTCTCTCTATCTCTCTCTCTCTTTCCCTCTATCTCTCTATCTCCTGGAAATTCAGACTGTGTTTTTTAAATTTTACTTCAACTGTGCTGATTCTTCTTTCGTTCGGTTCGATTGATCACAAATTACTACAACGGAATTGTCTTCTCTAATTGCCGTGAGAAGTCGCTCCAGATTCCTAGGGTTTCATGTTTTGCGGGGTGGAAGCGAAAACTGCGGCGTTCATGTCTGTCGGATGGAGATTGCCTCCGTTCTTACTCTTGCTTTCTCATCTCAGCCTCTTTATGTAGCCGCAATCATCACCTTCCTCTGTTTTTCGTTCGTCATTTTTGCATTCCGATCAGGTTCAATTCCGTTCGTTGGGAAAAAACAATCATCCGTATCATCCACTGGTTGCTCTGGTAGTACGGGTGGTCATAAGGGGTGTAATTGTGCCTGTTCTTGTAATGGTTCAGTGGTTCTTGGTTGTTCTGACTTTGCGGCGTCTGTATCTTCAATGAGTTTGACTTCAAGGTACTTGAACGGTGGGGCGGTAGAAATGTTGGAAGCTCCGAAGATCGTGGCAGACCGGCAAACGGGTGCCTCAATGATGGAGCAACTTGTGCCGGAGATTAGAACACATGCACTCAGTTATTTGGATTATCCGAGTTTATGCCGGCTCTCTATGACTAATTCTTTGATGCGCAAGGCAGCGAACGATGACAATGCGTGGAAAGCACTTTATCACAAGGTGTTCATTCTGAATTTGGGACTTTTTTTTTAATTATTCAATTTTGAAGTAGCTTCTTCCATAAACGTATGTATCCGTCCTGAATGAATAGTCAATTATATCATGAATAGTTTTCCTGATTTTAGTTTTCTTTGATGGAGTTGGATTGATAACTGTATAAGGGTTTATATATGTGAACTGATAATTTATTCGTTTATTGAGCTCCCTTCTTTCTTATATGGGGTCATATAGTTGGCTTTCATATTGTCTTCAGGACTTCACAATGGAACAGGATAGTGTAACTCCAGTAAATGGGTGGAAAGCTTACTATGCTGCCACAAGAGCAATTGTAAATATCAATGCAGAATTCTTTAACATCGTGAGAGAGCATACAATTTCTGAAATGAGTCGCTTTTGGCGAAATGCAGATTATGTTAAGTGCATTCATGCTTCGGGGGAATTCTTTTCTGGGTATATACTCCTATTTCTCGCTGCAAATATGATCATCCATAATTTTTTTTTTCGATGGACAAGTTTTGATATGTTTGCTCGCTGGATGGTGCATAAGTCTGAGCTCATTGTATGCTTGTTTGTTCAAAACTTTTAATATACCTTGCCATTGTAATGAAAATAAGTGAAACATTGGGTTTTACCTCTTTCATGCAATATGAATGGCTAGAAACTACAATATAATATTGGAGTTACTTTTTGCATTGTCAGAATGTGGTGATATTGTCTTAACCTTGCTAGTTTAAGTGGTAGTGACTAACTATTGCACTGCGACAATTTAACTCATGTGTTTGTATGTCCCAACTGCTTTAAATTTTTGAATGTTTACCTTTTAAATAAAATAATAAATTACTCTTTGAATACCAATTAAGAGGATTGTTTGTTTCATGACCAATATTATCTTAATTTTAGCATTGTTTCTTATCATAAAGATTGAAATCATATAATCATTTTGAAGAAATTAATACAAGCTTTAAAGGTCTGTTGGACTTAATAATATATTCCTACTGAAAAATTGGTGAATAACCAAGGCCTGAATCTTCTATGTGAATCTCATTTGTTCATACTAACTTATAATTATCAGTTTTATGTATTATAGAATTTTCAGAAACTGGATTCTCATGGTTTAATTTTACAGTTATAATGCAGTGATGAGAAGTTGGCAGCTAGCATTTGATTGGGAGCAAGGGTTCAACTTCCAAATTCGTGATGTACGGGCTCGAGTATTTCCAGACATGGCTTGGGTTACCATGAAAACCTACGTTGACATGGATACTGGGCCATTCAATGTGACTAATGTCTTTGAGTTTCATAATGACCGATGGTACATGGTGCATCATCATTGCTCAGTGATGCTCATTGATGGGGAGATGGAGCAACAGATTGTTCATGGGTAGCTGGACAAGAGATGGATACCAAAATTTTATACTAGGTACAAAGTTAGTGGTCATTAATTGGAAGAATGATTTTTGATATTCTTGAGTGAATGCTAAGAAGATCCTTTAATTTTTTGTTCTCAATTTTGGTGTTTCTATATTGGTTTGCCCACTTTTATTTTGGCTTCTTGGTTATCGAAGTCTTTCATTGCTCCAATTTCTTCATTTGCTTATATTAGGTAGGAATGAGGAGTGAAGACCAATGAAAAGTGTGAAGCTCAAACTAGAGTCTTGGAATAATGAAGTGAATTTTCAGTGCAGACCCAGAATTCGCTTTCAATGCCTACCCTCTCTAGTTAACACACAAATACGGAGTAGATCAAACCTCGTGTTTCAGATCATTGATATTGATTGGCTGAATGCGAGGAAGTGAAATTATTCTCTTCGGAAATATGATTCTTCAAAGCTCCTTCGTCCCCCTCGCTCCGGGTACCAATCTTTGTGTTACAGTTGTTTTCAAGTCTTTGCAAAATTTAAGGATTTGAGTCTAGTAAAACTTCAAGCAGGGAAACTTGAGTTTGAGCTCAACAAATAACACAGTACGAGGTTTTAAATTTGTAAGTAAATAGAGGAACAAATTATCAAATAGAATGAGTCTGGCAGTGTTCTCTGTTTGGTTAGACAGCGAGGGAAATGAAGGCAGGCGTGATTAGATGTTGTCTGTTATCTTGCTTTGAACGACTTGTGTAATAAGAATGGGCGCTGCTACTGCCCTTGCCCTTGCCCTTGCCCTTGTTTCGACCGCATTGCCTCAGAAACCCTTCATCTTCGTCGCAGTCGAGGCACCGGAGGGCGTTGATAACTCTTCGTTCAGGTACCTTCACCCGCTTCCCTCGATCTTCCTATTTTAAATCCAGTTGATTTTAATTGATTTTCCGACCGTCTGATTGGAAAGAATACCTGTTTGTCGATTCACTTCAATGTTTTGCTCTCAATGCAACACATAACAATATCAACGTATGGACGAATGCGTCTAATGGACGACCTGGTCTCAAACCGTCACCGGTGGGTGGATCTGCGGGTCGCATCTAGAGTCGATGATGATGAATAGGCCAAAATCAATCCGGTTGGGAAAAGAATCGGAAAGGGAAAGGGAAGAATACAACCGACTCATAATGAGACGATTGTAGCGTTGCTAAGTCAATACAACCGACTCATAATGAGACGATTGTAGCGTTGCTAAGTCGAGATTAAGCTGAAATTGATGATGCTCTCCAAAAATGAGAAGGGTAGTTGCTTGCCTCATTGATGCTCTCCTAATAATGGGATTTGTCCCTTTTCCAAACTAAGTAAATGTTAGAGGTTAACTTTGCTATCAAGTTTTGATTTTGTGACGAAAACGGGTGAAGAAAGCACTGCAACGCTTGTTTTTGTATCCAAAACACTGTAACGTATCGACGTTGATCGATTTGTGCTTTGGCGTTCATTTTTTCGACGAAAGTTGCGAGACGTCTCTCAAATGCCCCTCGATGTTAGAGGACGTCTAAGATTGATCTTTGAACGTACCTCAGCGTTAGAGGACGTCTCTTTTAATGTGTGAACGTCTGCACTAATATAAAAATACGCAAAATTATGTATTTAAAAGTGTGAATGTCTTTTTATTAATGTTCACAGACTAACGGACGACCTTCTTAAGAAGAAGACATTTGCTATTTTCGAACAAACGTCCGTGTCCATGTAAATGCAGAGTCGCAGACGTCTTTCTTATGGAGCCGACGTCTATGTTTATATAAATGCGAATACGCAGATGTCTGTCATATAAGTATGGTCGTCTGACTTTATGTAAAGGGGTATACACGGACGTCTGGGGGATGTCGATGATGTTCGAAAAATATTTTTAATGATAAACGTGACTGCGAGATTTAATCCGTTTATTTTGTTAATTATTAGATAATAGTTAAAATAATAATTTATAATTTTATTAATTTGTGAAAAAAAACTTGATTAAAGCCCTAACGTACGGCGCGCAGAAAGGTTTGCCCAAATCAGGCAAACGTTTTGTCGACCTTGAAATCTTCGAAGACACTATCACTCTCCATCTGCAAGATCGCCGGAAGAAGCACTGGACATGGAGCCTGATAATCAACGGAGGATCAAGGAAACGGTTAGGAAAATTTTATCTGAATCTGACATGGACGAGATGACTGAGTCGAAGGTTCGAAAGCTGGCTTCCGATGAGCTCGACCTCAATCTCTCCAAGCCACCATACAAGGCCTTTGTCAAGCAGGTCGTTGAGTCCTTCCTCGAAGAACAGGCTCAGCAAAACGAAGGTCAACAGGAGGAAGAGCCTCGCGATAAGGAGTACGACGAAGACGGGAATATCATTATCTGCAAGGTCTTACAGCAAGCTAATTCTCTATTTAGTCGTTTATATCGTAGTATATTTTCTTACTAAACATTTTATTTCTGGATTGCATTGAAGAAGCGTGACGAAAGTTGGATTTTTATGCAGCTTTCAGAGAAGAGAAAGGTGACGGTTCAAGATTTTAGAGGGAAAACTCTGGTCTCTATAAGGGAATACTACAAAAAGGACGGAAAAGAACTTCCTACTTCTAAAGGTAACCATAGAGTTTCTGATTTTGTCGCTTTTAAGGTTTTTCGGAGGTGTCTATTTGTGTTAATGTGGTAAACTGTAAGCAGAAAGTGTCTGCAACGAAGGATTTATTGCCAGTGAAAGAGGAATGCAAACGTAATATTATTGATTTTGGAATGAACAACAAGAGGACGATGACTGTGTGCATTTATGTTAGTTTCTTGCAATGGAACTTGAATTTTGGTTTATATTTTCAGTGCATGTTCTATATGTTTTTGTGTAGAATAAACACTTATGTTATATGGCAACAACTTAGAAGAACTGAAGTGGGTTATGTACTGAGTGGAGAAAACCTTACTCTAGTAGTTTCATTGTTTGTTTTGTTTCCTTTTTTCGATAGTTGTGGTGTCGATGATGGTATAACTGGGTAAATTTGTTTATCAAAACACTAAAAACAAGCACCTGGGTCGTTTATTAAGATGTATTTGCATCCGAGCTGCTGTGTCAAACTTACTTCTATCATGCACTTAAACTCCAGACACTTTGTGTGGTAGGATTTAGGAAGAGAATTCTCATTTTCATCTTCATCATTCTGGCCAATTTTATCAGTTTTTGGAGTTATTTTTTAGGGAAAATGACAAATCAACCATCGTGATTTGTGGTCAATGACAAGTCAACCACTATGGTATAGTTTCTAACAAGTTAACCACTAACGTATGAGAAAATGAAAAATCCAACATCGCAGTCACGTTTGCCGTTAAAAATTAGTAGGGATGCCGCAGCGGTTTGTAGACAAAACACCGTGGCGTTGTGATTTTGAAGGCTAAATTGCGGCGTTATCCCAGGACACCGCATCAGCATCCTGGGAAACCGCAGTAGTGTCCCAGGAAACTGCAGCGGCGTCCCAGGACACCACAGTGGCGTCTCAAGAAACCGTTGCAGTGTTCCAGAACACTGCAGCAGTTTAACTTGTTAAAAATGTTTGACATGCAAGAACCGCTGCGGACTTTGAAGTAGCCATGCATGAAAAAAGGAGTCCCTATGTATATGTTTTACGAATTCAATGTTTTTATTAGATTTTTGATCTCTTCAACTTCAAACGTCCATAACTTTGGCTATGAGTGTCGGAATTGGGCGCAGAAAATATCAAATCGAAGCTCTCTCAGAGATCTACAACAATCATTGGGTTTACCCCATGACCCCTTTTCTCGGCCCCAAAATCAATCGTTTAAGCCTTCAAATTTGCGATCAAACATTTTTAACAAGTTAAACTATTGCGGTTCCCTAAGACACTGTTGCGGTGTCCTGGGACGCTGCTGCGGTTTCCTAGGACGCCACCGCGGCATCCTGAGAGAATGTTGTGGTTTGGCCTTCAAAATTAGTGCGCTGCGGCGTTTTTTCCACGAACCGCTGCGGCTTCCCTACTAATTTTTAACGGCAAACGTGACTGCGATGTTGGATTTATCATTTTCTCATACGTCAGTGGTTAACTTGTTAGGAACTATACTATAATGGTTGACTTGTCATTGAACGCAAACCACAATGGTTGATTTGTCATTTTCCCTATTTTTTTACCATTTTTTATGTTGTTTTTCTTTTATTTCCGAGTTGTCATTTCTTAGTCCTGTATTGACGTTTTCGTTGAAGCTTAACATGTCTTTCTCTTTACATACATGCTTAAGAATTGGTTACTAAGTTACTGGTCTATGGAACTTTTCCATGTGTCTGAACCTCAGGAATAAGCCTGACGGAGGAGCAATGGTCGACCTTCAAGAAGAACGTAGCTGCCATAGAGAAAGCAATCAGCAAGATGCAAGAACAAGTCTCGTGAGAAACCCGTACGTGCTTTTGAGCCATTTTGAGGCCTCGTCTTCTAACAGTGGCCGCCTTTGCTGGATGGTGTTTTGATCGTTTTCTTAAGCATGGGCAATATCAGCCCCAGTAGTCTTATTTCCTGTTAAAATGTTTAGGATAAGTATGGATTCTGTTGGAGTGGCATGTATCAACTATCCAGGGCTTGTAATGAATGAAAATGGCGTGTAATCTCAGTCAGTAGAAGCATGTGAATGCAGTAACTCAAATCTTCAGGACCGGATTGTATATTTGTAATTGTTCTGTTGAGTAGGAATGGGGGTGCCAAACGAGCTCGTCGGCTAGGCTAAATTGCTTTTGACCAGCTGCTTGAAGGTAGCATCTGATTATAGGCACCTATAAATCATATAATTATAGGTCTCTTATTGTTTAATACAGCATTTACGTGTCAATAATTGATTGATGTTGGAACATCCAAAAATTTATGTGTAATTTGAGTTTTTTGAATCACAAAGGATATGTTTCTGTGAATATTTGATTTCAGTTGCGTGATGTCTTTGTTCATAGAAGTGTTATTGATTTTGTTCGCAGAAGGGTAAGTAATATTTGGTTTTGGTCATGTGATGACGTGTCTGTCAAAGTGTTACTGGTTGCAAAAGAGTTCATGTCCACAAAATTTTGGAGTTTATGGGTACTTGATTTTGAAGGGTGAGTGTGGTCATGCGCATGATAGGTTTGTGAATACTTAGTTTTCAGATAAATAGGTGATCGCATATGAAATATATCTACAGAAGAGTTGGTGATCACATATATGTTTGTATCTGCAGAAACATTGGTGTTCGTTGATACTTAATTTTGAAAAGATATATGGCCGTGCATAAGTTGTCTTCAAAATGTTGAAGTGCGGGATGGTAATAGATGGACAGGTGTCCAAGATTTAAATTGCAATCGACCAGAATGCGAAGCGTCACCAAATATGCGAATTCAGTGTCAATCTTTGGAATTTAACTTGATAAATCTAATCCCAAGTTGATGAGGTGTAGAGTGGACAGATCAACCACGAAAAAGAAGGTAGTGACTCAAAGTTTTAAGTCACTAACACCTCATATTCTTTTACTCTACGTAAAGGATAAACTCAGCTAAAGGGTTCATTTTTTTTTGGCACTGAAGGACCCACGAGGAGTTGTTATACACCCAATAAAGATTACCATGTAAATAATGTTGCATGTGTTTGATTTTCAGGCTTCATCACGGGATGTTAGGTTTAACGGTGTAACATTTCTCGATGCTCTCAGTATAATATTGTCCGTTTTGGGCTGAAGCCCGCATGAGTTTGTTCTTGGAGTTAGCCCAAAATGCGTTTTACTAGGTAGGGAGGGGAATCATGCTTATAAAATCATGCATTTTCTACTCTCTCAAACAATGTGGGATTGTGGTCCCCCACTGATATGGGTCGAACTCACACTTGGCCCTTTCCTGGCCTTCACATGGCGGGTTGCCATAATCTCCAACCCTTCAGGACCCGACGTCCTCCTCGGCCACACTTTCGATTGAGATTTCGCTCTGATACCATTTATAATGTCCATCGGTGCTCACAGTCCAATATTGTCTGCTTTTGGCCGAATCCCGCACGAGTTTGTTCTTGGGGTTAGCCAAAAAGGCGTTGTACTAGGTAGGAAGGGGAACCATACTTATAAAACATACATTTTCTACTCTCCCAAGCAATGTGGAATTATGGACTCCCACTGATATGGTCCGGACCCACACCTACGTCTTTCCTGGTCTTCAAATGGCAAGCTGCCACAAACGGTCAGATGAATAACGATATATGGTTTGCAATCGGTACACATATGTTATGCTTGGTTGAATTGGTACTAATTAGTAGGAAATGTTCTTCGAGAAATTAAATGCTGATAAATTTTAAAGGTAATGATAATGAATTAAAATGTGTTAATAAAAATAAAAATTATGTGCTTTTTAAGCCATGTAACTTTGACATTATGATAAAATATTGGAAATTTGATTTAGAGGAACAATTGTGATAATATTTTTAATTGTTGATGCGTTGATTTGCACATTATCATGCATTACGACCCATGTTTTGAAAAGAGAGGAAAATGATTTTCTTGCATGTATTTTCATCAAGAAAGACTCGAAATTTAATAAAATATGTAACGAGTCGTTGTGGGTGGGGTTGAGTTGAGCTGTCTCGAGAAGTAGACCAAATGGTATATGTTCACTCCGGAGCCCAATTTAAGTTGTTTTGAGAGGCAGATCAAATGGTGCCTACTCCCACCTGATGATTGCCCTAATGATTGAATGGACAAGTGAAAAGGAAAAACGGGAAACACGTCATTGCATATTTTTACGAAAAACATATGGCACGGCGCATTATGTTATGTTCATGCGATGCTGAAAGTATATGATACTAGATATTATTTGCATGTTTATAAAATATTACACATTTCTTACTAAGTAATAGGCATGTAGATGACTTTTGTGATGTAGTTAAAGAATACGATGAGGATTTACATTCAAACTGACTTGGTTGATACAAACGTTGACGAGGTCTATCTCTGGATGAATGTTTGGTTTGTTACGATTACTGTGACCGGTGGAATATATAGGATAAAAAGATCCTTTGGTAATGGAACTGATGTAGAGATGCAGATTAAAAGTCTTCCGCTGTGTTTAAAAGTACTAACACTGGTGTACGTTACGGGGCGTTACAGATGTAATGATTAAGATAAATTAAAAGTAATTAAAATCATACGTTAGTTGCACTTATTAATGAGTGTCACGTTAGAATGGAGGATTAGAGTGTAAAATTAAAAAATAAATATTCTATTACTCATTTGCTTTGCATATAAAATCACTATTATACTTCGAATTTTGATTTAATGAATTTCTCTTACGCTTGCATTAAGATTTTCACGTAAAATCTAATTGGTTGTTTGGTTTTTATATTTCGATTTCACATTCAAGGGCGATGAAAGAGTGCACACTATCTAATTAACCTAAAATTATCTTCTATGTGTAGGGTTGAGAATCGGTTCGGTTCGAACATGGTAACTGAACCGAACTGAACAATTTTGGTCGGTTCGATTCGATTTTAATAAGAAAAAAAATTAGGTTTGAATCGAACCAATGATGATTAAAAAAAGATCCCCAACCCTCAAGCATTGAGCGCCTCTTGTCGACTTGCTCTGCCCAAAAACTCGTCCCTCCCTTCATCTCTCTCAGTCAATTCTCATTCTCTCTAGGTCTAGCCACTCGCCAGTCGCCTGCATCTCTCTCTAATCTCCATCTCTCGAAACCATAGGGACACGCCGACCAACCAGACCCTGCTCTCTCTCGCATTCTCTCTAGATGAAGGCAGACATCAATGAGTGTTGACGATCTCTCTCGCAGAGATTCTGGATGGTGGCTCATCACAAGTGGGCTACGGCTAGAAATTTTATTAAAAGTATTCTGCATATTTTAGCAAGTTTTATGCTGAGTGATCGGATTCTCTTCAAATATTAAGTCATTTGACCCGATGTTTCTGTCGGGCATGATTCCGGCTAGTGACCGATTCAATGCATTTGACCATCCATCAAAAATGGGCGTTGGATTTTAGGTCAGAGTGGAAAATCAATGGTGCTCACGGGGTTAATCTGTTCATCTTGTGATCATATTTATATTTTGAATTTGGCCACCTTCTGCCTTGTCCTTTTCTGCCAATTTATTCTCTTCCTCTGCATCATCTTTCCCACAGGATTTGCTCGAGCTCACATGCCCTCTTTCCTCGCGTTTGAATAGAGCTGTCGCCTTCTCATTACATCTCTCTCCGTGATATCTGCAATGAACCCTCTTCCTGGTTTCTCTCAGAAAATGCATAAATATGGCTGATTGAGAGTGGAAGCTGTGGGAAGTGAGCATTTTTGGCGGATGGGGAACTGTTCTCTCAGAGGAGACGCCGGAGAATGCTCGAGGCCGATTCGGATTCTGACGGACTCGGGATATATTATGCAATTTAAGGCTCCGAAGCGGGTTCATCAAGTGATCGAGAACTATCCTGGTTATGGAGTTTTTCAGAAGGGGCATGCGTCTTCTTCGCCGTTGCCGATTCACCAGACCTTGAGCGGTTCAAACTTTTACTATCTGCTTCCGCTTGCGAAGAACAGGAGCTTCTTCGGCTGCGGCAGCGATGCGTCGTCGGAGAAATCATTCGGAGGAGGAGGTTCGGAATTGGTGGAGCATTTAGCGAACGGGTCGGATCTGGAGGTTTTACCGTCGGAGGGGGATGGGTTTTGGAGAGTGAAGCTGATAATCGATACGAAGAAACTGGAGGAAATACTGTCGGAGCAAGCAAATACAGAGGCGTTGATAGAGAAGATGAGAATGGCGGTGAGTTCGAGGCCAAAGACGAGAGGGATCAAGAAAGAAAGGGTCCACTGCATCAATTTGTAAAATGGGTCAAGAAGTGGTTTTGTTGCGTAGGGTTTTATGAAAATGCTGTAAATATAAAGAAAGAGAAAAGAGAAGTTGAATATTCTGCGTCCTCCATTGTTTTAACCTTCAACTGAATCTGCCGGAAGAAGAAGAAGAAGAAGAAGAATTGCAGAAGAATATACAAAAAAAGGAAAAACAAAGGGGAAGGGCCCTACCGGGTTCGAACCGGTGACCTCTTGATCTGCAGTCAAATGCTCTACCACTGAGCTAAGGACCCATTTAACGTTCACTAGATAACCTAAAACTTATGTATAGGCATATTCTCAAATTTGATGATTTCATGCCCAATCCTTGGGAGTGGAATCGGTTCGATTGATTAAGTTTTATAATAAATTGAAACCAAATTGACTTGGATTGGTTTTGAAAATAAAAAATTGAAATCAAATAGAATCTATTGAAAAATTGATAAAAAATCGAACCTCGGTTTTCGGTTTTCCCCAGTTCGATTTTTGGTTTTTGAAAAAAACCAAAAAATTTAGATTTTCTTAATTTTTCGGTTTTCAAATTGTGTAGACAATATTTAGTATGACATTTATTTGTTAATTTATATAATTTATTATTTTAAATATTTATATTAAATTATGATAAATTAAAATCATATAAATAATTAGATTATAATTTAATTATTTACGAAAAATTTGTAAAAAAAATTGTAAAGTGTAGTTGATGTGCCCCAAGGACCGTTCACCTGAGCCCAAGCCAAGAGGCTGGTTGCTTATCTAACATGTTATTATTTTGCAAAAAATAACAATTCATTGGAGTCTACAGAGAAGCTAACGCACGAAGACAAAGAAGCTCCACGTCATTTTCTCACATTGAGCCATGCAATCCACGATCGACTTGAGCCATATTGTCCAGATTTAGAAGCATTCCCTTTGATCAAAGATAACAATGTCAAATGAGCGTATTTTATGAAAGATCCATGTTAACTTTATGACTCTAGATGTTTTAATTATTGGATGACTGGTTATGAGTTATATTTTGATAATTTTAAATCGTTTTGTGATTGTTAGATTGGAGGTACTCGGTTTGCATGTAAACCGAGCCCTCATGCCCAAATTTTGATTAATCAAGGGCAAATGTGTAATTTTCATTTGTGACTCATTATAGGGTATTTAGACCTCTCTAATAAAGGTTGGTAGGAACTTGGAAAACCCTAATTTGATACTGCATCTTTGCTTGGAGATTTCTCTCTAGCTCTCACGGTGGTCAATTTTTTGCCTCACGGCACAATCTCCATCAAACGTCTTCCTCTTTGTTCTTGAGTGATCTAGGAGGGGAAAATCATTACTAGCTCTTCCAACAACTTCTCATGGAGTTGTCCTTGGGGTGTGGAGTTAGAAGAAGACAGCACAACCCAAGGTGGAGAGGTGTTCTTCAAATCACCAGAACAAGTTGCACCCCTCACCTGAGTGAGGGATCCGCGAACCACCTTGGTGTTCCAAGTTCTATTCGCTCTTCTTGAAAGTTCTTGCTATATTTTCGACCTAAGTTTATTTCTTCTCTGTTTTTTGAAGTTTTGAGTGATATTTGGTGATTTGGAGTCGACATCTTGGATTTCTTTGAGTTATTCCAAGATTGCCGCAAACTGTTTTTCTGGAAACCCTAAATCCGAGCAGCGACTTCTCCCACGCATAACTCTGTGTGTGCATCGACTTTGAAAGGGATTTTTGGAGGTATTTTGATCTAGGTTAATTTCTATTTGACCTATAAATTTGAGATCCAGATTTTGTATGCAACTCAAGTTACATTCAGTCTAATTTCAGTACTCAGATTTTACAGCTAGCCGATAAATTATGAACAGCTTGTTCCTTTGCCCATATCTCTGTGATTATTCCAATTTTGAATTTGAAATTTTAATGGAGTAATGTCGTTTGGAATACGAAGATTTTGATACCAATTTGGTATGATTTGGATTGGAAGTCGTCGTTTTAATGCACGTTCCCTTGTTGGTCGCCATTCCTGTTTTGAGAAAACTGTTTTTAGCACAGAACCTTGTTTGGTGTATAAATTGCATTCCACAACGAATTTGAAGGAGCTTTTTGACTTACATTATCCACTTTGATACTTTTTGGGTTCCTGAAAGTTTGAGTGCTTTTGGTTGTATGAAATTGAAGATACAATTGTTGGAAGTTACTGCCCTGTTTATAAGCTAGCCGATTGAGCTATTTTGAGAGAATTGTTTCTTTGTGCATTTTGGGGCATATCAATAGTAGTAAATATTTGATTATTGGAATTAAGTTAAATGGGTTGATTTAAGTTTATTTCGGTTCAGTTCAGTTCAGTTTTACTAGATTTTTCTTCATTAAAATAGATAACCGAACAGAAGATTTCAGTTATATTCAATTTGTTTTTCAATTAAATTTTTTTGCCTTTTAAAATCGAACCAAACCAAATAAAATCATTTGGTTCGATTTGGTTACCAAATTCAAACCGAACTGATTTCCACCTCTACCAATCTTAGAACAAACAAAGATATTCTTTTTCTAATTAAAAATATTATTTTAAAACATAAATATACATAATTTTATTATAATGGAGAAGACGAGAGTGATATTTGTTTTACATTAAAAATAAATAAACTATCAAGAAAAAAGAGCATCAATAATAAATATTGTGCCAAGAAAATAAATGACAAATCACCCTCGAAGAATAACAAGTCAATCACTAAATAATTTTCTCTAATAAATAAAATACTCAACTATGAAAAATGAACGGCACAAACCTCGTTGTTTGTTTTCCGCTAAAAATCTTTTTTCTGCTACGAAACGTTGTCTTTACGTTGCAGAAAGTGAGTTTTTGAAATAAAATTTCGGGAAGATTACTTCACCGTAAATGAAAGATGACTTTTTGTTGTGAAAATATTACTTTCCGCTACCAAAAATGAGTTGTCGGTGATGAGAACTGGATGATGACGATGGAATATGAAGAGGAAATAGAAGAAGATAGTCAGAGTTGAACGAATGAAATCGAGAAACGAGACGAAGCAAGTCACCGGGAAGATGTTCATAAAATTGAAAACGTGATAATTGTTTTCAACGACTAGAAGACCATACCAAACCTTCTCCAGATTTCTGAGAGGATTCGCACTAAGATTACTTCAACTATTACGATTTTAATATAAAACTGAAGTAAAATTAGAATTGTACAGCAAATTCGACACTGCCCTTTTTTTTCTAAAATTTAATTTTTTTTTCAACAGATTAACGACGATATTTACATCGTTCATTTTTTATAATTGAGTATTTTATTTGTCAATAAAAATTATTTAATTATCAAATATTTGAAGAAAATAAAATATAAAAGAGAGGTGTTGGCAGATGGCAGGCCAACGTAGGAAGAAGGTCGGCAGGTCCAGCAAGGGAGTTAGAACGGGCGGTTAGCAGGCCCAGACAGCGCGCAGTGGGGGAGGCGGGAGTGGAGAAAAGCGCCAATAATTTCAAGATAATTTAATTAATTAATTAATTAATTAATTAATTAATTGTTATTATTATTATATCTGGTGGCCTAATTGAGGCACTAATTAATCTATATATCGTGTCGTTGACTAATCAAAGGAGAGTGACGTGGACTTTGACTCATCTCATGCCCTTTGACCACTCCCCTCCTCAGTCCTCCCTTCATGGACTGCCTTTGTATATTCGGACAAATATTCGTTTAATTGGGACTGTTTGGTTACAGGTTTACCATATCCTCTCTTCCGGGAATCTCATTCCCTATCCTGGGCCTGGGGCAGGGGGACCATCCACTTGCGCCTTTTAATTTTTCGAGTATGGGAAAAAGTTTGTAGGGCACCCCCCAAAATAACCAATTTGAATATTTCCATTTATTGTCACGTATATTTAAATAAAATAATTAAAAATATTGTCCTTTTTTTTTTTACTTTTTTTTAAAAAAGAATAATTATAATTATTTTTTAAATTAAAAAATTAGATAAAAATTGTGGAAGTGCGCTAAGTGAAAACAATGATGACTTAAGTGAGGATCAGACTCATATAAGTCAAAGTGTACAATCTCAAATCGATTATCGTTTGGGAGAGTAGAAAATATATGATTTATAAGTAGAGTTCTACTCTCTACTTAGTACAACGCGTTTTTGGCTAACTCTAAAAATAAATTCTTTTTTTTTCAAAGTAAAATAATTAAAAATATCATCTTTTGTTTTTACTTTTTATTTTTTTTATATGAAAAAATAAGACCAAAACTGTGACAGTTCGTTCTGTGAAATCAATAATGACCCAAGTGAGAATCTGACCAATATCAGTAAAGATGCATAATTTTACGTCAATTATTGTTTGACAGAGTAGAAAATATATAATTTATATATAAGATTCTCTTCCATACCTAATACAACACGTTTTGAACTAATCTAAAAATAAATCTGTGTAAAATTTAGTCAAAATCAAATAATATTATATTTAGAGTACCGAGAAAAACTACAAAAATCATCAAAATTGGGCTTTGCATCGAGGGTTAAACTTAAAAAATGTAAATAATTTTTTTTTTGGGGTCCCACCTTACAAAGTAATGAGATGACATAAACAAGCATTCCTTCTTCAAGGGGAAGTAATGGTGGGCCATACATGAGTTTAGTGGTGGGCCATACATGATTAGTGGGAATAATTATTTTACCCTTCAAAATTAATCATTTCAAATTCATTTTCTTCTTTTTTTAATTGTATACTCCAAATTATTGGCAATAATCTTAATAATTATATGCACTACACAATTATTATCCTCTCTAGTTGTACATTTTCTTGTTTTTCCGGCTTAATAAACCCTAAATCAACTGTTTCGCGTAATATTAATGTCGATTATTGATCTACACTTGAGGCTAGCTTATACGTTACGTAAATTGAAGAATTAAATCGAATGCGGAAACATATCTAAACCCATAAAATCGGCGTATACTCAAATTGTTGAAATTTGTTATCAAGCCTAACATGGTCGCTGTGATCTTCTATTTCAATTATACTATTTTTTTATAAGGTGATAGAAGACTTGTAGAATAAAAACGACTGACTGCTAAGTGTTTGGCATATGAAACGTAACTTTGTATTTATAACTTCTTAGTTGAGATTAAGTTCAACTTATCACCAGACTTAAACCGAAATAACTAATATCTACACACTAAAGTTTTACCATTAATTAAATGCTTACAACTTAATAACTTTGGTAGCCCGACCTGTGAAGACCAGAAAAGGTCCAACTATGGATTCGACTCGTATCAGTAGGTGTGCATAATCCATATCGCTTGGGAGAGTAGAAAATGCATGGTTTATAAGTAGATTTCTCGTCCCTATTTAGCACAACGCGTTTTGAGCTAACCCTAAGAACAAAACTGTGCGGGGTTCACCCAAAGCAGACAATTTTATACTTGAAGCATCAGGGGATGTTACAATAACATTATACTGTATTAATATACAATTAATTGTGTAGTCCAAATTATTAGCAGTAATCTTAATAATTATATGCACTACACAATTATTATCCTCTCTAGTTGTACATTTTCTTGTTTTTCCTACTTAATAAACCCTAAATCAACTGTTTCGTGTAATATTTATGTCGATAATTGATCCACACTCGAGGTTGGCTATACGTTACGTAAATTGAACAATTAAACTGAATGCATATAATCAAACTGTTGAAATTTGTTATCGAGCCAAACATGGTCGCTGTGATCTTCTATTTCAATTATACTGTGTTTTTATAAGGTGATAGAAGACTTGTAGAATAAAAACGACTAACTGCTAAGTGTTTGGCATATGAAACGTAACTTTGTATTTATAACTTATTAGTTGAGATTAAGTTCAACTCATCATCAGACTTAAACCAAAATAACTTATATCTACACACTAAAGTTTCACCCTTAATTAAATGCTTACAACTTAATAACTTTGGTAGCCCGACCTGTGAAGACTAGAAAAAACTCAGCTATGGATTCAACTCATATTAGTAGGAGTGCACAATCCATATCGTTTGGGAGAGTAAAAAATGCATGGTTTATAAGTATATTTATTCTCCCTATCTAGTAGAGCTAACATCAAGAACAAAACTGTTTGGACTTCACCCAAAGCAGACAAATTTGTACTTAGAGTATCAGGGGATGTTAAAATAACCTTATACCATATTAATATAATCTTTGTAGTTACATTGTGTTTTTTTAAGGTGGCAGAAGACTTAAAAAATAAAAATGAGTAACTGTTGACTGTTTGACATATGAAAACATAACTTTACATTTATAACCTTTCAGTCGTTTAAGTTCGACCCATCGACTTAAACCGAAACAACTGATATCTAAACACTGAAGTTCCACCCTTAATTGTACGCTTACAACTCAATAACTTTATACTCGTATCGTTAAATATAAAAATTCATCGAGCATATCGTCCTTGTAATGTTACATACTCTTGTATAATTTACAATAATGTCCCACTTTTTAAAGCTCATAGAAAAAAAAAATTGTTGATTAAATTAATATTTAATAATTTTATTATTTGACGAAAACTATGTAAAATTATAACATAAAATAATAACTATGCTGGCCTTGTTGACTCTTGGTAGGAGGCAAAGGTTAGTGAGCTTAATTAATTAAAAATATTATTTTTAATTAACACGTGTCAAATAGTAGGACGTTGGTATTAATTAATTAACTCTATAATGGGGTCTAATTATACGAGCACCAAACCATATTTTGATTGGAGAGATTCTTATTAAGCTTTTGTTAATTGGGTTTAACACTTAATAATTTAATTATTAATCATAATTATTAAATAAATAAATCATTTGTTATACATTAACATTATTGGTCTTCGTCATAATGTCGGTTTCTCACGTCTTCTGTTAAATTGAAATAATTATTAATACTGGGTAATTAACAAAATAATTATTCAACGATGTAAATATTTTTGTCACGTTTTCTGTTATAATTTTGATATTATTGTTTTTTGGCGTTATCTGTTAAATTAAAATAATTTTTAATATTTATGGTAATTAACAAAACAACTACTGAACTATGAGATAAATGACAATACAACTACTAAACAATTTTTGCTAATAAATAAAATGCTGAGGAATTATGAAACATGAACGACGCAAACATCGCTGTCACGTTTTTCATTATAATTTCGATATTATTGTTTTATTCTGATATTTGAAATAAAAGTGTAATATTGGAATTAAATTTTGGGATTATCTCGTATATTTTAAAAATATTTTAGAAAATTGTAAATTTATTTTATTCATTCAAGGAGACGGGCACATAACGTCTTTTGACGAAAAACGTAACTGGAAGATTTGCATAATTTTTTTCTTATTGTTCAAGATTTTAGTTATCCCTAAATTTTCTTCCAAATTTGCTGTATAACTGATAGTAAAGTATAGGGTTTGTTTGATTAATTTTTTATTATTTTATTTTTCGAAGGTGATGAACACATTTCACGTAGAAATATTATATTTAAAAAATAAAAAAAACTAACAACACCATTAATTAAAATAATAAATGAATAATTAATTAAATAGACTATTAAGCTAACTTCTAATTGCGTGGGGTGTGGGAGGGGAGGCATCTTTGGATATATATAATTGATTATCGTTTCACCAAAGTGGTTGCTTGATTTCTACAAAAGATGCTAATTATTCTACAAAACTTCATTGACTTAAACATTGCCGAAAGCGGACAAGATTTTCGATAAAAAGATAAAATTACGATGAATTTTCGCGTTTTGGTTTTGAAAAAAAATTTAAATCGATAGTTTCTACGATTAGAATTCCATATTTGAACAATTATCTGAACTACCCGCTGCTACTTTTGACCAGCCTTGTCTTTACCTGGAGAGAGGGGTGTTTTCTGTTTTTCGTATTTTCCGTTGAATGATTTATTTAGTTTTATTGGTGAGCACTTTAGTATTTTTATTTGGGTCTGTAATAAAAATTTTGTAGACTATCTCATGCGGGCTACGTCTTTGAATTGTGTTTAAGCTTTCAACTGTTTTCTGCTGCAGACCAAAACTTGAGTCAGGTAATTGAGTTCTCTCAGAAGACCAGATCGCTCGATCTGACATTTCTACTAAACCCACATCCAGATTACGACAAAAATAAATTATTTTAATAATTTACGTACTTTTTAAATATTTTGGTAGATCTAGACCCTTTTTGTGTGAACTATAGTTTTGAATATTGTTCAAATCTTCCGCTACGAATCAAGTCTTGAACTGAGTGATCGAGTCTTCTTCGAGAACCTAGTCTTTCTTCTGTTAGGACAACTTCCAGGTCATTACAGAAATAAACTAACTTAATAATTTACGTACTTTGTCAAATCTCGTAAAGTTTTTTTTAAATATTATTAACGCCGGGATTTTCAAAATTTTGTAATATTCTTAAGAATAGTAATAGGGGTGACATCTTATTTTATTTGATTCAAATTACAATGTAATGTGGGTGTAATTTTCCTATTTTTAAAATTATAATAATTGTTTTATTTTAAATTAAAAAACAAAAGAAAAATAGTAATAAAATTAAATAATATTTTAATAATTCTGCCGGGTTAACTCGAGCCAACCATGTTGCCTGCTACGAAGCAGACAGGAAATGGCCGGCAACTAACGGTGACGCCCATCTGAACGTAATAACGTCCGTTAGTCTAAACGACACGCTTACCAATGCGCCGTACAGTCAGAAAAATCAATAAAAACCGTACGTCGTTTTCAGACAGACTAATGAAACCGGATCAGTCGCCGTTAACGTTACGGCAGCCGTCTATTTAACCTCATGGTCAAGTTAACTGTTTTAACCGCGGTTAGCGCATGGAGTATGGATTTCACATTCACTGTCGAAGCAGAGCAACGAGGTTTCTGTATAACAGGACAGCGCAAAATGGTTCCTCTGAAACGGCGTCTTCTCTGGATTCTCCTGCTCTGGAGGGAAAAGCGGGGGAGATAGAGAGAGAAACTTTTAGAGAGAGAAAGGTTGAGTTGAGAGAGAGACCATGAGTGGTTTTGAGCTCTGAACCTGAAATTTATAACGTTTGGGGAGGTAGAACGCCTGGTTGTCGTTTCTTTGATTGTGGAAAATCGTGGTGGTGTGGAAGGGGAATCGAATAGCTCGAGTGGGTATTTTTTTGTATTTGCATAACTGGTTATTAACGGCTTGATACGGGTTATAATTGCCGTTAATTGTTCAATTTGCGTGCTTAGGTAGTTTATTTGAGTTTTGTTTTGGTTGGTGCTGGTTTCCTATTGAATTTGGGGACTTAATGATGGCTATGCCGGGAGGTGGTCGGGGTGTTTTTGATGAAGGTAAATAGAAGTTTTTCGTTTCTTTTATTTCTCCGATGTGCTTGAAATTCTTCTGTTTATGAAAAATTACGCGGTTTTTGCGGTTTGTTCTTCTTTTGTCCGGCAGGTCGTGGTGGAAATGATTTGTATATGGAGCTGTGGAAGACTTGTGCTGGTCCTCTTGTAGAGATTCCTAGCCTACATCAAAGGGTATACTACTTTCCGCAAGGTCATATGGAACAAGTAAGTTTTTAAAACATCCTTGAATTTCAGATCAGTTCTGGTTATCTGTTTGTTTTGGTAGAAATAACTTTGGGATTTGTTTTTGGTTGTGGGTAGATTTAGAATTTTGCTGATTCATTGTTGGATATTGTCTTGGCTGTAAATTGCGTTCATGGGAGCTGTTATTTTCTCTATATCCTTTAAAAATATCTAATTTCTGAATATAGTTAGAAGCTGGCACGGATCAGCCTCTGAATCAGACGCCTTCTCAATTTAGGCCTCCCTCAAAGATTCTATGTCGTGTGATGAACATTCAGCTGCTGGTACTTCACTTTCTGCTTTCAAGTTCCTCTGCTATATTTACTTCTGCTTCTACTTCTATTTCCGTTCGTTTGTATTTAATCTATATTAGATTATGAGTGCTGGGAGATTGGGAAAAGTAGCTTGAAGCCAGTATTTTCCTTTTGGATATGTAGGATAGGATGACCCAAATGACTGAAAATTAGTTTATTTTAATTGTTTATGTTTTGTAAATCTAAACTTAGCTTCTCTACATCCTTTTTCCTGCATTTTCTCAAGAACCAAACAGGCTATCCTAGAGGAACTTACTAACACCCTTTATATTTCAGGCAGAGCAGGAAACAGATGAGGTTTACGCACAAGTAACTTTGATTCCAGATCATAATGTGAGAACCCATAGAGCTTGTTACTGATACAAGGCTCTCTGCCTATTTTGGGTTTGCAGTTTCACTCTAATTTCACTGTACTTGAGTGGCTTTAATTTTCTTTTGTTATTCCCAGCAAAACGATCCAGAAAGTCCCGATCCGTGTGATGTTGAACCTTCGAGACCAATGGTTCATTCATTTTGCAAGGTTTTAACTGCATCAGATACTAGCACGCATGGAGGGTTCTCTGTACTCCGTAAACATGCAACCGAATGCCTTCCTCAATTGGTAAATTACTAACAATCCCAAAAATTTAAGTTTATGGGTTGAGACTAATTTAATTATTTATACATTTATTAACATTTGCCAAAATTCGACCCTGAAATCTCAAGCTCTGATATCATGATAAGGTACTGCACAAAAGTTTAAGCTTTTGCTCTGTTCTCAAGTCCCTGAACTTATGAAGTCTAGTTTCTGTTATGGACCAATTCTGCAACATATCACCGACCCACTTTTTATTAACGTAGTGGTTCTGGGCCCTTATTGAAAACCGAACTACTATATCGGTTGCTTTATTTTTGGTACGAACAATTAAGAATTGTTTTTCCCTACTTGGTGCATAACAAACTAAATCACTAGCTTATGTAAAAAAACGAGCAGCTCAAGTAAGATTTATAAAATGAATACCTCTACACTTTGACAAGATATAAGGTGTCAGTGAGTTGAGAATAATTGAATCATTTGTACATTTGTTAACACACTCTCCAATGGAGAGTCTCCATGTTTCTATCCTCTCTATGGCAAGGAATTTGACTATTGATTGATGCTCCTGAACTCTTTTAGGACATGACCCAAGCAACCCCAACTCAAGAACTTGTTGCCAAGGACCTTCATGGTTTTGAGTGGCGATTCAAGCATATTTTTAGAGGTGATTGATATTTTCCTGAGTGCCTCTTTGTTTATCGACCATGTGTATTTCCGTACATTCAGGAAGGGAATGCAAACTTATGTTAAGAGTTGGAGAAACTTTTCGTTACAGCTAAATTGATTGATGAAATCAACAGGTCAACCACGGAGGCACTTGCTGACAACTGGGTGGAGTACATTTGTTACTTGTAAAAGATTAATTGCAGGGGATTCTTTTGTATTTTTGAGGTAATATAATTTTTCTGTTCAATGTTTGCTGTGGAGATTCTGTTGGAACTTGGGGTAATATAAACGAAAGATAAAAAAAGAACAAGAAAACTCTTCCAATTTTGATGTTGATGGTAAATTTTTGAAACCTGTAGAGGGGATGATGGGGAATTACGTGTAGGAGTAAGGCGCCTTGCTCGTCAGCAAAGCAACATACCTACATCTGTTATCTCAAGTCAGAGCATGCACCTTGGCATGCTTGCCACCGCATCGCATGCTTTAGTGACCAAAAGCCCTTTTGTTGTGTATTATAAGCCAAGGTAGCTTATTTTTTTTTCTAGGCAACAACTCGGAGACGGTGTTTATCTTGAATCATTTGGTCTGGTTTCTCATGTTGTCTATGTTTCTTATTGTTCAAATTATCAGGTCGAGTCAATTCATTGTGAGCTTGAATAAGTACTTGGAAGCTGTTAACAAGAAGTTTGAAGTTGGTATGAGATTTAAGATGAGGTTTGAGGGCGAGGATTCTCCAGAGAGAAAGTAATACTACATAAATTCTCAATAGGCTATTTTTCATTTTAACTTGCGAATGATGTCATTTTTTTTTCTTCGTGTAACCAGCTTTTCAGGCACTGTAGTTAGAGTTGAAGATCAATCTCGTCTCTGGGCAGATTCGAAATGGCGATCACTGAAAGTAACTCTTTTTCCCCGCCTACCATATGACTCTCTTCCCTTTTTCTTGCATATTATTGGCTTGATTTGTTAGTTCTTTTCTTGATAATAATTTCGTAAGGGCTCTCTTTTGTGAAGGTTCAATGGGATGAACCTGCATCTATTCCAAGACCTGAGAGGGTTTCAGCTTGGGAGATAGAACCCTTCGGGACTTCGCCAGCCACTAGTGTGCCTCAATCAGTTGTGGTAAAGAACAAAAGACCTCGCCCACCTGCTGAAATCCCAGCTCTAGGTGAGTACCATTTATTTCTTATAGTCTCATCTTCTTTTCTTCTATCACTGATGGCTGTACTTAAAATGTCTTCTGTTTATTGGTTGGTAGATTCTACTAATTCAACTGTATCCACTCTTTGGCATTCTGGGTTGAGTCAATCTGATAGAACACAATTGAGCGTGACTGCAGACATCAAAAGAAGCGACAATCTGCCTGTATGGCATCATAAACATTCAGATATTAGCAGTAATAGTAGCAACTCTGGGTCAATGACACAGAATGAGGGGCCTTGGTTAACTTCCTCCCATGCAAGTGGTTTGCAGAATCTCTGTCAGGATGTCAAAGAGGATTGCAGAGGTGTCTCCGGCTGGCCTGATTATGCACGCTATTCTACTTTGCCTTTGTCAAAGCCAGACTATGCCTTTGGGGTTGAGAATAATATGGGTAAAGGGAAGAAAGGTGAGATTGGTTCTAGCTGTCGCTTGTTTGGTTTCGATCTGATCAATAGTTCTGCTAGTGAGAAGCCATCGAAGGAAACTGCGGAAGGAAATGGCAATAAAATTTCATTGGCTGATTCTGACCAAAAATCAGATTTTTCCCAGGCTTCTAAAGAAAGAATTCAAGATTTGTTGCAAGTTTCCATGAAAGAAATGACAAGCAAGCAGAGCTGCTCCACCAACACGAGAAGCCGCACAAAAGTTCAAATGCAGGGAATGGCTGTTGGTCGTGCAGTGGACTTAACCGCATTGGAAGGGTATGATCAGCTCATAGATGAACTCGAGAAAATGTTTGAGATTGAGGGACAGCTTCGCCCGAGAGACAAATGGGAGATTGTTTTTACCGACGACGAAGGGGATATGATGCTCTTGGGAGATGACCCCTGGCAGTGAGTGCTCGTAAACTATGTATATCTAAAACATTTAGAATCAATTTTGCTTTACAATGCTTTCATTGAAATTCATTCTTGCAGGGAATTCTGTAACATGGTGAGAAGAATATTGATATGTTCAAGCGAGGACATGAAGAAAATGAGAGGCGGAAGGAAATTTCCGATTTCCTCAGTAGACGGCGGAGGGACCGAAACAAGCTTTGATCTGGGTAAAATTTGAAACGCAGGCAGACTCTTTTAACTTTGTTTAAATTTGAATTATGTGAGTATGCTTATTGTTTGACTGTGGATTGGTTGGGTAGAAGAAAGACGTTGACACTGGAACAGGAGGAGACACTGGCTAACAGTTGGCTCAGTTTTGATGAGCCATTAATGGGTTGGAAAAAAGTAGAAATAGAAAATGGGGAAGGGTTGTAGAGACAGACTCTTGGTGTAGCCATTGTTTCTGTTGTTGTACATGTATAAATCTTCTGTCAGTGTAAACTCTACTCTCTGTTCAAGTTCAATCCAACTCCCGTTATTGCTTGCACTCTATCTTTTTCAATCCTTTCTTTACAGCAATTTACTGCCATGGCCATGGCCAGGGGTGGGTGGGCAGAAACCGGACAGCTGCAGCTCGATCCCGAGCTTGTGCTTTGGTCCCGTTCGGTCTTTTCTCAACCCTATTGAAACTGGATCTGGTTTTCGATGTAGTTGAACTCGGGATAAAAAAAAATTGACCCAAAATTTGGTTTTGGGTCAGGATTCAGTTTACGGTTTCGAGTGTCAAGAATTATAAAACCAAACCGAATCGAACTGTAGATATAAAAATTGACCCAAATTTGGCCTAACTTGGCTTAAAATACAAAATTAACTCATAATTTAGCAGGACTCGAAACAGAACAAACCGGTGTGTTTCTTGTTCAGTTCTGAAACTTTCCGGTTCAGTCTATTGAAATTTAGGAACTGTTTGGCGACAATTTGGTCCGGTCCGGTCCGGTCCGGTTTGAGGGGGAAATCGGAGTGCAGGGAACCAAGCTATGGTTTGGCCTATTTGCTTTAATTTGGCAGCAAGTAAAGTTTAAAGGTAGCACTCTCAAACTCAAAATTGAATTATTGTATTATGATTAGTGTATGACTCAGCAGATATTATTTGAATGCGAGCAAAGACATCAGACTCAATGGGTGGTCGGAGGGAGCAGGTGGCAGGTGGTGATTGGAGGCTTCAATTGCACCGGAAGAACTGGGGATCTACACAGCGGACAAGTGGCGTTTGAGCGCAGCCAATGATGTATGCATTCCTTGTGAAACACGTGCCTGCATGATGGAACCTGGACCAACTCCTCCGTCATCTCAAATTCTCCCAAGCAAACGCAGCATCTGAGCAATACACAAAATAAAAATCACATCTTTTCTCCATTTTATGCATGATTTGTCTGCAAATAGCAGCGTAAATCGGTCGAAACTACGAGCAAAATTGACAGAAACAGCGAGCGAGGAAACCCAGATTTTGTATTTGTTCGCTCTCGATCCAAGGAATCGTCTCGCATGGATGCGTAGTTTAGTTGTACAGACAAATATTATAAGAAAAGAAGATAAAAATGGCAGCAAAGAGAATCCTCTTTTTCTTAATGAACTGACAGCAGTGGGGGGGTTTTAATCTTTTTCTGTCCTTTGCTTTATCCTCAGGATGCCATTTCCAGTGCCATCCTCGAAGGCAAATGCTCTTCTTTTTTGAGAAAACAATGGACGCAGTGAAAGATTCTGATTCTAAGTTGACATGTGGAAAAGAAAAGGAATGAGATATCTTCTGAACTGGGTTTACTTCTTCTTCTTCTTCTTCGTATTTTCTGTTAATCTAAATTTTGCTAATCGATTTGATTTTCTAAATTACTGCAATTTTCATCGATTCTCAGCTGAATTCTCAGGTGGGTCTTTCAGAATTGATGCAGAGAAGGTATTGGCCATGGTTGGAGGGAAATTTGACGCTTTACTCTCCATGAAAGCAAATTAAAAACCTTGAAGAAAGACTTACAGGGTGTCTCTAGCTCTGATTTCCTCGTCAAAAATGACTTTTGGAAGCTCGTTTATTATATCCCCTTTCAAACCCACCTGAAATTATGCAGAAGGCCAATTACAGAACAGTGTCAACTTAGTTCAGAATGAGTTACACATCAGTTGCTATTAAGAGAGAGGAGAAAAACATTACCGGAGCGACGTATTGAGCCATCGGGGCTTGACTGGTGCTGATCGGAAGAACCGGAGCGGAGGAAGAAAGAGAAGAAGCTCTCCTCTTGAGGTAGAAGAGGTAAAACAAGAGGAAGAGAATAATGGAGAAGAGAATAGGGATGGAGAAAATGAAGGCCTGGTAGAGTTTAAGCTGCAATGCTTGAGGGTAGAGGTGAGGAGGAGTTGATGTTTGAGGAAGACCCATTAATGAAACTCCAAAGCTGTCTGAAGAAATTCAGTTGCAGACAAAGGTTGCCAATGAGGTGTGTAGAAAAACAGGGGAGAAACAGAGAGAGAGAGAGAGAGAGAAGCCTTGACTCTAAAAAGACATTTCAGATAAACATTCTTTAAATAAAAAAAATAAAATTAGAATTTAAAAAAGCCATGGAAGAACTTTTGAGAGATCAAATCTTCCATGATTGCATATATTTCATCTTTTTCAACGATGCAACGAGTTCGTGCATCTCCACTATAATAACTTTCGCTTTTATTGGTTCAATTCGGTTAAATCCCAATCGAACGGGAAGATTTCATCTAGTTTCTGAGCTCAAATCACAAACCGAACCAAACCAAAATCAAAACAAAAAAGGACAACCACTTTCGACGATTCTCTTGGTGCCAACCCCTCCACAACTGCCTCGATATTTATGGAGATTATCGTATCATTCGGCACGTAAATGGCCCTTTCGGTGGGGGGAAGACGACGATAAGTGCTCTCGAACTGAAGGGTGTTCTCCATTCTTCTGAGTTCTCAGTTGTTTCTTTGGAAATATTCCCATTTTCAATAAAAGGGTCACCTGCATTTTCTCTTTATTCATGACCAGAGAAAGAATGGAGCAAATTAAAGACGTGCCCACTAAGCATGAAGTTGGTCATCATGGCCAGTCTTCGGCTGGCAACATAATAAACAATCAATATTTGCAGAAATGCAATGATATTATATGATTTGAGCTATAATCATTGCATAAACACCAGCAGAAAAAGAGATTTCAGATGAAATTTTAACTCAGATTCTACTGCAACATGCGAACAGAGTTGAAGCTTTTGACAGGTTTGGGAGATTAAAGAATTATACATTGTCCACGTTTGTCTACATCTCACTTGACACAACTTAGCGAATTTAAAGATGAAGATCAAAGAAAGCTTTATGGGACAGTCTTTTGGGGGTGGATTGTTTAAAATATATACCAAATCAGATTCTCCACCTACTCTCTGTTTTCATGCCTAATCAAAAAGCTTCTGCTTTTACTTGAACTCATCCATGGCGGAAGATCCAATCAATTCACTTATAACTTAAAAATTTTAGATAGAGAAACAGATTTACTTCCAAATTGTGCAAGTCTTGAACATCAAGGCCAATCAGATTTCATTGTAAAAAATTTCATATCCAATAACAAGAGAAAAGCAAAGCAGAAGCAAGTCTGGTGATTCGATCTAATACTTTCGTTTTCTAATCTTGAAACTCATCGATCGAACAACGTCGTCGTCTGCTTTCAGAGTTTCCTCGAGAATTTCGAGGGATTCGGGTTTTGTAAAGTAGGTGAAGAGGAGGTAGATACCGTCCAAGTATGTGTTGGATTCTCCAGCTTTGTTTTTCTTCTTGATGCCATAGGCAAGAGGGATGACTCCTCTGTTGAAAACCTCCACATACATGCCTCCCCCAGCAACGAGCAACTGCAGATTGACAGCCATAACCAGAGGAGTTTATGTTAGAGTTGTTTAACTAGAAATTGTCTTCTTCTATTTCAACTTTGATTAACTGCTATTATATCAATGGATTCTGCACAAAATATTCAGAAATTCAAACCCAAACAACCCTTTAAACACTGGAATATCTTCTTCTACTCTTCGCAATCTGATGGCTTTTATCAACAACAGATAGGAAATCTATGTTCAATATAGCAGAACTGATGATTCTAAAAGTGATATTGAGAGTAATATCCATGAATTCGAAACTCTTGCTTTAACTTTAAAACAGTGTCCCAAGCTAACAAGACGAAATTAAGGAGAAATATGTAGTAATGAATTACCTCCTCGTACTTCTGGGTAAGAGAGAGGCGCTCATCTTCCGACATATCCGGCCGTAAAACAACCATGCTCTCGTACTTTCTGAGCCCCGGAGGACACGATGGCTCCTCCTTATCCTCAATAGCAGTAAGGCCAGGAATTGCAGGCGAAGGCGGCTCGTCCTCCGACCCGAACCCTTCCCCAAAGAAAGAGCCCGAGAAATCCATCGTTTGAGCCTTCACAAAAATTCTCTGCCCCGAATCGGAGCGGCTTCTCTTGAGGTAAGCGACAGCTTTCGATTTCGCATAGTTAGCTCTGAGACAGTGAGAGAGAGATATTGAAGGTGAAAATAGGGAATTGGTTTTGGAGCATAACGGAAAAGACGAGGAGGACGGCGTAGCAAGAGTGGAAGTGAGCGACGACGACGCCATCTTTGGAGTCTCGAGCTCTGTAACCCAGAACGGACGGCAATGCGTCAGTAATGGAGTTGGGTTGAAGACTGTAAGTGGATAGAGATAAGAGGGGCCGTACGCAACCTGTGCGCAGGTTAACTGCAAATAGGTTAAAATTTAAAAAAACACTTAAAACTAATTTAATTAATAAATAAAATTCTCCAAAAATGAATAAAATAATTTTTTCAGTCACATTTTTTATTAAAAAATTATTTTTTAAATGTTCCTCGATATTAAAAGACGTCCAGAGTTTATCGTTGAAGTTGAAAGGATATTCATTGTAGGCACTGCACTTATACGAAATGCATAAAATTATGAATATGAAAGTGCAGACGTCTTTCTCATTAATGTTCACACATTAACATACGTTCTTCCAATATAAATATGAAAACGCAGACGTCCTCCCGATTAACATTTATAGATTAACGAATGTCCTTCCTAAGAAGCAAACGTCTGTTATTTTAGTATGGATATCTGCATCTACGTAAATGCGACGATGGACATCCAGGGATCAGACTTGAATGTTCTTCAATATCTAAGGACGTCCAAGGGATGACCAAAGATCAGTCGTGGATGTCCATAGTTCATCGTTTTTTTTTTATTAATTACCCAAAAAATTAATTTTTTTTTGCAATAAATCTAAAAACTTTAATCTCAAAAATTAATCCCTAAATATTAATATATGATTAATACTATATTTATTCTATATTATTACTTTTTTATTCTTACTTTATTTATTGGTGCAATTAATGTAATAAATTATAAATAATTAAAATAAGTAATTAATTATACTAATTAATATTTAGTAACAATAAAAAAATCAGAATAGAGAATAAATATAGAATTATTTTTAATATATTAATCTAAATATAATACAGAATATACTGTAATTATTAAAAAGGTCTTGAGAGTAGAGGAAGTATAATTAAGACATCGTAGAAATGTTTATAATAGAGAATAAATTATAGAATTTTGAATTTTTTTTTAAATTAGACGAAGAAAATAATTGAGAAAAACAAATTAATGTTTTATTAAGAAAATATATCATTTGTTTTATGTCAAACTAATAATTTATAATTATAGGAAAATAAATAAATAAATGTTAATAAGGAGGATTTTTTTTATTATTTATAAAGTATTTTCAAACCAAATAAAAATAAAAGAATTTGCCTCAAAAAACACAAGCATGTAATTTTCAGAAAATGATGAAAATTAAAAATTAATTTTATTTTCAATTTTATATTTAAAAACTCAAATAATACTTAAATAAATGGTAATTAACAAGGCAAGCACTTGATTATGAGTTTATTGACAAAATAAACACTAAACTATAAAAAATAAATGAGTTAAATATTGCTCTCATATTTTTTGTTAAAAATTAAAAAAAAAAATTCAACAGGGGATATATCGTCTTTTCACAGCAAACCTGTACGTGAAGTAATTATAATTATAGTCAATGACTTACTTTTCGCAGATGAAGACTAATATGTACTAGAGAAAAGGTATTTTTCTCAACATGGAAGAGGAAATCCTGTTCCAAGGACTTGCTTTTCTTAGGGCAAGACAAATATCTGCTGTGGAAAATATAATTTTTACTGCGGAAAACAGTAACTTCAGCTGTGGATACTTACCTTTCGTTGTAGAATTTTAGTTTCCTCAGCGAAAACGTGTCTTCTACTAAGAAAAATACGTACAACGATTGAGCTTCATTAACTTTAGTACACCAGTTATAGAGATTTCTCAGCAAACTCCGAACCCTAATTCTCGCTGTCTATTCTAATAGATTCTACCGAACCTAAAAAATTTAAATTTTTAACAGAAAACATGACGATAATATTTGTCTGGTTCATTTTTTATAGTTAAGTGTTTTATTTGTTATTTATTTTTTGGTTAATTTCTCTTGGAAAAGTAAATGGGCTTGGACTTTGGTTTGAGATAGGCCCAATTGTAAGCCCATGTTGATGGATGCCTTCTTCTGAATCAAGCAAAGCGACTCTCGCTATTTTAGTTGAACGCTACTTGGGGAAGAAGTTGAGGAAAGAAGAAGGGATAGACGATCCAATGGATGCCAAATTTACTGAACTCTCACAGTTCTTCGATCGCTTCAAAGCTGCATTTCTTAGAAATGATTTTGAGTCTTGTGATAAGCTCCTTTCCCAGCTGAAGGTACCAAATCTGTAACCCTAACTTCTTTTCCCAGCTTCTGCGTATTGTTTTTGTCTGCGACCTACTATTTCCTCTCGTTTAATTTTTTACCCTTATTGCGGTGATAGTTTAACGTTAACGCCGTGGTGTATGTTTGAGCTTTTCTATTCGTGACTAGAGAAAATCCGATGATTGAGGTGGTAATTGTTTATTCTAGCATAGTATATCTGATATGTTGGTACGAAACTTTGGTTTAGGCCACTACTAGGGCAGTGTTTTAGTGGCTTAATCTTGAGCAAAAGTTGGAGTCAATTAAAGCTTAATGCGCGTTACATATCATTTAACGAGATATATGAATGATTTCTTCTGGTTTTCAAAACATAAATCAGACACAAGTTTTGGGATTTCTAAGATCAGCTTCCGTCGCTGTTTTTCTTTTTTGGCGATTAATTTCATTTTTGTTTAGTTTATTGCTATATGATGTATGGATATTGTCTTGTTTTTAAATTATATGCATAGATTATTTTTAGGATTTCTAAGATGGTTCTCTTTGTTGGTTTTTTGAGCGATTCGTTGCCTTTTCGTGCATCGTTTGTGTTTGTTTCATGTTTAGAGAAATTTTGCACGTAAGATTTGGATGATTTCTATATCAGCAATCTTTACTGGTTTTATTGTGTGAGTTGCGTATTTGAAATATTTATTGCTATGCTTTCTTTGCCTTTTCTAGGTCTTGTTGACTGAGTTCAGAAGTCTTCCTCCCTTGTTTGAGGATACAGCTAATGCAACTCAGGAGTTGACCATAGCGAGTGAGACTCTCACACCAAATTCATGGAGTGGATATCTATATTCAAATCATAGATGTTTCAGTAATTGTTTTTTTTAGTATGCTTCTTTAGCAGAATTTTCAAATATTGATTAGAAATCTTAGAGATTTTTTTTATTATATATGATTTATAGCATTACTATCTGCAGATTCTTAGCTTTCCTCTCTTTTATAATTCCGTTAGTTGTGTTAGCATAATTCTTTACATTTAGGTAGATATAATTAGCCATTGCATATAAAGCCTTTACGTTGGTGGTAGTGAAAATTTACTTCCGAGTCATTTGTTAATGAAGTTGTACTAATTTAACAACCTAGAGATTATGGCATTTAATGTTTTCAGGGGACATATATGAACATGCTGTTGTTCTAAGTGTGAAGGTAGAGGATCAAGATGCTTTTGAGCGACATTTCTTTCAATTGAAACCTTACTACACAGATGCTCGGTAAGCGCTGTTCTGCTTTAGTATTAACAACATATATCTCTTTTAGAGCTACATATGCTTTTTCCTCTTGAATGAAAATTTGGTGATGAATATTAGTTTCGAAGAAAAGACCAAAATGACTTCGTTGAATACCACATAATTGTATTTTATTTTTTCAGCTTTATTGAAGAAGTTACTCGTAACGAACTATAAAATCTACTACAAGGTCAATAATTTGACCATTAATTTCCAAAAGCGAAAAATTTATGAACAATTACTTAACAAAATACATTGAATGGAGGTATGGACAGGGTGAATTTATTGGGTATCATTATTGAATCGTCTAAGGTTTGTGGATAGGTAACAAGTGTATGGAATTTTCCCACCTTTTTATGTTGGTATTGCGTCTCGTCTGATTTTAAAAACATTTATGTTTGATATTTTCCTGCTTGTCTTGTATGCCAGTATCTTGTTTTATTTTTCATTCTGCAGTACTTTTTATCCTATTAGTGATGTTGACTGACTCACTGGTCTTGACGTGCAGTAATCGCCTTCCTCCATCCCCTCAGGAATACCCAATCTTGGGTCTCAATCTACTGAGACTTCTAGTACAGAATAGAATTGCTGAATTTCATACAGAATTAGAACTGCTTTCACCTACTGCTTTAGAGAATCCCAGCATCAAGCATGCTGTGGAGTTAGAACAATCCTTCATGGAAGGGGCTTACAACCGAGTATTGGGGGCTCGACAGACAGTGCCACATGAAACTTACGTTTATTTTATGGATCTATTAGCAAAGACTGTCAGGTAATTTGCCTCACTATGGCTTATGGGTAAGAAATTAATGAAGAAAGCAACAAAACTTGGAATCTGTTTGTTGTTATTTTCTTCTTTATTTGTTTGGTTAGTGGAGTTTGAACTCGTATTATTAGTTGGTTTTGCTTCACTCTGGCGGTAGTTGATTATCCATTACTTTCAGAGATGAAATAGCTGGATGCAGTGAGAAGGCATATGACTATCTTTCCATCAATGATGCGAGGCAAATGTTACTTTTTTCTGCTGACCAAGATCTTCAGACATACATTGAGGAGGTATTGATCATAAAATTTTTCACTTTCTAGGTTGCATTCATAAAAAAAATAATATAGGATTAAGTTATCCCTTGTTGCTGTTAAATTGAGCTGCAAACTCATGATGCTTACAATTGATAATGTCACCAATTTGGCAAGGAACTATTGCAATGGCATAAAAGACGAGAGGACCTTAATAATGGTCTAGGATTGTTTGCTAGGATAACATCAATATGATCAAGTTTTGTTGTTTTTTTTTTATTACGCTATATTATAACAGAATCGTAATGTTATTCCTTTTTCTTCATCTCAAGTGTAAAACTTTGATCTTGTCTTTAATACAGGATCATCCCGAGTGGGAGATAAGGAATGGTTTTGTATATTTCCAGAAAGCGAAGGAATCTGCACCTAGCAAAGAGATACCTTCACTACAATTGATCAACCAGACACTCAGTTATGCACGAGAGTTGGAGAGGATCGTTTAAAAACAGCCGCTTTACCCAGTTGCCGCTCTTAATCACTGGACTAACGCATTGGCTGACGCAAAAATTATGGCTATTTCAAATTCTGTTTATCTGCAACTCAGTATGATGATCTTCGAAAATTTTAATCCACGTTCTGAGGAGATTTGGTCATTGGGTGGTGCATATTTTGCTTATTTTTGTTGTTAATGGGCTTGTTTCATTTGTTCTAATCCGCATCTTGACTTAGTCCTGAGAAAGCATGAACTTAGGAATCAATCCATCGGATTGTTAGATTGCAATTGTTCTTAATCAAGATTTGCTGGATCAGATACTTTACTTGGATAGTTTATGTTCTTGATCTGGAAGTATTTACTGCATACCTTTTTACCGGTCATGCTCTTCATTGATTACAGGTCCAAATCATGCCATCCCCAACTACCATGTGACTGAGTTGTAGCTCCCCAGCTGCACTTTACTTTTATGGCATTTGATGGCATAAAAGATGGGCCATCCAATGCGACGATAGGAGTCTTTAAAAGATGCTTCTTCCTTTTGGACGAGTCGCCCTACGTTTAAACAATTAAGTGTTTGTTGGGGTGCTTTTTAATTCTCCCATTAATGATCTGCTGAAGAGTAGTAGAGCCATGGCTGTTGGCTACGAGCTTTCCAGCGTGGTCTGTGTGCGCCAATTAAATTCTGCAGCCATAAGTAGCTGACCCGTTTCCTCTTCCTTGTATGTTCTAATTATGACTTGATCAAGGTTTGATTTTTTTGGGGTAATCTCTGCAACTAATCCAAATAATTCGTCTGTGCTCGATCAAATGACAGTTTTCTGGGAAAGGGTGATGGGCTTTTTGATGATACATCGTGTAGATTTTGAAAACTGGAACTAAATTTGATAGTTTTTGTGAGAAAAAAGGTTGCATTTTTTTTCGTTTTCAACGAGGTGGTCCAATCCATGAAAAAGCTGCGTGTTTAGCCCCCGTATCGCCGTCCGTCGTCTTCTTCAAAATAAGCCTTTTATTGTTCAGCGTCAGCCATCTGGGTAGCTCTGAAGAAATCTGCGCTTCAGCTTGATGCTGGTTTTCGACTGTAAGAACCCAACAACTCGTCCCTCAGGTGTGTCTCGAATTGTCTCAATTTTGTCGCTACAACTCGCATTCTGTCCCATCTTGGTTTCTTGACGCTTCTGTTTTCAAGTAATCAATAAGAATGCTCAGAACAAATATGGGTTTCATGGCGTAGCTCTCTCTCTCTCTCTCTCTCTCTCTCTCTCTCTAGAGTGACGGCCATATACTAAACTGGTGCGATTCCCTGTGGATGATCACACTGATTACTCCATTTGATGGAGAATGAAAAATCGCCTCCTTCTGTCTCTGGTCTGCAAGAAACTTCTCACAAAGACGAGATTTACATGCATCAGAGTCTTCTCTTCTCCGATACTTTGAAGGTGAACCCTCCATTTTTGAGAAGCTATCACTCTGTTTCTGAACTTTTTTCACTGCAATGATCAATATTCTGGTATCAGATCAACTCCCATGTATTTCTTGCTGATTGTGAACTCTCCTGGATGATTGGAGCCTAATATAATCCTAATTCAGATTAATACAGACCTTGATATGAACTCATAAAAATTGTGGTTATGTATAGGATTTGAAGAATCTGAGGAAACATTTTTATTCGACAGCAGAGTATTTCGAGAAATCCTATGAAAAAGAAGACGAGAAGCTACTGTGAGTCGAAAAATTCTCTTTAATCCACACAACCCCTTTTGATATAGAATCTACTTGAATTCACCATTTTCTTCTGCTATCTGATTTGCATCAAGAACATCGGAGACGATCAAAGATTGTGCAATCAAAGCTTTCGTCAACACCCTCGATCATTTGGGATCCATAGCCGACAAGGTCAACTGTTTTTTGGATAAACAGATTGATGATATCTCTGCAACTCAGCTCAGGCTCTCCTGCATTGAACAGGTATCCTTAACACTTTTCTTCCATTTCATCGATTCGAGATCTCTGAAAATCGTGTAATTTTACTTTTCCGATTTCAGAGACTGAAAACATGCCAGTGCTACGTTGATCAAGGAGGCTTGTTTAGACAATCATTCCTTCCAATGCTTCCTAAGCATGACAAGCTCTACCTTCTTCCGGGCAATCATTCTCTCCCCATGTCTCCTCCTCTCACCTCTAATGGAGCTTTCCTTCTTTTTAACTCTGTTTCTGAACTTCTCTTTCAGTCGGAGTCGGCTTCAAGGCTGCAGGCCTGCCTAACTCTACATACTGCAGAGGCGAAGTCGATCTACCCCGTTTTAAAAATGGTATCCTATTTCTCGATATGCAAATACACTTAAGGCTTACATTGTTTATAGGGTATGCCTCAATTTATCCGTCCTACATAGTTCAAAATTGGGTTAGAAATCGCCCGACTTAAAACATCTGATTAAATGAAAAACGCGGTATACACGTATTTGATTTGACGGATAAATTGATGAAAATGTTCAAATTGCTGACAGCTGAAAGGTAGACGTTATATTTGTAGAAAAAATAGTTTGAGATCTAATATTGTGGCAGTCCCCCCTGTGAAGGTTATGAAAGGCTCAAGTGTGGCTCCAACCCATATCAGTGGGGGTGTACAATCCTACATTATTTAAGAGAGTAGAAAATACATGATTTTAATATAACGCGTTTTGAGCTAATTCCAAGAACAAAATTATGTGGGATTCGACAAAAAACAGACAATATTGTACTGGAAGCACTGGAAAACCTTTCAAATATATAAATAATAGGATGTAAATTGTACTTTATCCTTGTTTACATTAGAGGTGGAGATATTTGTATCTGCATTCTTTTTCTTTTGCAGAAGCTGGTGGAGAAAGAGCTATGGAGTCCTCTGTAACAATGATCAGGTAGTGGATAAGTCTTCAATTTCTTCCTCAACCCCATAGATTTGACGGACTTTTATTCGTTCATCGTCGCGACAAAAACAGGAGATCTTTCTCAGTTTCTCCACGATCTTCTCGAGGATCTTCAACTTTTCGGAAAACACTCTCGAACAGCGTTCATGGTTTCTTCTATGCTCGATTTCTTCCGTTCGATCAGACATTTGTTTTTTTGACGTTTTAACGATTGCATTTTTCAAATTCAGAGAGGAGAGTCGTCTCCCCGCTTCGATTTTCAAACTCCTCCGGCGCAAAAGCCAAACGGAGGGTAAGCGTAGAATGTAATCCGAATCGAGTGGTTCGTAATTGATCGGTTGACATTTTCTGATATCGGAATTGTGTTAAATGCTGCAGAGTCCATCGCCGGAGCGGAGGTCTGTTTCATCAAACACGTCTGGTGGTGGAGATAGGAGTGGAGACAGTGATGAGTACTTGAAGAAAAGCAAGCGCCTTTTTAATGCCTTGATAGGCATGAACAAGTCAAAAAAATACCCGGATTCGAGGTAGGAGAGAGAGAGAGAGAAGGAGAGAGAAAGACAGAGGAAAACACCTTCTTCTTCATCATTGTCTGAACGATTCTACAGAGAAGAATTCCAGGCACACAGGTAACCAATTCATTTTTGGATAGGTAAAGATTCTCTCGTTTGTATTGTTCAATTCCTGTTAGTTCATCTTGAGTAAATAAAAAGAGAAACTTTTGAAGTTGAAGATGAACACTGAAAATGATGACGCTGATCTGGTGGCTGCCATTGTCGTGGGCGCTGGAGGTGATTGGCCATGGCAGTGGCGACCCCTGCACTGTTGTTTGTATCTTTCTATTGACTTGTTTGATTGTAGTGTTTTGACTTAGACGTTCCTCAATATGATTCTTCAAGCTTTGTTTTATTGCTATAATTAATTAATTTATTGGCTCATGTCCCAAGAAAAGTGGAAATTAATATATATATATATATATTTATAAATTTGTATGGGGTTGACATAAAAATTTAATTTTATAATATTCAAATATTGCTCCCAATATTTAAATATATTTAACTTCTCTGTCACAACATGTCACAACAATTATTATGAAGAAAATATTTCAATTTAATAAAATAAACTTGACTTCAAAAAATATATTAATGTTTTTACACAATTATTCTCTAATTGTGATTAAAAAAAAAAGAAAATTAATAAAACAACTACAGAATCAATGGTTAATTATAAGTCAATCACTAAACAATTTTTGCTAATAAATAGAACACTCAACTATGAAAAATAAATGAATCAAATATCACTGTCACGTTTTTCCTTAAAAGTTTCAATTTGTTTTCTCAGTGAAAAGGTCAAAGACTTACCTTCTGAAGCGCACGCAGTAGAAGCTATTTTTTCTGTTCTATTTGTAAATTCTTCGTCGTTTTTCAGTGTATCAAATAATAAATTTTCTACACGAGTTTACTCAGTGGATTGAAATTATTGATTTTTCAACAAACAATGAACTAGAAATCTTTCATTTTGATATCAAAATCGATTTCGAACAGCTTAATATTTCTAAATTCTATTTTCCAGTGAGTTATCTTAGTAAATCGAAAACATGTTTAGGCTAAAGTAAGATGATTTTTCAATAATCAGTTAATTAGAAATCTTCTATTTTGATACTGATTTCGAACAGATTAACTGGAAGTTTTCTATTTTGAAAAATCTTATTATTTTTAGTGTTTCTTTTTACAGATTAACGACGATATTTGTGTTGTTTATTATTTATAATTAAATATTTTATTTATTAATAAAAATTATTTATTGGATAATTTGTCATTTTTAATTAGAGATTATTAGTTGCTACAAATATCAAAAAAGTATTTTTGATTCTATTTTTATTTATTTATTAAATATAAATGACAACACTTGGGGGAAGAAGCTGCTGGATCTCTTCGGAACGAAACGCAGAGTAAAGGAAGAGGTAGAATCTGGATAAAATGGAGAATCGTTGTCCGAGTCTGCTAATGCCATTGCTGACGAGGAACAACTTATCTTAGTTTATTCGTAAACCAGTCTTAATCCTCCATTAAAGCAATGGTAAGAAAATGGAGGAGCAGGAAGAAGACAAAGTGAGGCTGTTGAGAAATACAGTAGTGGGGGTTCAATATTGGATAATTTCTTTGTTTATTTTCCCTTTTTTAATGGGTGGAGACTGGAGTTCTTAAAAAAATCAACTTACACAAGCTGGTGATGGATTGATTGTATGGAATCACAGTCTGCAATCAACCACCGCCATTCTTCTCTGACCATCTATTTTCTTTAAGCCCGCAGACGACAGCGGTAGCGAATAGCGATTCTTTCCCGGCGATTTTGTTTTTCCTAGAAAATGCCCGAACCGGAGCTCGACGGCGCCGCACCCTTTCCTCTCAAAACGACGGTCGATGATAGGGACCCGCTCTTGGACTTTGATTTCTATATGGGAAGCCAGTGGCCGTTGGATCAGATCTCTCCGATCCTTATCTCTTCCTCCGATCAGCCTTGCTCTCCGCTATGGGCTTTCTCCGACGGGGAAGAAGTTGGGGATGGAAAACTCCATGCCCATCCTCGCTCAGTCCACGGTTAGTTTCGTTTCTTCCTGTAGATTCGACTTTTTCTTATATCGATTTGTGTTGGTAATTATCTGGGTCTGCTCCCCCATTGAAAACTGTGATAAATCTTTCAGATTATCCAATACTCAGAATTGTCAACTTCCAGAGAGCTTTTCGTTATCGATTCACTCATTTGGATTATATTTTCTAAATTCAGGCACAACTAATTTGAATTTGGCGACGCAAAAACCAACCCAGAACATTGAAACAAGTCTGCTCCAACTACCCCCTCAGTGGGGACTTAAATCAATGGTGAATCCAGATGGGTACTGCTTGATCAAAGAGAAAATGACTCAAGCTCTTAGATACTTGAAAGAATTGACCGACCAACAAGTTCTAGCTCAGGTGTGGGCGCCAGTCAAGAGCGGGGGTCGATATGTGTTGACAACTCTCGAGCAACCCTTCGTTCTCGACGCCCAAAGCAATGGACTTCATCAGTATCGAATGGTCTCTCTGATGTACATGTTCTCGGTCAATGGCGAAACTGACGGAGTTCTTGGACTTCCTGGCCGTGTATTCCTGCAGAAATTGCCGGAATGGACTCCAAATGTGCAGTTTTACTCGAGCAAAGAGTATCCGAGGAGAAATCATGCTCTTCACTACAATGTCCAGGGAACTTTGGCTTTGCCGATCTTCGAATCGTCTGGCCAATCCTGTATTGGTGTACTCGAGCTCATTATGAACTCTTCCAAAATCAATTATGCCCCTGAGGTTGACAAAGTCTGTAAAGCTCTTGAGGTTGGATTTCTTCTATACTTTCATTTTTCTAGAATTCAACACTTGGTACCCAAGAAATTTATGTTTGAATGCAGGCTGTCAACTTGAAAAGCTCAGAAATTTTAGATCATCCAATTACAAAGGTCTGCAGCTACTGTTAGAATGATAAAATACAGTGTATTTTTGGGTAAAGTGCAACTTAGACCCTAACGTGTGAGGTCATTTACAGATTAGATTTTTTTAGACAAATCGAACCTCTATCTTTAAACTCTCAGTAATTTAGACTTTGTCGTCAATTTATTTGTTAATTCTAGTGCGTATATATCACGTATTTCTTATAATCAAGTGTTCTAACTCAATTTCTAACCCTTCTAGCGATTTCTAAGCCGATTTCGAACTCTATCGATATCATATTTGAAAATTTTCAATTGTGCAATAGACTTCGAAATTGAGTTGGAAACCACCGGAGAGGTTAGAAACAGGGATAAAATACCTTATTTAATCTAAAGTGTAGTATACACATGCTGAATTTAACAGATAAATTGCCGTTGATAGGTGAAAGGTGGAGATTCGTTTTGTTCACAAAAATAGTTTAAGCTTTAATCTGTAAATGACCCCAAACGTTAGAATTTAAATTACACTTTACCTTAAATTATTTTGTGGCTTTACATTATTGCTTCCCCCTCCATTCTGACAGATATACTCTTGGCAATGCTTTTGAACTAGATTTGCAATGAAGGTCGCCAAAATGCGATGGCTGAAATTTTGGAGGTTCTTACAGTTGTATGCGAAGTTCACAAATTACCACTGGCTCAAACCTGGGTTCCTTGCAAGCATGGGAGTGTTCTTGCCAATGGCGGTGGTTTAAAGAAGAGCTGCTCTAGCTTTGATGGCAGTTGTAGGGGACAAGTCTGCATGTCTGCAACTGATATAGCGTCTTATGTTGTCGATGCTCATGTTTGGGGTTTTCGAGAGGCTTGTCTTGAACATCATTTGCAGAAAGGCCAGGGAGTTGCTGGCCGGGCGTTTTTGTCCCAAAGCTCGTGTTTCTCCATGGATATTACCCAGTTCTGCAAGACGGTATACCCTTTAGTGCACTATGCTAGGATGTTCGAGTTAAAGAGCTGTTTTGCAGTCTGCCTCCGGAGCAGTTTTACCGGAGATGATGATTATATTCTTGAGTTTTTCCTCCCGTCTGACGTAAAAGAATATTATGAACAACTGACTTTGTTGGGCTTGTTATTGGCTACGATGAAACAGCATTTTCACACACTCAAGGTTGCATCGGGAATCAAGTTTGAAGAGGGGGAAATTTTCGTAGAAATCATAGAAGCTTCGACTGACGACGGACTAAACTCGAGATTTGAATATATTCGAATACCTCAATCTGTCGAATTGCTACCTGAATCTGATCCTGCTCCCAACGATGGAGAGATATTTGGATTACTGGCAGGTTGTGATGATGATGAAAACAACACTGGTCCGGGGAGTAACCCACCTGTTCCTTCTCCTCCGAAGGATTCGAGAAAGAGATTGGAGAGAAAACGAGGGAAAGCAGAGAAATCGATAAGTTTAGAGGTTCTGCAACAATATTTCACTGGGAGTCTTAAAGATGCTGCAAAGAGCCTTGGAGGTATACTAATTTCACTTAATCTTTTTCATAGTTCTGTTGAAGTTTGGTTGTTTACTTGCCGGAGTAGTTGAAATGGGTTGTCAAACGGTGTTTCTTTTTTGTGCAGTTTGCCCGACAACGATGAAGCGCATCTGTCGGCAGCACGGAATTTCCCGCTGGCCATCTCGGAAGATCAACAAGGTTAATCGATCCCTCTCTAAGCTAAAACGAGTAATTGAATCCGTCCAAGTTGCCGAAGGAGCATTTGGTTTGACTCCTCTCACCACAACCACTAATTCTCCCCCATTTTCCCCCGATGGACCAAATCAGCGTAACTCACCCATCTGTAAGCCGAGTGATCATCAGGGAGAAAATGAAGAATTATCACCAAGAAAAGACCTATCATCTTGGATGGACGAAGGATTCGTTGGAGTGACATCGTGTTTTGATGAATATATTCACGAAAAAAGTGGCCTCGGGCCGAAGATTTGTAAACAATCGAACAAGTCCCAAGCAAAGAGTGGGTCGAGGGAAGAGAGGGGCGGGACTCCTACTTCTCATGGCTCTTGCCAAGGTAGTCCTGCTAATGAAAGCATTCCAGCCAAGGATCCACTTGTTTTCCTCTATAATGAGCAACCCATCACCGGAGTGGATTCCCCCGTCAAACTCAATCCAATGGCTTCATATCCAGTTCATGATCTACTTCCGGCAACAGAAGTCGAAGAACCATTTGGAGCAATGCTTATAGAAGATGCAGGAAGTTCGATAGATTTAAGAAATCTTTGTCCTTCTGCAGCAGATGCCGTTCTGGATGAGCACATTCCAGAATCTTATTGGCTGAATTTTCCCAGTTCAGCTTCTGCACAATTCGTCGATGTTGCAGGTCAAGCAGCAGCTATTGACAAAACAAGGCAAGAAACGAAGAGGATGACGATCAAGGCAACGTACAGGGAAGATATCATAAGATTTCGCATACCCTTGAGCTCTGGCGTAGTGGAGCTAAAAGAAGAAGTGGCTAAGAGGCTGAAACTGGAGGTAGGTACTTTTGACATAAAATATACAGACGATGATCAAGAATGGGTTCTCATAGCCTGTGATGCAGACCTTCAAGAATGTGTCGAGATTTCCAAGTCATCAGGCAGTAGTCTAATCAGACTCTTGATTCATGACATGACCAGCAATCTTGGAAGCTCTTGTGAGAGTACTGGGGAATGAGTATTAGTGTGTAGATATTGACAGTTTATATGAAAATGGGTAGGATCTTCTTAAATTGTGCAATTCCTACTTGATAAGTTTATATGACAAATTCTTTGGGTTGATACGTGGGTCATCTCAAAGGCTATCATTAGGGTTGTTATAGCTCGATCAGGCACTTTTGTCAAACCCGCCTCCAATTCGTGATAGCTAAGGTATGGTCGGTTGTGTCACGATCTGGAGGTGGATTTAATAGAACCGTCGAGTCAGGTGACCTGATTCTCGTAGAGGACTCGGATACCTAGCCCAAAACGTAAAAAAAACGGAAGTCTTAACGAGAAATTGAGTCTAAACTCAAATCACATGAGTTAGGATTTACATAATGATCAACGAAAAACATGATAGTATAATAAATACAAAAAAAAATACTATGCAGTAATTAAACTTAACAACACTAAACTACAATTCCAACATACCAGGAACAAAAAGATTAAATCGAAGAACATCCACCTATCAATGGGAAGATCAATACACCCACTAGAGGGGTACTGGCAATGCCCCACGACGACTCATGCAATTCCCATGCACTGAGCCTATCATAACCTGGGAAAAATAGAGTCTAAAGGGTGAGTGAAAAACTCAGTAAGGAAGTCAATACTAAATGCAATACATGCTAAAAAAATGTTTTTTTCATTTTTTGAAAACCATTTCATGTTTCTCATTTATCGTACATGGATTTTAAAACATTTAAAACATCTATCATTTTATTTAAACCGGCCAATGACCCTCAATATGATTGTATCAAAACCCACTGTATACATAGACAACTACACCGCAAAATATGCCAACATCTTTTTTTGTACGAAATTGTTATCAGTTAAAAAAGATGGTCACACAAGGATCCATCTAACACAAACCCCAAAAAAGTGACCATCTGTCGTGAGCTACACCTCATAATATAGAGGGAAACAAACGAAGGCGATCCGAAGATCTAGCACGTCACCCCGATGTCATGACGAGTCGTAGCTCAAAGCCAATAAGACCTATATAATCGAAGTAACGGATAAGATTGCTCGCGATAGACTATCTCTCGACTATAATACCCATATGTCCTAAATTGATGAGAGTTACCTACGAGCAGAGCTAAGAGCCGTCACGCCACCTGTCAAATGGAACGGTACTAGAATAGGCACATCTCAGTGACTGACAACCTTCAATTTGGGTGACTAAACACCTTAACAAGGTTCTGGGGCTCGAAACCCAAGGATCCGTCATCATCGCCACATTTCTATTTCAACTTCTGGGGCTCGAAACCAGAGTACATGTCACCAATGTCTTATCACCATTTTGTACGTACAAACAATCAATCATCTCATAGTAGGAGATTTCACGGGATAGTCATGTGATGCTTTAGCACTAGAGTACTTAAAACATCAAAATGACTCATCCTTCTAACATATATGCACAAATATCAAATCATTATATGTGTGCAGAGTAGGAAACAATATATTATGTATGATAAAGTAAATGTGAGAAAACATACATATACATAAAAATAGACGTTCTGTTGAAATAGTCTCCGTCAGGTTTTCAGGGTGTGGTATCCCACAAAGTATTTGTTTTGAAAACATGATGCAATGCAGTGCAGAAAGTATAAAGATCCCTACCTCAATGATGACCATGACACTCTTACCGACTAGCTAGCTCCATGCGCTATCGGAAGCGAAGGTCACACCACTGACATTTCTAGAACCTATAACAAGGGATAACATATAAGTCTTAATCAATACTCGAGTTTCAAGACAGTTTCTAGGGACAACCATGAGTCTCAAACAAGGAATCAAATCTAGGAACACCCCCAATAGTCCTAGACCAAACACAAAACCCAGACAAAAAATCATGTATGGCTGGTGAAGCCGAACGGAGTTTGCCGAACGGAGTTTGCCAAACCCATTTCTGAGAAACAAACAGTGTGGTTGACTAAACACAACCATGGTTGACCCTGCTCCTCAACAGACAACCAGGAAGTACCATCGGTAGACAAGACACGGTGACGGAAGACAGAACATGATACGCTCAACTTGATCCACTCAGTAGTTGGTCGACAAGACATCACAGTGTTCAACCATGACCACTCAACAGTTGTCAAGGTCAACTGAGACCTCACAGCCTCGACCAAACTCAATAATGGTCAACTGAGACCATTTAATGTGGATGAGTTACATCGACAGTGAAAGAAAACCTCACAGATGACGATAAGACATGCTTGCAACCATTCAAGACTCATCAGTCGAGGAGATTCCTCTAAAGTCAATTGAATATGACTTTAGTGGAAAAGTAGGCTCAAAGACTATAAACAAAACCGAGCCTAAAACTTTGTCAACGGACAAGAATTTCCATCAATGAATCACAATGAATAGGTGGGAGGGTTCTATATTGGGTCTAGGAATTCAACCGATGCACAAATGATTCAACGGGGACAAAATCCCCATTTCGGGTCAACTAATTTAGCCTATTGGTCGATAGCTGATCGACCGGTTCTTCACTGGTTGATCACATGTCCACCAGTGTCACCCACTGGTCGACCAGTGCCCGACTGGTCACCCAAAAGTTGACGAGTTTCACCGAAAATATTTGTTTCCCATGTGTTTCGCTTGATTTTGAACTTCTAACGATAAATATTTATGTATAAAGTCTAATACAACCACTATAACCCAGAAATTTCACCTAGATTCAAGTTTCCAAACTCCAATCTGAAGCCAATACATAATTTTAAACCCTAAATCGGAGACTAAAAACTTACCGATTAGCAAATCACCTTCACAAAAGTTGTTGGTGATGATAACAAGAACTTGAATGCATTACAGAAACGAAGAGGACTGCCTGTGTTTCCCCCTCCCCTCTTGCGACCTCTCCCTCTTGGCCGACAATATAAAGAGGTTTCTCCCCTTCTCAATATAAATTTTTTTATATATTAATAATAATAATACTTTAGAATATGTACTATATAATTTATATATTTTATAAATCTTCGATTTAATACTTGTCTTGTACCAAATACTAACCGGAAATAACTTTTTAGTCAAAATAATATATCGAAAACATTTCTACCATTAAATTACCGCTCGGAAAACACTAATTAGACCTTTTTTACTATTTAATTGAAAAACGCACACGTGACCACTAAACGACAAAACAAGTCAACTCTCAACACAAAATTTTGAAAAATTTACATGTAGAATTTTAAAATCATGAAAAATCACGGGTTTTACAAGTTGATAGTACAGTAAGCATTGTGTTTAAGAAATCTTGTAGTGATGCTATGTGGTAGCTCGTTCTGTGAATGCAAGAATGACTTAGGTGTAGATCTGACCTATAGTAGTGGGAGTGCACAATTCCAAATCGCTTGGAATAATGAAAAATACATAGTTTATAAGTAGAATTTTTCTCTTTATATAATATAACACGTTTTTGACTAACTCCAAAAATAAAACCACCCAAATTTTAACCTAAAGTAGACAATATTATATTGAGAGGATGGATAACATGTACATGCTCAAAATAGATTGTGGGAGCCTCTGCTTGAGTCTCAAACGGGCTTTTACTTTATTTGAAATGGATCTTACACTTCCATTACCAGGCTATGATCGAAGCTCTAGAAAATCACTTGCAGTTCCAAAATACTGAAAAAGGTAGTATTACTACTACCCTTGAGACTGATTATATCAGGCTAATTAATGGGTCCATCCTTGGTTTAAATCTGCCCATGTAGTTTGACGCAGAAGAAAACGGTCGGGGACTGTAGTGTTAAGTTGCAGCGAGCTTCTTCTCCGGGTTATCGCCGCCGACGACGACCTCCGAAAGGGTGATTTGGCTGTTGGCTTTTCTGTCAGCGATCTGTCGCTTTGTAGAGTTGTAGTAGGTGGCATAGAGTATGAGCTGGGCTAATCCGAACAACGTTCCAAGCCCATTAGGAATCTGAAAAATAAAATAAAATATTTTAGACGAGGAAGAAGACAAAGATGAGAGAGAGAGAGAGAATTTACAGTGATGAAGGGGTCAAATCGGATTAAAGCATAAACCGTCCAGGCGAGACCATTGGCCAACGAAGCAACAGAAAGAGACAGTGGCATGTACTCAACGCTTTTCGTCGTAATCACCAGTTTCTGCATCACAACTCAATTTGCATGAGAAAATAACGACGGGCTGGTTCTTAAATTGCCCTCTGGTTTCGATCAGAAAACTTACTATTACTGCCAATGGCGAAGCATACATCATGATGTTAAACAGTATGCAGACGGAGCCGACGATCAGGGATCGCTTAGAGTGAGAATGGGCGAAGAGCAAAACGAAGAGGGTGAGAAGGGATATGAAAAGAAGTTCCAATAGCATCACTAAAAACACTGTAATTCTCTTCTTCCTGTCGGAGAAGACGAAGAAGATGACGATGTATACGAGCTCTATGGCTATCCCTGAGCCATTAATGGTAACCACAAGAAGGCTTCCAGGATGCACCAATGGCAGGCCGTACAACGTCCAGACCATGCAGTTTACCATCGTTGCTAGGTATGGCACCGGCGAGTATTGCTCAACCTTCTTCTTCTTCCATATTTGAATGAAGGTAGGCCTGTAAATCCATGGACAACAGATATAAAAACGAAAGATGATGATGGTGAGTGCAAAAAATGGGCATCCATTTCTTCACCATTTTAGGGTTTTTTCTAGCTGGACTTACGGAAATGGTGGTGTACTATTACAAAACGGAGGCCTGTTAATGCTTATCAGCTTTACAAAACAAATCTTTCTAGTGTTAGAGTATGGATGATTTCCACTAACTAGAAGAAGGAAATTTGATTTGGGAAAGTTCAGATTTCAAACTTAAATACAATTTCTATTGCATAATATAATCTGTTAGAAGTTGGAGATCTGCTTACGTAGGAGATAAGAACAAGAACAAGGCGATAACGTTTCCTGCAGATGAGCAAACAGCTAAAATGTCAGTTTAGAAGCAAAGATTTCTTCTGCATTCAACCTAAAAACAACAATATTTAACAATCAAAGGTTTTCTGCCGACATAAAAGATAACTGGATATACCCACCTATTATACCGACCACAGTTCGGGCAGTATCAGCAGAAACCATGGTTGCAGAGAGAAGATAGAAGAGAGGGAGAGAGGAGGTGGGTTGGAGGAGTTAGAGTTGGTCAACTCTTTCAGACCAAAGCTTAAAATTTTGTGTCTGAAACAGGTACAGCGGCTTGCATGACATGAATTCCGTCGTACAATTTATAGCCACAGATGGTACAGACGGTCATCATGGTGTGTAGAGAGAGAAAGGAAGAGGGCAGAAGAAGATAGAGAGAGAAAAAGAGCATTTGGCAATGGCTGCAGATCCTCCAAACCCCCAGCGCTACAGATATCAGAAAGTGACTGAATCCAACGCAAGCTTTTCTCAAACTCCATCGTCCACCTGGCGCTTTGCATCAAATTTCATTACGAATTCAATTCCATCCTATCCATTTTTTAATCTTTCGAGGGTAAAATTCTTTGAATCGACTCCCATTGTCTCTCTCGTGCTTTTGAGAAATCAAGTCAATGAACAGGCTTCATACAAATGGCAGAAACTTTCCTCCTCCCTTTTCTCTTGCACAAGTGTCCAATTACTAGTGAAAAAGCAAAAGTTTTACATGTAAAATTTATAATTTTTAAATTTTATATTTTTTAAAATAAATTTTTTATTTTAAACGAGATTAATTTATTTGTGTTGACTAAATTTTTACCGTGTGTTGTGAGTTTTTAGCATGTTGTGAGTTTTTAACCACGTGTTGTGAGTTTTTATCCACATGTGAGGGATTCGGTCGGTGAATTAAACTGATAAATTTTATGTTTTCTTGTGATCTGAAACTGTGAAATTATGTTTAGTAAATTTATGTCACCATAATTTGAGTTTCCAATAGTTTGGATTCTATGTAGGATTAGGATAATCTATATAATATTATATATTAAATAAATTAACAGAATTCATTATTTATTTGTGAGGGAGTGAAGTTCCCTTACTATGTGTTGTCACAAAGAGTGAGAGGGGAAGAGGGGGAAATGAAACCAAGTGGTGTGCAGAGGATTTTCGACTCTAGGATCATGTTTGTGGTATCCCGATCTCCAACTTTTATGAAGGAATTTTGTGGATACGCCATTTTTTATCCCCCATTTTTCCGTTTGAAGTTTTTGTTTAGTGTTTGTCTCAAAATCGATATTGAAAACTTTAATCTTTTGTTGTTTATGTGTAGTTGTTGATTTAGATTGTAGGAAGGAGTTTGAGCTAATTCGATAGGAAAATCGGTGAAAGAGGTGTGTTTTTCTCACGGTTTCGTGTTCGAAGCATCGTCTCGATCGACTGCTATTGTGGGTCTAGCTTACCACAAGAGTGTTTTGGAATGCTTGGAGACATTCTCAACATTCCCAGCATCTGTATTGTGATTCAAGGTTGGACGTCCGCTGAGGACAAGTGTCCGCGGAAGGATGAACTTCAATAGGAGGATGAACATCTGCGGGAGTACGGACGTCTGTGGGAGCATGAACATCTGCATCAGAGGTCCGCGTGAGCATAAACGTCCACGTCTGATGTCTGTTGGAGGACGAACATCCTGGGACGTCTGTGGGAGTTATTGGCAAGTGTGTTATTCAGGCCGATTGTGGATATGGCTGGTCGACTGTTGTTATGTCTTGATCGATCGCACAATGTGATTTCATAGAGTTGAATTTAATGATCCTTACTTTGCTTCCTTAACCATGTCTTCTTCTGGTATTATTTCGAATTCTAGTTTAGGATTTGTGTTTTGTTCCTAACGATTTTGTTAGGATTTTAACGTCGTCAGTTTTAGTTTAGGTTTCAACAATGTTCCCAGTTTTGATGCAGGTCTCCAACCGCGCGTACGACTGGTTGGCTAGGTTTTTTTCATCATCGAAGTAGGAATTTTTATATTATACTACATTACATCATGATTTTGAAAGTTGTATTTTGTGGGTTGCTTCATATGAAAATCCGATAAGGACTGTTCGTCAGCACACTAATTTTTATACTACATATGTCTACGTGAGTTTCACACGTTTACTTTATGCATGCATAATATTTCATTGCATTTGATTCATATGTCTACATATATTTTTGCATAAACCTCTATTGCTTTGGGTTGTATTGGGGTCCCATAACCAAAATCACAGACAGTTGTCCCTAGATTTTCTACTGCATGAAAGTTGTTTGTTTGTTGGCGAAAATGGGTAATAGAGCCTTGATGAAATGTTCTTATGTTTGAAATCCCTAAAGAAAATAGTAGTAAGGTGGCGATGATGCGCTTCTTGAGTTTCGAATCCCTAAACCTAGGCTAGGGTATTTTAGTTATTTCCTTTTATGATTCGTGTTGTGTCATCACTAACTCTTGCTTACCGGTAACTCAGGTGATGCTGCTGGATCTTCGCATTGCCGTCACAGATTCTTCAATTTTGGGTTGTGTCGTCACTAAGCCTTGCTCACCAACAACCTAGGTGACGCTGTTGGATCTTCAAATTGCCATCACAGATTCTTCGATTTTGGGTATGTAGTCGCTGAGCCTTGCTCGCCAGTAACAAGTGAGGCTGCTGGATCTTTGAATCGCGGCAGATTCTTCAATTTTTGGTTGTGTCATTGTTGAGCCTTGCTTGCTGGCAACCCAGGTGACACTATCGGGTCTTCAGATCGCAACCACTCTTTCCCTTCTGACTCATGAGGTGATACCCAAAAACAATCGCCGCCTTTTTGTACGTATGTTTGGAAGAGTCTTTGAGTGATCCTCCTTTTTCACTTGAGACTATTTTCATTATGAAAATACAATGATGATTATTTTGATATTAGTTGTCTATGTAAACAACCATATTTTGATCAATGCCATATTGGTGGCTGAATGACCAGTTTTACTTAAAAATGAAAAAGAAATGGAGTTTTAAGTAATTTTAAATCCTTGCATGGCATACCATTTTGATCATGGTTTTAACATAAAAGATTAAACCTATTTCCTCATACATTGTATATAGTATATATTTCTTTATTGAATAGTCACTCACCTCAACAACTCCCTCTTTCCCAGGTTTTGCTAGAGGTGGCTAGTGTTATGTTTCCCCCGGTGAGAGTTTATATTGTGAGGAGGAACAGAATGCTATGGATGACAAGTGTGATAGTTGGCTTGGGAAAAGATTGCTAAAGTTACAACCTTTTTATTCCACCAAAGAATTTTATCTAATTTGATGAAAAGGGAACTCCACTTAAAAATAGTGAGAGTTTAAGTACAATCTTACTTAAGCAATTCACCAATGAAAATTGGTGAGAAGATTGCACTAATAGGCAAAGCTTGAGTAATTCTCACAACATTTAAACTTTTAGGTTTCAATCAAAAGGATTAACAATAATCTAAAAGAACGAGAAGCTAGCCATGACTAAAGGGAATTAATTCATCAAAAATCAAACTTGCATTAAGTCTTGGTGGAGTATAAATAACCCCCAATAAAAGAAAAAAACAATTAAGCTAGGATTATGATTGATTTATGCTAATCCCTAACTGATTCTCATAATCTATGTATTCAAAATTTAAAATAATTTAAATTTAAAAGATCTAGAAAAACATAAAATAATTTAAAAACTAATTAATTAAAGATTTAATTAAATTTGAACTTCACTCAATTATATGAATGAATTCAAATTTGTGGTATCTTGATACCAATCAACTGCTTTCCTCCTTGACAGATTCCCCTTCAATATTTTGCCAAGTAAACACATATTTTAGTATTTCTTGATCCACTTCATTAAGTGTTCTTTCCAACTCATCATGTATCTTTGAATATGAAAAAATAACAAACTGAATAATAAATTGAAAGCCATTTTGATTGAGATCTTGTAAGAATTTTTTGTGACACATCAAATTCTAAGTAAGAAAGAATGAACTTCCTTGGCAGAAACATAGTTCTCTATCCAGGGACCTTTTGGCATAGCAAAGAACTCTAAATTTAACGAAACACCCCATTCTAGAAAGCTTGAGGTGTCAATTACAATCTTTTTGAAAAACTCTTTTTGATATAAAATAGTTAAGGTTGTCAAATCTCCCAAATAGTCTTTAAATGTCATATCACCGAATTTGCATTTTACCATAAATCTCTTAGTTTTGTGCTTGATTTTCTACTTGCCATAATATATTTTATCTTGAATAATGCCATAATATATTTGTGTGTTTGATGAATGTAAGTCATCATCTTTTTCCTTTGAGCACCTACAAAATAAACACTAAAAATATTGTTAGAGAATCTTTGTGCTAGATTGTGAATCGAAAGAATCCATGACACATCATATTGTTCATCTGTTGTGGGACTTCCGTATGGTATTGTTTAGTTTTTATTTTATGCACAGTATTTTCTTTTGTTTATTATTACGCTCTTTGTACCTCTTATTGATCACTCTATGAATCTTGACCTATTTATTTGTGTTTGAACTATATTTTATGTTGAGTCTTCCATTGACATCACAACCTTGGGCTGAGCATTTAGGTCCTTTCCGAGGATCAAGTCGTCCGTCCCAGCGTTTCTGTTAAACACACATTCAGATCGTGATATGTTATATCCATTTTTTAAAAAAGTTTCAACAAAATACCCATTTCAAATCATAATTTCATAGTGAACTACTTTCAACGTGCACAAATTCTTTCAAATAACAATTTAAGCAATTGCATTTTGCTCTACACTAAGAAATATTTTCAAATTATATGGGTTTGGTTTTACTAATTTAATGCAATATGAAAAGAAAAACAATGAACGAATGACAAGATTTTACGTGAAAAATTATAGCTGGTATAAAACTGTAGACAAATATATAAATTTACTACGTGTATATAAATATATATGTAGTGTATCAAAACCCTAAATCAAGTACATTCTACTAGGGTTACACTTTCACCTGTGACCCACGATTTGTAAATTTTATCTCTTCGCTACCACTATCGATTGTTAGATTATTCTGATAATCTATTAATGTGGTCCATGTTAATTAAAGTGGATTAACTTAATATTAAAGTGCTTAATGTGATGATTGTTAAGTATAAAAGAAATTAAGTTGATTGAATTTTAATTCCCTCTCCTTGACCTTATTAAAGTATATAATATATGGTTAAAGACATATAAATAAAGAGATATGAATAAAAGGGTATTTACATATATTCACTGTAAGATGAAAGGGCAAATCTGTAATTCTCTTTAAGAAATCTCTTTAAATTCTCTTAAAGAGATTGAAACGAAAGAGTTTTGTTAAGGGTACAAGAAAGGAAGAAACCGTTCATCTCTCTTTCGAGAAAGGCAACCATTCGTCTCTTTTGATCATCGAAGAGAAAAGAAAATAAAAGAAAATGATCAAGGTGATAAAAGTATTCCGGATCTACGTCTACATCAAAAACATGAATCAAGGTTGGTAATTATTGTTTTGTTTATTCTTAAATTATAGAAATCTATTGGTTGAATCTATTACGTTAAATTGAGAATTAAAGTATTGTTTCGAATGTAAAATTTATCTAACATCGATCCTTATAGACTTTTATAATTTTATTTGGAAACTTTTATCGGACTGCGACTTTCTCGACATAACTTCGAACAAAATTTAAATTATTTTTCAAACACTAAGTAAAAAAAACGTGACACACACCACCATAAAACATGTCATGGTTGCAAGGTCCCACCAATTTAATCTTCAATTACAGTATACAGTAGTTGATTCACAGTGTAATTTAAACTCCACTAATGGAAAGTCCATCTCCAATGGGGGAGGAGAGAGAAAATATATTCGAAGCAGAGGATAAACGAGAGATTCCAACGTCCGCAGGAAAAGGTCCCATCAGAAGGAGAAGAATAAAGTCCTTCTAGATTGCTTCCCTTCGCAATTCGAGCTGCAACCCACCATCCTCGACCATCTGGACTTCCATTTCCAACCTCCAAATCACAGGGAATTTCCTGTCATCTTTCGAACCCAGATGAAACCCTTTTTCTGCAGTAACCCCACGATGGAGAACAGTGGAAAAAGAGTGGGTTCAGTCCCATCTGAAGAGACGGGGGGGAACTGCAGTGCAAAACAGTCGACACATCTTCAAAGCAATCATCTTTTTCTCCACTGACAGACAAATGGTCTTCGCACACCTGGCTTGTTTCATCGACTGAACCCTGCAGATGGAGAGAGAAGAATGTATCAAATTTGCCATTGAGAGCATTGCTTGATGCAGTTGATTTGTGAGGAATTTAATCTTTCTTTTTATGTGTGCGTGGTCAGCTTTGTCCCAAGTGGAAGTTTGGAAAGATCTTGCTTGGACGTGGCTCATTGTCGTTGCTTTGTTTTGTTGTCACACTTCTCTATTGTGTATCGTGGTTCACATGGTTGCTTAAGAATCATACTTAATAGTAGACTCCATATAATGTTGTCGGTTTTTATCGAATTCTATCCGATTTTGTTTTTAAAATTAGTTTAAAATACGTTGTAGTAGATAAGTGGGAGAATCCTACTTATAAACCATTCATTTTTCACTTTTTCGATGTTGAATTATGCATTTTCACTGATATAGACTTGTCCCTCACAATTAACAGAGTTTTGGGTCGTCTTTGTGGCAGTCTGCCTTGTGAAGGCAAGAACGACCCACCCAAGATACTGTTGATTATGAAGACTTAACCCATGCAAGTGGTAGTGGAGACTAAAAAGTTAATAGTTTATAAGTAGAGTTCTCCTACCTACCTAGTACAACGTCTTTTCGATCCAATCAAAAGATTCAAAACGAAGCTTACAACAAATAATTGTTGCAAATATCACTATGAAAAAAGTGGTAGAACATGCCTTGAACGCCTCCACTTTGATTTTAGCACGAGCTTAACTTATTACAATATAATAATGGTTGATATGTGATAGCAAGAGTCGAGCATATATGAATTCATAGTATTTCACCTTCGATTTTGAAGTCCAATGATATCAAAGAGTCTTGCACCTACTAGTCCCTATAAGAGTTTGGCTTAATGTCTCCGTCGTACTGATAATTTAGTTCCATCACACAATCGCAACATCTCAATGTTCACCAAACAGTACAAATTTGTCCGTATTGATCGCATGAACCCACAACCTTGCCAATTACAACTTTGTTTACGTGTTTTACCCAAAAACACCTTATATTAGTGAGAGATGAAATCCAACTTATGAACTATTATCTTTTGACTCTTCCAAGTGACGTCAGATTGCACAACTTTACTGCTCTTGAGCATCTAGGCCTAACGAAATCGTCTGTCACAACACACGTCGCGTTACAAATTCTTTTGGCCCATCACCGAGAGTTGACAAGAATTAAAAAGTATGAACATATGTGAAAGCTTTGGAGGGGAGCAAAAGCAATTTGGTTTAACCTTCACTCCACCCCTACCACCACCCCCATACCCACCCCTGTGTGAATTAATGCACAGCTGGTGTTCTTCTCCCGAATCATTTCACTCACTTCTGCTTTTCCTCAAATGGGAATATATTTCTTTTGTATGGCATGATCTTACCCGTTTTCCCTCGGAATAAATCATGCATTTTAACTGTTTATCAAAGTCATCGCCATAATTATACCACAGAGAGGAGAGAGAGAGAGAGAGAGAGAGAGAGAGAGAGAGACAGAGGGAGGGGCCCTTCTTAGATGCGTCTCCCACCCAACCCACTTGCTGTATCTAGATTGCCATGCCCCTACTGACCTTGCTTTCTGCTCCCCACAATTTCCACCCCGGTGAGCCAATCAGAGGCTGCAAGCTAAGACACCCCCTTCCAGAATGGGCTAATATTTTATACCAGTTACTTTTGGTAGAATTCTGTTGGAAGAAAAGTTATGCCTTTTAACCATCACTGATGGGCCGTCTCTGCTTTATTTTTCATGTACAGTTGCCTACTTTCTTCTCCATAATCTTCTGGCTTAATCTTGTTGTAATGGTGGGTGTGAAAGTGGGTGAGCAAAAACACAACATTTCCTTGAGTTTTCTTCGGAAAAATGTGATTTTTTTTTACTTATTTTAACACTTGAAGCTCATAGCAACAATCTTTCAATGAACAATTGACATAGACGATGCGATGCAAAAAACAACCACTTCGATCGGACTGATAATTCGACTCTATACGGGGGTGGGTGTACCTCCTTCTATGTTACAGGATGTGGACTCAAATGGAACTCTTCGTTCAGAATCGAAATCCTAAGCCTGCCCACTTCTTCGTTGCCTCTTTCTTCGTCTTCTTCGAGTTCGGATCGATGAGGAGTTCGAGGGATTTCGCTTTTCTGTTTCTCGTTCTACCAGCTTCTTTCAGGAGCTCCCCTAATCTCCTCTTCTCGCGCTCGAAATCAGGATTTGCAATTCCGAGCTTCTCTTCTCTCAGTTTAAGAACATGCTCCAATATTTCAATCGCATCCTCCACTCTGAAACATTACGGTGACATTTACAAATTAGATCTTAAATTAAACTAAGAAACCTTCGCCTTTTCAACTATTAGCAATTTGAAAAAAATGGCTACCTGCCCATGGCATCATAGGTGGCTGCGAGATTGTTGTAAACTCCGACGGTATCATGGTGAAAGGTGCCGCATTCGACTTCTAGTGTTCCTCTTGCTTCTTCAAAAAGCTCAACAGCCTCATCTATCTTGAACAGTTGAACAGAAGCCAATCCCATATGGTTCAGTACAACCCCAAAGAAGGCAGATTTTCTCTCCCCACTGGCTCTCAGTTTTGCTATGGCGCTCTCAAAAGAGTTTCTTGCCTCTTCATACCGCCCAACCATGTAGAACATCACCCCCATTCGAGCTTCAATCCCGGCAATCGTGCTTTGCTGTCCTGGTTTATCCTCTAACAGCTTCATTGCCTTCTGCAAAAGCTTCAGAGCCTCATTGGGCTCATCGACAGATTCATAGATAGCCGATATTTCAGTCAACCCAGCGGCGATTTCTTCCGACGTAGTTCCAGGCACTGGCTTCGAATAAATCCTCAGAGCATTTTTGCAATAAGATTTCGACTCTCGAAGCTTTCCCATTTTGTGATATATACCGGCGAGGCGGATGAAAACGGAGGCAACTGAAGGGTGGTTATCGCCTTTCCATGCTTTGAAGACAGTGAGAGCCTTCTGGTACGAAAAGACAGCCTCGTCATAGCGACAGAGAGACATGTAAATGTTTCCTATGCTGACATCGATCGAGGCAACTTCGTTGTCTTGTCCGCTCGAATTCATTGCCATGCTGGCGAGTACAAGGTGCTCGAGGGCAGACTCAAACTCGCCTTTTGCTTCGCATACGAGGGCCATGAGTCGGCGGTCAGATGCCTCTTCGAGGGATGCTGATTCACCGTGGGCACGATGGATTTCGAGTGTTTTCTTGCACAACTCCTCTGCTCTGTCGAACTGCATTGCCTGAACATGGGCCTCAGATAAGTACCTGTATTTCAAGAACCATGATTACTACCTACGAATACAGGAAGATGTTTGAACCAGTTCTGGCAAAGTGCAAAAGAACTCTGACTGAAACAAAGGCCCTTAAAACATTCTTCGATGAACAAGGTGAGTAATCCAACTACAGAGTTAACAATGTTTCCCGATTGGACCTTCCGGCCATCGGGAATCTAAGAACACACTCAGAATTCTAACATTTTCATGGTACATTGTGATCAATGATGCGTTTACTTGTGGATTTGATCACCAAATTGTAAAACGATGATCTAAAGTAGGTTTTTATAGCGTTAATCCTGCATGTATGTCCGAATTCAACAATGAAAATGCCGACAGTTTGTGTCCTAGAATACAAGAAATCCTTAACTTCATCTCCGACCAAAACAAACTTGTAATAGAGAAGTAAGTGAAACAGACCTGCAAGTCTCTCCCACTCTGGGATCCGTCTCTTCCAACGCCTCGATCTGAATCTTCAGTCCATCTTCATAGCAAGCGATGGCGCGCTCAAGTTGACCAAGCATCGAATATGTATCTCCCAATTGCATAAACCCAGAGAAAGCAATCAGAGCATGATCTAGACCGCGAGAAACGATTGGGACTCGAATCGCCTGCTCCAGAACCGGAACCGCCTCCTCGAACCTTCCCAAGCTACAGTAAATGGCTGCAAGAACGTGCAGGCTCATAGCCAAGTCGAGGCTCGGCTCTCCATCGATCGCGCATCGCTCGAAGGATTTGGAGGCTCGGAGCGCGTAGTCTAAGGCCTTGTTTGGGCCTTCGCCTGAAGCGAAAGTGTCACAGGCGAGCTTGAGTAGGAAGGGCCCGAGATCCGGATTGTCGAGCGAGGAATCGAACGGTACAGAACTGGGTACCGGGCTTCCGGGTTGAAGCTTCTTCTTCCGATCCGGCGACCACTTGGATCGCGAAGGAGATGGGGAGACTTGTTTTCTGGGTAGATGTGATGGAGGCTTGTTGTTAGCAGGGTCGGATCTCTGGATCTGAGTCGGAGTATTGGGGACGGAGATAAGGAGAGGCGGAGCTTCAGGCGGAGTTTTGGCAGAGACTAAACCAGGCATGGTGGTGCTCAAAATGGGGGACTGGAACTGAAAGTGAAGAAATATCACAGTTTCCAATGGCACAGGCACTGAATCAGTGCTGCTAAAAGTAGGATGGAGAGAGAGAGAGAGAGAGAGAGAGAGAGGGAGATGAGGGGTTCATGTGTAGGTGACTAAAGATTAGAACAGGCTACCAACACCTAGAAATGCAACAGAATCACCGATCTGGGTTGGTTCCATCCATAGCCAAAAGCTTCACAGAAACTATTTTTTCCCTCTTTTATCTCAAATCATGGAAGGAAGACACAGATTCAGGCAGCAGCTGAGCAGATAAGAGCAGCTCACATGTCTCCCTTACTGTCCATGGCTTCGCTGGCGTAAGAAAGAGAGCTCCCTCGGTTCTGGCGCGAGGGGCAAAATCGCAACTTCAAAAGTCTCGTCTTTGAATATGGATTTAGCCGTTGGATTCGCCCCCATTTCAATGAAATTGTCGTAGAATCAAAAGAGTCGATGGTCTGATTGATGTAAACATTAAAACCTTAAACCAATCAAAAAAATAAAAAGACAGAGGTGGAGTCGATCAACGGAAGAGGATGAACACAATCCATAAGTAGTTAACTTGAGTGGCATCCTGCACAACCATGATCTGTCGATCACAACAACATTAACATAGAGGTTCAGACGTTCTAACTTCAAAACCCTGAAGATTATCAGCTGTGATGCTTGGTTTCAGTTCTTACTGTGAAGTGGGGAAGATGGAAGACAGCCTTTTGTATTCAACAGGAGTTCTAATTTCTGTTTTAGAGTCAGATATGAGATAAAGATGGCATGATGTCCATAAAACATAGAAGACATCAACAAGAAACAAATACCAAAAGCTTCAGCTGTCGGAGCTGCACAATGTCCCCTCTGCAGACAAGTTCTCTTGTCGGAGGCGTTCCCTCTCCTCGTAAGCCCACTCCAGACCAGGACAGTAGTGTAGTGGAGGATTGAATCTGCAATCATTTATGTCATCTGGCAAGAATGCTCCATTCTCTATCAGGAATTTCACAGCTTCCCACCTCCGTTCTTTTGCCGCACTATGAAGCGGTGTCCCTACGTGTAAACATCGACAAAATGAAGACATAAACTTCAATCCCAAATAAACAAATGAACAAATATACTCACAACCACAAGCCCCCTTGGTCCTGGCGTCGATGTCGGCGCCACTTTCGAGGAGTGCGTCCATAACTTTAAGGTGACCACCCTCGGCAGCAAGGTGGAGAGGAGTCACCCCCTTCGATTTGTGGCCCCATGTTATCACATTCACGTCCATTCCTTCGTCAAGAAGTCGCTTCACCTGTTACAAAACTAACATCATCCACTGATCTAAACTAAACAATGAACACTGACTGAGCATAAGTTATGTCTTCCACAAAAGATGTCCTAATGAAACAGAAACAGACCATCAACAATGGTGGAAGATAAATATAAATCTATCTTTTCTCAAAATTCAAGTAGTTTTTGGCAAACAGATTCTCCCAGTCAATAGTTATTCTACACACAAATTATGTAAGACTCATCTATACTCATTCAGTAATAAAGAACAAAATCAAGGCAATAATACCTCTTTGACGTCACCCTTTCGAGCACCAATGTGAAGTAGCGTCCAACCTCTGTCATCGACCCCAAATTGGAAGGAGCGCCTTCTCGATAAGCTTCGACGGATCGAGATCCCCTCCGCCTGGAGCATGTTCCTCTAGTCAACCTCAAGAAATTGAAACTGTTTTCCCTTTTCTTTTACTGAAGAAGATATTTCGGAAACCAAAAAACCCCAATCCTAAAGATAAACTTCCTTTTGATCTTATCGAATAAGAAATTTTTTTTTTCAGGTAAAGATCTGCTATGTCAAGGCACTGAAGTGAAAGAGACAACAAATTTACATGATCATCAGAGATTATAATACAACAGATGAAATTTGAAGGGACAAGAAGCGTAAAAAAATTAGCGAGAGGCAGGGGAATGGTTAGCCATGAAGTAGGGAGCGAAAGGATTCAACCCAGGACCGAAAACACGAAGATTTAGGAAGATAACGATGGAGGTTACAACAGAGGGCTCAGAAATTATAATCATAATTGACAAGAAACCCTAATCCACTTTTCCTCTCGCGACAACGAGGAAATCTGGCGGTCAAGATAAAGATCACTTAAGATGGGGAAGAGAAGGAGAGAAAGACAAAGATCCAGGCTTTGAAAGGGGGAAACATGTATACCCCGGGACCAGACGACGCAGGCGGAGAAAATAGAGAGCCGAAGAAATTTGAGAGAAAATGGCGACGGATAAACTCAGAGAGAATGAGACGAAGAAGGCTGGGGTGAGGCCAGGGTGACAGGGAAAGGGGTAAGCACTAAGGAGATGATATAAAATTGGGAAATTAACAAAACAACACCTAAACAATGTTTATAACAATTTAAACACTGAACTATAAAAAATAAACAACACAAATATTTCTATTAGCTGTTGAAAGAAATATTACTGCAAAAACAATACAAAAACATATTCTCTGCAATTCTAATTCTACTTTAGTTTTATATTAAAATTACAATAATAGAAACAATCTTACTGCGAATATGATGTCGGGAAGCTCCGACATGGTCTTTTCGTCGTAAAAAAACAATTATCATGTTTTCGATTTTTTGAAAACGTTGTCGAATGTTGGCATAGCTCACCCCTCATCTTGATTTCACCCGTCAAATTCTGATCATCATCTTCTCTTTTCTCTTCCTGATCCATCGTTGTCGTCTAGTGCTCATCACCAATGTCTCACTTTTTGCTCCGTAAAGTAATTTTTTAAATCTGTTTAGTGGAAAGACAATGTTTCGCAATGGAACAACAACGTTTTTTAACGTAAAACATAACCACGATATTTGCTTCGTCTATTTCTCACTGCTTAATGTTTAAGTTATTAGTAAAAAAAATTCAGTGATTGACTTGTCATTGATTTCAAAGTTTTTTGTTCGATAATTTTATTACGTTGCGACTTCCAATGTTCAAGGTTTATCAAGGTAGATAATGGGTGTTGCTTCCATTTTCGATATTTTCCTCTTAATCGTATTATGTAAAAGTTAAATTGAGTAGGTCAATAGTTTCATTACGTTTTATAGATATTACAGTGTATATAATTAGAAGATAAACAAAACATCACTATTTTTTGTATCACTAGAATGTCATTACCGTTTTCTCTTGTTTCATTTGACAATTATTTCCTTTGTTTTGCAGTAATCCTTCGTCAACTAATAACCACATGTTTGAAGAAGCGACTGAACGGCTAGCTTGCTGTATCAGATGATTTACACTACAACTGTTAACCTTGACCGGTGCTATGACATTCTCGTGTTTTCGGTTTTCTAAAAACATTGTCGAACGTCGACATAGTTCACCCCTCATCTCGATTTCACTTGACAAGTTATCATCACCATCTTCTCTTTTCTCTTTCTGATCTATTGTTATTACCCAGTGCTTATCACCAATGTTTCACTTTTCGTTGCAGAAAGACAACGTTCTGCACACGGAAAGTAATTTTTTAAATCTGTTTAATGGAAAAACAACGTTCCGCAGCAGAATGACAATATTTTTTAACGTAAAACATAATCACGATGTTTGCTCCGTCTATTTCTCATAGTACAATATTTAAGTTATTAGTAAAAAAATTTCAGTGATTGACTTGTCATTGATCTCATAGTACAGGTATTGATTTGTTAATTTCTTTATGGAATTAATATATTATTAATATTATTAAAATTAAGATATTATTAATCTGAGTATTCTTTATTTTAAATTGTTGAATTTGGTAGATCTAAATTCAAAGAAATCATGGATCTTTACCCCAATGAACCAGACACATTCATCAAACGCATTACGCCATTTCTCGAATTCTCGAGCAATCGAAACCTTGCAAATGGCACAGCTGACTTTGAGGGCGACGGCTCCGGCCTCGAACCGAGAGCCCTTAGGCTTCTGATTTCTCTCGGCGTTTCGTTTCACTTTCTGGGCTTTCGATCTTCTGTCGAAATTAGCGAGCTATTCCATTTCCATTCGAGTCGGGAGAGATGGACAGAAAATGCGAATGGTTCTGCTGAAATGGGTGGGCCACAACCACATCGCAGACCACTTCAGTCCCACACACTCAACACGACATTTTTAACCCAAAAAATAAATAAAAATTGGATTTTTTTTATAATTGGTCTCTTTTTTCTTCTTAAATAATTAAACTTTAAATGTTATCTTTACTAAAAAATAATCACTTTCGTTGAATCCATAAACTTTATGACTTGAAATCCAAGTGTCTGCACTCTGCTCATTGGATAGACGGCAAGCTAGTAACAGGAAGTGGAGTAAGGTGAACTGCGGGGGAAGGGGAGTGGCATTCTATGAACTAACGTGGGAATATGTTCAAGAATCAAGATTGAAGGCGTCGGTCGCACGTACGAGTTGTCTGCGTTTGCACGTGGGAAGCCACTTCCTAGCTCCTGCTCATTGGCCATGCTCAACGCTGATCTCCCCCCTTCGGTAGTTGTACATTCCACACATTCGCTCACTTATTTGCAGAGGCACCAAAAAACAAAAATATCTCCTTTCTCTCTCTTCCCTTTCTCTCTCTCAAATCTGAAGAATAAAGGAGAGGAGGGCATGCATTACAATCTTAAATCTCGAGCTGCGTTTCTCGTGGTTGGATCGAATCCAAGGTGGGTGTTCTTACCATTATCCTCTTTCGCTAATCGATTATTTTTCTTCTGCTTAAATCCCTGCTCTTTTTAGCTGCAAGCTGATTTCTGGGTTTTCACAATGCGATCTGCTGGATTCTTTTTAGCCTAATTCCAGCTATTGAGCTTCTGGGGGTGTAAATTGGAATCATTAGGTACTTGGGAAGAGTCTTTGAGAAGATCTATGGTAGTTTAAGGTCATATTATTCGGGAATTTCAGTCTGGTTTTTTTTTTTCTGAGTTCAGGGGGAGGGAGCATTTGTGAAGTTAGCGGGTTCCTCAAACTTTCAACTTTTATGGAGTAATTACTGCAGATAAAAGAATCAAGGTTGATTGATATGAAGAGCATAATTGCAGTTCTAATTCCATTCATAGCAATATTAAATTGGAGGCTGCTAGATTTGATAAAAAAAAGACAAAGGGTAGGCTATTATCATTATGTAGTTTTCTCTCATGACTGTGAATTTGTCTTGGTTCACCATGACAGATCCCCCGTCGGAATTTGCCTGTAGGACGCGTTTTGGGTCGGGGAAATGAGGCCCTGGCCCAAGAACAAACCCGTGAGGGCTAATGGGGGCCCAAAGCGGATAATGTCTTGCGACGAGATAGTGTCCACTTGTAACATAATTTTTAGTGGCGAATTGAAGTAACTTTCGCATTGAAAGTGATCTGTTATTAATCTCTGTGTCAAAATTTTACTTCATCATGAGTATTAGATTCTTATATCGGTCGATGTGTTAGGCTTTAATTTTTGACTGAGTGCTTTGCGGGATGTGGCTAATGAATTATGGCAACTTACAAACTTTCCCTCGAATACTCCTCCAATGTCCGAGGTTTACTAAGGTAGATAATGGGCATTGCTTCCATTTTCGACATTTTCCTCTTAACCGCGTTATGTAAAAGTTAAATTGAGTTGGTCAATACTTTCGTTACGTTTTACATATATTTTTTGGCAGGGTAATGATAGATTTACCTTTTAATTCTACGCACTAATCTTACCTTTTGACGTGGTGTTTTTGTATATCAATCATTAGATGGTATAATAATTAAGATAAGTTATAGATAGTTGAAATAAGGTATTAGTTACACGTTAGGAGTTAAGATTCCTGTGTATAATTAGAAGGTAAATAGAACATGACTCTTTTTGGTATCACTGGAATGTCATTATCGTTTTCTCCTATTTCATTTGACGGGGATTTCCTTTCTTTTGCAGTAGTCCTCCGTCGACTAATAACCACATGTTTGAAGAAGCGACTGAACGGCTAGCTTGTTGTATCAGATGATTTACACAACTGTTAACCTTGACCGGTGCCACAATGACTGTCTATCCGGTGAAATGGCGAATGTCGTGGTTTCTCTGCGTTTTTCTGTTTTGTTTAATCATACGCAAAACCAGTTGTATCAGTCCCGATGGTATGCTGACTTTTTAAGATTATACCCATTTTAACTTTGTGTAAATATTTAAGATTATACCCATTTTAACTCTCAATTGGGTTCACCTTTTTCTCTCATTTGCAAATTATGTAATGTAGACTGTCAAAATGATAGGAGGTGGAGAGCTATAATTAGCTCATCTACTGATGAAATTTCTCATGGTGTGGGTAACCTATGCAGTGAGAAAGAAAGATTAACTCGATCGATTTGTGTGCTACTATTCTCTCGGGAATTCTTGACGTTTTAGCTTGAAAAATCTTATCTGCATTTGTAGGTGAGGCACTTATAAGCTTTAGGACATCAATAGTTAATTCCGACAGTGTTCTTCTTCACTGGAGACCGGAGGATTCTGACCCATGCGATTGGAAAGGAGTAACGTGCGATTCAAACACAAAGAGCGTGACGATATTGTGAGTTTAAAAAGATTGATCTTTCTTCGTTTCTCGCTGCGAAAATGGCTCACATTTCTGTATATCTATCGGTATGTGTTATGAGGATGGGAAAATTCTTTAAACAATAGCACTGACCATTGATGTTTCGTGTTACTTGTTTGCCAGGAATCTCGAAAATCACAGACTGAGTGGATCGATATCATCTGACCTCGGGAAGCTCGATCAATTGGAAATTTTGTATGTATTTTAATTTTTATTTACGCCCATTTCTAGTGATAAATTGTCGGATTGTTCTAATTCGTCGAATGTTATCATGCCACAGAATTCTTTCCGGCAATAACTTCTATGGGATGATTCCGTCCGAACTGGGAAATTGCTCGCAGTTGAAGGGACTGTATGTGGTCTTACATCTGTTTGTTTTGTACTTCTTTCCACATTCTTTCTGTTTAAAGTTATTGTTTTTGTATTGGATGTTCTTGTGTTTTGCTCAGATTCTTGGAGCGTAATTACTTGAGTGGATCGATACCAAGTGAATTGGGAAATCTTATAGAACTCGAGAATCTGTAAGCTGGTTTATCTCAAGCTCATTATTAATAATTTTGTCTATTATCGCTTCAAATCTCATTTATCCGGGGAAAACTACGTTCCGAATTACTAATAAATTTGAAATTTGTAGACCCGAAATCATATATTCGAGCATGATGAATTGAATTATTATGAATTTCAATGAGACGGTTGTCTGCTTTAAATTAAATTTTGCTCCTTTTTTTCTTCTTAAGACGGGTTCTTCCCCTCTCTTCTATTGTAATGGTTGTGTCTGCTGATATTTCAGAGACATTTCAAGCAATTCTTTGAGCGGAAATATCCCGGTGTCACTTGGGAAATTGGAGACGCTAACGACCTTGTGAGTAGCCTCACTTTCCTTTTGGTCGTTCTTCCTTTCAATAATTTGTGTTTTTCAATAGGTGTTGGATTGAATTACTCTATATTTACAACTGAACTTCAATTTTTGAAGCAATGTGTCGACCAACTTTTTGATCGGACCAATTCCTTCTGATATCAACTTTACGGAGAGCTCGTAAGAACAGCTATACATCTACAATGTGTTTCAAACTATCACGAGGTTATCGATTATACTAATTAAATCCTGATTTAACATCCTATGTATAGCTTCATTGGAAACCGTGGTTTGTGTGGGAGACAGATTGGCGTGACTTGCAAAAACGAGAGTGGAGGATCGGGATTGAACTCCCAATCTCCAAACTCCGGTAATTGAGAAAACATGTGAAATTTGGTGGAGTTGTTAGGTCGGCCTAAACTTATTCTTCTATCGTGTTTGCTTTTCCAGCCCAAAATCAAGGTGGAAGAAAGAAGTACTCCGGTCGCCTTCTTATAAGTGCGTCGGCGACTGTCGGTGCTCTTCTTCTGGTGGCACTTATGTGCTTTTGGGGATGCTTTTTGTATAAGAAGTTTGGTAAAAACGAAAGTAAAGGTCTCGCTGTCTATGTCTCTGGAGGTGCTTTTCTTGGCTACTTCTTATCTTGTCCCTAAACAATCATGTTCTGTTTCCAACAAATGATAATGTTATTAAGAAAAACATGTTTTGTTTTGCTTTTAAAAACCGAAACTCTTTCGGAAACTCTTTCATCGGTTTGATTGATTCTTGTTTGTGGCTTCAGGAGCGTCGATTGTGATGTTTCATGGAGACTTGCCGTATTCTTCCAAAGACATAATTAAGAAATTGGAAACTTTGAACAATGAACATGTAATTGGTTGCGGGGGCTTCGGAATGGTCTATAAGCTTGCAATGGACGACGGCAACGTGTTCGCTTTGAAAAGAATTACAAAGATGAACGAGGGATTTGATCGTTTCTTTGAGAGGGAACTCGAGATTCTCGGAAGCATAAAACACCGCTATCTCGTGAATTTACGGGGCTATTGCAATTCTCCTACGTCAAAACTTCTCATTTATGATTTTCTCTCCGGCGGTACTCTCGACGAAGCCCTTCACGGCGAGTTTCGTTTATCTTCTTTTTCCGTTTCCTTTTACTTCTTCCATGTCGATACTCGTTTTGATGTACATTTGTCTTGATTCTTGCAGAAAGATCTGAACCACTCGACTGGGATGCGCGGTTAAATATTATCTTGGGAGCGGCAAAAGGCTTATCCTACTTGCATCACGATTGCTCGCCGAGGATCATTCATCGGGACATAAAATCAAGCAACATTTTACTTGATGGTAATCTAGAGGCAAGAGTTTCTGACTTTGGACTGGCCAAACTCTTGGAGGATGAAGAATCTCATATTACCACCATTGTTGCTGGAACATTTGGTTATCTAGCTCCTGGTAAGCTTTATAATTCTGATAGAAGATGATGGATAATCATATCTTTATCTTAAGCGGGATGTCAAATTCTTTTCGGTCGGGCAATAGGCTTTTCTCTATAAATTCATGTACGCGGGAGTCACAGAACTCGTGTATGTATTTCAATCTTCGTAGTAGAATACTCTCTATCTTGTCCGTGATTCTTTCAGACATAAACCCGTTTTTTCTCAACTGGCAGAGTATATGCAGAGCGGTAGAGCGACTGAAAAGAGCGACGTTTATAGTTTTGGCGTGCTGGTGCTCGAAGTGTTGAGTGGAAAGCGGCCCACCGATGCAACGTTCATTGAGAAAGGCTTGAACATTGTCGGCCGCGTAATGCTTCTCTCCCCGCAAACCCGATTTTCACTACATTTTTCCTCTCTTTTTGGGACTAATCTTTTTTTACTTCGAGTGGACTATTGCAGTTAAATTTTCTGGTCAACGAAGATCGGCAGCGAGAGATAGCCGATCCGCAATGCGAGGGAGTGCAGGCGGAGAGTCTAGACGCCTTGCTCTCGGTAGCCATCCAGTGCGTTTCTTCAACTCCGGAAGACAGGCCGACGATGCACAGAGTAGTCCAATTACTCGAGTCTGAGGTGATGACCCCGTGCCTAAGCGACTTCTACGACTCAAACTCGGACTAAGAGTCCACAAAGGCCTGCTCTTGTCCATTTGATTCATTCTTTCTTGTGTAGATTTTGGAGGAAAAGAGAAGGCCTTGTTTTGATGAGTTCATCAATGGAATCCTGTCTATTCTTCCCCTTCTCCTTCACTTTTCACTGAGTTCTCTCCATATTTATTGTTATAATTCTAAGTGTATATGAGATATTTGTATAAAACTGAAGTCCTATCCTACATATTATTATTTCTCTGCAATATTTACCTCATTTTCTGGTAACAAGAGCTTCAATCCTTGTTCTTGACTGGAAAAACTGGAACTGATGGACCAACCAAGATATATTCAATCAAATTGTGTAGACAACTATATTCAATCTTTGTTCTTAAATACAAATAAGATTTGGTGGACAATAACTTACAAGATTCATCTGACAAGACATACAAACAAGTTTTATAGAAAAATATGGATTTGTGGTCGTCTAATCCTTGGATGGCATGGATGGTGGTGATATTATGCTATATCAAGAGCTCATATCTATAATCTATATGATACCCAAATCAAAAGATGAACATTGTTACCAGAATTGTGAAGAGCATTCGTCATTTGGTGATTTCTGTATCACTGAGTTCATCTTCAATGGCAGAAAAGTTCATCTTTGCTGATTTCTGCTTCGCCCATTTGATGATTTTTTCGGCCTCTACGGTGATCTTTTGTTCCTCTTTCAATGCTTTCTTCAGAATTTTTTGCTGTTTTTTGGTTGAAAAAAATTCTAAATCTGAGAGAAACTCATCGCAATTTTTATCCCTGCTGCGACTGGTAAGCGTCTCCTTGTTTTCTTTACTTTTTTTCTGGCAGCTCTTCTTCAGTGAGCGCCAAAAGCTACCTAGTTTTTTCAACGGCGAAGGGGAGCTCATCGACGAATTTAATGGCAGCGATTTTTTATCATGTACCTTTGATTTTGGGACTGACAAACTTCCATTGCTTTCACGGGATGAACTCGAAGACAACGAAGGAGATGAATTGTCGGCACATTTCGATTTCTTTTTTCGATCTGAATTTTCCTTCATTGGTGCAACCTTACCTTTCGGCGTTGAGAAATTCGATGAATCAACGAGCGATGATACACAATCAAATCCTGATTCGCGATTCGACCCCCTTTTCCCATCTGAATTCTGATTGGAAGGAGAGAAAATTCCAGCATCCTCGTCAGACATCGACTCAAACTCCGTTCTAGTTATACCATTTTGATCCAACTCATTCTTTGAGAGAGAAGCTGAAGAAGGATGGAAGGAAGAAGATTTAGGGTTGGCCAGAGGGAAGGATTTGAGCCTGCGGAAGCGAGATTCGAGGTCGGATGGAAGCTCAGAGTCAGTGAAGCCAGAACAGTTGATAGCAGAGACCTGCTCCAAAACACACAGATCTTGTACTTGAGAAATAAGTTCGTCCACAGCTGAATCGTCGGTATCGGAGAGGAAGGAGAAGAAATCGGCCATTTTTACGAAGAGGGAAGGAGCCTCAGTTCTGTCGCCGCAAATTTGTTCGGCGGCGGGATCAACAACGCCAGTCGACCGATCTAACGGCTAACTCATCATTATAGAGATTTTAATGACTCTTTGGTGGGTCCCACATACATCCTTTCAACAATTGGGTCCCACTTACAATAATCTCTCTTCTCTCTCTAACCACCATAGCCTCCAACTCTCTCTCTCTAACCACCATGGCCTTCGTCTTAGTTGAAGGAGTGAAAAGAATCCATTGATTCAAGGGCCCAAGAGCTGAGTCGACGTGGATTGATGTAACATTCGACCAACTAATCCTCATGCAATAATACAAAACACAATTTGCTTCAACTTTTCAACTTTCAATCACTCAAAATTGGGTCCAATCTCATCTCTTTCTTCCTTGCACCAAAAATTCAAGCCACGCCCCTTAACCAGATTACTGTTTTGAGCAGGAAACAGCCATTAGAGAGCTTCTCAAGGAAGCTGTATCGGTAGATTTTCTTCTCGAATGGAGCAATCGCCGTCTTCTCCGAGGACGCCATGCTGCTTTTGTTTCTGGGCGGCCGAAAACGTTGGGGAAGATCAAAGCAGAAACAGCGGGATCGGAATGGGTGGGGAGAGGGTGGAAATGCTATCGGATACGAGCACTTTCTCAGTGAAAGAGCAAGAGCGGAGGTTGAAGAAGGCCGTTAAAGAGGAGGAGAGGCTGAGCAGAGAGGCAGAAAGCGTCGTCAATTGGGTCAAGCAAGAGTCTGCTAGAATGGATGTTTCTCCTCTTCATCTTCATCAAAAATGATGATCAGAACAAAAATCAATTGAAACCACAACTTTATTCTCTGTACCTGATTCAGTTTCTGGGTTTTTAGCCTGTTCCCCTCTGTTTTTCTCTCTCTTCTCTGTTGAATAAAAGCCTATTTGTTCTGCTGAGTAAGACAAAAAAAGGATGATAGATGGATCTTACCCACCATTTCTGTAGTCTCATGCATCCAATCAACTGGTTATGGCTTGAATTTTTAAGGGAAAATAACAAATCAACCGTTAGGGGTGGGCGTTACGACGGGAACTGAGAATCGGACCCAGAATCGAGGTCGGTTCCAAGTTTGATTCTGGTTCTCAGTTTCGAAAATGGGTGCTAATCGGTTATCGGTTCTTTGGTACTTATCGGTTCTGGTTCTCGAGTATTTGGGAGAAGAACCGAGAACCGATAATTATTTACTTTCTAACCCTAACCCCGTAACCCGCATCCCCATTCCCCAATTTCTCTGCAACCTGTTGGAAGGAATTGAGAAGAAGGCGACGACCTGACGACGACGATAACTACGAAGGTGCGTGCGACGACGAGTTGACCACAGAGAAACTGCGAGCCTGCGAAGCTACGAGGACGACTGCGAAGCTGTGCGACTTCGATTCTGCTCCTCTGTTTGATTTTTCCTCTGTTTACAATCTATTTGATTTCTCCTCTGGTTATGTATATATTATAGTTTACAATCTGAAGATACATTTTATTGCCCAGTTTTTGGAGAGTATTGCTCTGTTTTTGAAGGAAATCTGAAGAAGATATAATGTCCACAGGATGCTTCTGGGCTCTTTTATAGCATTTCCATAAGGCAGTGATTTATATTGGGGCTAAAGGTGGATGTCTATGGTTATAAGCTTTGTCAAATTGACTTTTCAAGAATGATGTTTCACATGCTTGGTTTTTTTTTTTCAGATTATGTTATTTATCACCTGGAAAGATAGAATGGAACACAAACTGGTCTACAATCTTTGTTCAGGTATGATGATACAATCTCTGTTCAGGTATGATGATAGAATGGAACACAAACTTTCAAGAGCTGTATGAATTGGCAGCAGAGCTCATTCAAAGGGGTCACACATATGTTGATCATTCAATCTGCGTGTTTAAACTAAACCATTAATATTTTCTCATTTCTTTCAATCTAATGGAACTTATGTGTGGCTACAGGACGAGGTATTGATAGCATGATTTGGACGGAAGGGTCATGCTGTGGGAGATATCCTTGGAGTTAGATTCAAGGTTGTGAAGGTATCTAGTGTCTCACTTCTTGCCCTCTTCAAGCAAAATAAAGAAAAGCCCAGGTCTTAGATTTAAATCGTAATTTTGTTCCACCGATATTTTTGTTCGCATTTAGTGCTTATTTATCAAGAGCCTTGTTCCTCCGGATTTCTGAAGTCTGCCAACTATTTCAAAGAACATCTAATTTTGAATTTTGTTGTTATTTGCTTATATGCACTGGTTTTCATACAGCTACTGGACAACATGTCCTGAAATAGAGGGGAGGAACCGAGAACCGCCGATTCTGGACCCGAAACCGACCTCGGTTCCGGGTTTCGGTTCTGGGGTCCATCGGTTCCGGGTTCGGTTCCGAGAAGTCGGAACTAAGAACCGATTGTTCGGTTCCGAACGGTCCGGAACCGGAACCGAACCCGAATTGCCTACCCCTAATCGTGGTTTCTGGTCAATGACAAGCCAACCACTGTGGTATATTTGCTAACAAGTTAACCACTAACGTATGAGAAATTGACAAATCCAACATCACACTCAAGTTAACACAGGCAAAGAAAAAGCCTGGACGCCGCTGGTTTGCGGCATCCAGGCAAACAAACAAGCCTGGACGCCGCATGTTTGTGGCGTCCAGGACCCACCCACCCAATCATTTTCCCTTTATGAAAAGGGAAAAGGAAAATTAGGGCTCTCAGTCTCGACTCTCCCTTCCCGAATCTGAAACATACCCTAAACCTAGCAATTTGTAAGCACTGAAGCGAGAAGAAAAAGGTATTTTGGAAAAGTTGAAGCATTTGTTTTCAAGAAAATGGCGCATTGGAGTGCTTGGAGTGTCGAAGAAGCTGATATTAACCGTGAAGCTGTAGTGGGCCCTTCAGAGATATTATTGGCAAATGAAAATGAGGTACGTGGAATTGGAAATGAAGTTGCAATTGTGTTGCATTCTGTATCTGCAAGTCTAAATGAAGAGGACAATGAGGACCTCCGATCAGTGTGCCAATCCACTAGTGATGAAGACATTAACATGGCACAGAGTAGGTCTATATGCCAAGTAGAATCACAATCCAGCTACGTTGGTATGGGCCTTGGCAAAAAATACAGTTCATTGACGAAAATTAGAGAAGAGATTGTTGATTATGCATTGAATAATGGGTACGACATAAAATTCACCCATAGTGATGCTCATCGGTTGAGGGCTGTCTGTCAGGAAGGATGCACATGGAGGATGCACGCGTCACAAATAGGACGTGAAATGACGTTTCAAATAAAGTCCTACAACGACGTTCACACTTGCTCCCGAAAGATGGAAAGTCGTCATGCCACTGCCAAATGGGTGGCAACGCATTACTTAGACAGATTTAAAAGTCAGGCCGATTGGGACGTATCTTCCATAATTGAGACTGTCAGGAAAGACGTCAACGTCAACATCACACCCAGCCTTGCTAGAAGGGCAAGAAATGCGGCAAAGAAAATTAATGAAGGTGATGGCAATGAGCAATACAAGCTCATTTGGTCTATGCTGAGGAGATTCAGAGGTCGAATCCCGGAAGTTCACTGCGTGTTGACCTTGATATGAGTGTATTTAAAAGGATGTACATGTGCATGGATGCATCAAGAGGGCAGTGTTGAACTGTGGTAGACCTGTTATTTGTTTAGATGGCTGCCACTTAAAGGGAGCGACTCCGGGCCAACTGCTGACTGCTGTCACCATCGACGGGAACGATGGTATGTATCCGATTGTTGTAGCAGTCGTAGAAGCAGAAAATAGGGATTCATGAAGGTGGTTTATAGAATTGTTGCTAGACGATCTAAACACCCAATCTGGCAATAGATGGACAATTATTTCTGATCGACAAAAGGTGTTGTGCATTGCTTTTGAATTATGTGTTTATGTTATGCATGTTTTTTCCAATGTTTGTCTCATATTATGAAAGTTTGCAGGGATTAGTGCCAGCTGTGAGAGAGGTGGCATGGCAAGCAGACCAACGGTTTTGCATCCGACACCTGTATGGCAATTTTCAAAAACAATTTAAAGGCAGGTTGTTGAAGGATGCAATGTGGGCTGCATCAAGAGCCACAACAGTGGGGCAATTTGAGAAAGAGATGGGCAAGTTATTTGTCCTTGACCCGGCGGCCCATGAATATCTACGTGGAATAGAGGTGACCTGCTGGGCCAAACATGCTTTCTCTTCCGTCCCAAAGTGAGACTTAAGCCTCAACAACCTCAGCGAGTCCTTCAATGCCTGCATCCTACCAGCCCGGGACAAACCAATTCTAAGTATGTTCGAGATCATTCGAAAGGGTATCATGGGTAGGATCGTGAAAAAACATGAAAAAATGGCTCACTCGACCGATCTGTTGTGTCCAATGATTAGCAAACGGCTCGCCAAAGTCCAACTTGCCAGTCGAAATTGGAGTCCCCAATTTGCAGGAGCGGCCCAGTTTGAGGTCAACAACAATACCGACATGTACTCTGTCGATTTGGACAGGTGTACTTGTACTTGTAACCGGTGGGAGTTGACCGGCATCCCATGTGTCCATGCAATTCCGTGCATTCACTTCATGAGGAGATCTCCTGAGGAGTTTGTGCATTGGTGCTATCACCGAGAAAAATACATGGTGATGTATTCCCACTTTCTCCAACCCCTCAATGGCCCAATCGAGTGGCATCCTGTGACGAATCTGGATCCAATTATCCCACCGCCGTATAAAAGGCTTCCAGGCAGGCCCCGCGTACGTAGAATACGGGATGTGGATGAGGCTCCAAGCCGGACAGTGCTTACCAGAAGACATTTAAACGTGCATTGTGGCCAGTGTGGGGTGTGGGCCACAATGCCCGCACGTGCGAAAGGGGAGGGGAATCCAGTGCAGGGGCTGGCAGAGGCAACAGAGGGGCAGCTAGAACTAGAGGAAGAGGCGGCAGAGGAAGGTCGGATGACACATTTATGGGTTTTAGAGTCCCCGAGACAGCTCCCGATAGAGTTCATGAGACGCAGGTCAGCACATTATCACATTATGCTTTTAATTGATATTTGAACTACGCTCATTTCCTTTGTAATGTGGTCTGCAGGAGTTTGATGCTGAAGGTTCTCCCACACCTACGTATACAGATGTGGACCTTAACCTGCCGTGATATAACCCTTTTTGCTTGCAACAAATGTACATGACAGTCAAAGGCCATTGATGTAATTATTTTGTTGAAAATAAAATGAGTTTGATAGACTTGCCAATTTTTTAAAAATTTGAACAGAATGTCCCTTGTTTCTTGACTCCACATAGTTATTCTCGTACATTCTGCACAAACAGCCCAAACAATTCCAGTATCATACAAACATCTCATTCATCCACTAAATGTAAACTACACCTAACCTCCCAACATATCATTGACAACTTGACATACATTTTAACGTACAAGTACACAAAATCAACTAAACTACGCATTCTTCTTCTTCCTGGGCTGTTTCTGGCGCAAATCCGTGACCAGAAACGACAAGTTCACGTCAAAGACTACTTTCTCAGCTCAGGCGAACAACGGACCCTTATACTGAAAGGTTGGAGGATCGTGCAGGTGGAATTGTTCCTTAATGTGGCACTCTGATATCACCGTCATCCCCTCAGGGGTACACCGAAAGACGCCGAACGGCCTGTAATGCAAAGGGAACAAGTGTCGAGCAATTACGTGGAAAGCAAAATTAAGAATTTACACTAGGAAAACTACATACTGCTGTTTGTCAGTGGGAGCTGTGATAATGGAGATTGATTCCGGCAACAATGTTTGGTAAGCGAATTGAATGTACAGATCAACGGACGACATAAAACACTCATGTTTCGGGTGTGACTGCAATGTGAACAACACATTATATGATCTCAGTAAACATTAACTCCAACCTGGAGAAACGACATGATTACTTACGTGAATCCAGCCAAGTGTGAGTAGATCGTGTCGCTGTTGATAATTGAAAACTTCTGTGTCTGCTTCTGCCGTCGTATAGCACTGCATATAAGTTTGGATGAGTACTAAGATAAAATCTTATACACTAACACCCAAAAAAGTTCTCTCACCGTATCTGGCGTTCCTTTCTGATCTGGGAAGATGAGTTCAGAGACGAGGTATGTATTGTTGGTCAGCTTTCCTGCAAGAATTGCGCATGTCTCCAAGTTCTTTCGAGTATTTGCCCGGACATAGTCTTGGAACTTACTCATCAAATCATGAGCCTGCAACAAACGGTCAGTGTAACCATGAATGAATACACATATATACCGAAATGAAAGACGTACCAGGCACAAAATTTTAAGGGGCAGCGGCCTGAGAGGCACGGCTGCAGGAGTTTGTAAGCGGCTTCCGACAAGTTCGCTGCAAATTAACAACACGTCAGTACGTGAAAGACAAATAAAGTAAAAATTGGAATTCACGTTCAACAAAATTAACTTACAATCGGAATGTCGCATCTGGTGCGTCCGAGGAGGATGACGCATTTCCTGAATGGGTTGATCGCCTCTCCCCTTACTTAAGTGCTGCCACCATCTCACGATGCCACTCCGCTGCTTGCACATGCCACTGTTGGTCTATACCCCACCTCTCTTCTGTGAGCTTATTCGCTTCTTGTATTTGGCCTTGTTGCATTTGTATCTGGTCTGCCATCACTTGCATATGGGTCATGGACATATTATGGAGCTCCTCCATCTTGCTCATCCAGTTGAGCATCTCAGCAGGTATCAAACTAAAGTGAGATGACTGAGGAGGAGGCGGCAGTGCATGCGAAGGGAATGAATGCGAAGGCTTTAAGCTGGGTGGATGTGCTGCTACCTTCTTCCCCTTGCGGAACCATTCACCTCCTGTTTGGGTGATACCCATTCGGTCCAATAATGAATTGTTGTACATGTCATTGACCGACTCTTCAATTCTTGGCTCGTTCTCCGTGATGGGGACCCCAAATTGCTCAACGATCCTCTGAATTAGCCAGTTGTACGGCAGGGACTTCGCCGAGTTATTGAGCACCTCTTGCATGTAGCTCACGATTATATATCTAATGTCCACCTTTTTTCCCATAAACACCTTCTCCAGCATATAGAGATCCATGCTGGTAACAAGGTCGCGATGCCCATTTCGAGGCAAAATGGTGTACGTCATGATCAAGTGGATCAATCGGGCGAAGGCATTCAACTCCTTTCCCTTTGGCTTTCTGTACTCGACAATCTCGGGATCCTGGTGCAACAATCTAAGCACCGCTAACCCATCTCCTTGTTTTACAAATGGTGACTCCCGAGCCATATGATAATATTTCTCGTTTGGCTCATCCCGTACACATCCAAGCATCATGTTTACATCGTTGGAAGTGAAACTCAACTCCCTTCCAAAAACGTATGTCTGCACCTCTAATGGTTTAGTGGATATTCGCAAAATTTGCGTAAAACAATCTTATAACTCTCTCGCAGTAACTGCCCCTCAAATTGCACAACCCGGCTAATCCAGCAGCTTGAAGCATACGATCAATTCCCATTTCTGCGAAAGAGTCCAAATCTACTATTTTGAACACAGTAATTCTACGATCTTGTATATCTTCTAAATACCGTGTTTTGCAATTAGCGTTCCAGAATAATTCTTCTTCAAGGTCGGCGGTTTCTTCGTCTTCCACCGCTGTCGCGGGTTGGACATCTTCCCCTTCCGTAGTTTGAACGGGTTCAATGGCCTCCACCGTTGCCTTCTGACGCTTTGACGTCAATTTCTTAGGCCGCGATTCCATGCTGATCGTTGAGAGTAATTTGCCAACAACCTGCAGTGTAATAAAAAATACAATCAAACAACAATTTGTGAATAATACATCCTAAATCAACAAACCACCAAAAAATAGACTGAATGCAATTTCATAAATCAACAAACACAATTTAGCTTTAGCCAATGGTACAAGCAGTTTCATAATTGGAAGTAGTGTATCGAGTTTCTTAGTACCATTATCGATTAGAATTGCATTTTCTAGCAAACAAACCCAATCTGCTATTTTGTTTTTAACAAAACTAAAAATAACTAACAAACTCAATCTAACTAACAAACAAAATAACAAGGAAATTACCACAAAAAATAGACGCAGTGCAGATCTACTACAGGATACTAACACTCTATCAAAGAAAGGCGAGAGAAAGGCGAGATCTGAGAGATAGGCCGTTCGGTGGTTGGCCTCGCGTGGTGGTCGCCGTTCGGTGGTTGGCGTCGCGTGGTCGTCGCCGTTCGGTGGTTGGCATCGCATGGTGGTCGTCGTTCGGTGGTTGGCGTCGCGTGCTCGTCGCCGTTCGGTGGTCGGCCTCGCATGCTCGTCGTCGCCGTGCGGTAGTCGACCTCGGGTGGTCGTCGCCGTGCGGTAGTCGGCCTCGGGTGGTCGTCGCCGTGCGGTAGTCGGACTCGTGGCTGATTGGGGGAGAGTGGAAGAGCCCATTGGGAGGGAGAGGAAGAGCAGGGGGTAGGAGAATGAGCCCTAACTTTTATTTTTCCTTTATAAAAGGGAAAATGATTGGGGTGGTCCTCAAGCCTGGACGCCGCTGGTTTGCGGCGTCCAGGCTTTTTCTTTGCCTGTGTTAACTTGAGTGTGATGTTGAATTTGTCAATTTTTCATACGTTAGTGGTTAACTTGTTAACAAATATACCACAGTGGTTGACTTGTCATTGATCAAAAACCACGATGGCTGATTTGTCATTTTCCCAATTTTTAATTTAAAATCAGAATCCCATCGTCTTCACAGAGCTGCTATTGAGCTTCTGCAACAAACTCCATCATACTCCAGGTGCAGCAGCGAAGAAAAGGTTGTCCACGTCATCTCATAACCTCACTTCCACCTGCTCCTCTGTTCGTCCAGTTTCAGGCCTGCAGACAAAGACAAACATGTTGTTTTCATTCGTACTAAAGAATTGCATAAGCGTATATTTTGTTACGCAAGCAAACATTCAGTGGGCTTCTGCCAACCGAAACACAAATTCCGTCGAGCTGCTCAATTATGTTGTACAAAAAGACAGCCTAGGAGACGATAATCAACTCCTAAATACTTGTTCTTAAGTGCTGAGAAGAGACGGACAAATAAAGGGTGTCTTAAAACATGTTTTTGAAAACACTTTCTTTGGTTGTAAAAAACAGTTTTTGAAAACACTATCTGTTTTAAGTAGAGTGGTTAAGAGCAGTTGAAGAGAGACCTGTCCTTTACTCAAAACTGTTTAGATAAGTAAGCTAAAGACTCACCAGTTTTCTTCATTAGTCTGTCTTCTCTGTTGTTCCTCTCAGTCATGAAGCAATCAAAGCCATGGATACCCTTCACCGCCAACTGTTGTTCGGCTGAGGATCAGCCGACGCTTGGCAACTTCAGCCGGTGCCACCGCCCGACGTCGGAATTCTCCAAGAACATGGAGCCATTGCCGTCCTTCCGGCGGATTTCTTTCTCCAATCTTAGCCGTTCTTCTTCCACGCGGATTAACGACAATCTTGTCCAGGCTTTTGGAAGTGATTTGTTTGATTTTCAGCTGAGCGAATTGCGAGCTATAACCCACAATTTTTCCAGCAATTTCTTGTTGGGGGAGGGAGGGTTTGGGAGAGTGCACAAGGGTTATGTAGATGGGAGCTTGAGGAAGGGTCTGAAGGCTCAGGCTGTGGCGGTTAAGCTTTTGGACATTGAAGGTCTGCAAGGACACAGAGAATGGCTGGTGAGTAACAGGCCTATTCTCTCCTCCACTTCAATGGCTTCTCTAAATTTCTCCCTTCGTTTTTGCAGGCAGAAGTGATATTTCTTGGGCAGCTCAGGCACTCAAATTTGGTGAAACTAATAGGCTACTGCTGCGAAGATGAAGAGAGGCTCCTTGTTTACGAGTTCTTGCCTCGTGGCAGTTTAGAGAATCACTTGTTCAAAAGTGAGCTTCTGACTGTCATTATCAGTAAAATGTAGTCATCCCTGTAAAGCTACTTCTTGGCTGTGATTGCAGGGATCTCTGTTACCTTACCATGGTCTACCAGACTTGAGATTGCAGGCGGAGCCGCCAAGGGTCTCGCATTCTTGCATGGAGCCGATAAACCCGTCATATACCGAGACTTCAAAACTTCTAACATCTTGCTAGACTCGGTTTGGTGATCTCATTACCATGACCAAGTTCGAGAATTTACAATCGATTAATCTTTCGGGTTTTTACGTCATGACAGGATTTCTCAGCAAAATTGTCCGATTTTGGACTTGCTAAAATGGGGCCGGAGGGATCAGACACGCATGTTACGACCCGAGTCATGGGTACACTTGGATATGCAGCTCCGGAATATGTTACAACTGGTAAGATCAATTCTAGGCAAATTCATAAATTACTTGGCATATGATGTTTTGATTGGTTGGTAGGGCATTTGACAACTAAGAGCGATGTATATAGCTTCGGAGTTGTGCTGTTGGAGCTTCTCACGGGAAGAAGGGCAGTGGATAGATTACGAGGGAAGAGTGAGCAAAATCTCGTAGATTGGGTGAAGCCATACCTGATTAGTAGTCGGGGAATCCACCACATTATGGACCCGGGACTCAACGGGCAGTACTCCGTGAAGGGAGCCAAAGGAGTGGCTCTTTTGGCTCACCAATGCATAAGTTTGAACCCTAAAGACAGGCCAAGAATGGAAGCCACGGTTGAAACTCTTGAATGCCTCCTGCGTTTTAACGACATGGCTGTAACTAGCGGCCAATGGCCGGCTTCTGTTAAATTGACAAGATCTGGAGTAGCTGGAGTTAGGGTCAAGACCCATAGCAGAGCAGGGAATCATAGGAATTCCCATTATGTTGTTCCAAGCAGGAAAATATGATCATCTACACCTTCTAAATGACTATTTCTATGCTCCAATGGCTTGATCTCTGATGTATATACCTAAAGTTATGATGGCAATATATAATATGAATGAAAGCTAGAAGAAAATTTAGATTATGCATATAAATATGTGAAACAAGAAATTCTGAAAATTAGCTGATATGTGTGGCTATTCGCCCTGTGAAGGCCAAGAAATGTCTAAATGTGGGTTTGACTCATATTAATGGAGGTGTACAATTGCACATTACTTGAGAAAGTAGAAAATACATGATTTATAAATAGGGTTTTCCTCCTTACTTCGTACAACACATTTTGGGCTAACTCCAAGAACAAAGTCGTACGGGCATCGACCCAAAGCAGACAATATTGTACTGGAAGCAGTAGAAAACATTACAATATGAGACAACAATCCTAACACCAATCCTCTAATCCATTAAGTTTATTGCCTTGATAGGAAAAATATCATTGTCTTGTCCAAGGAAACAATAAAGGAAATTCCAATACCATATAATAATGGGGCAAAATCTTAAAATTTAAGTTGATACGAAATAAAATTCACCAAAATGTACGTCGTTTACTCATGCACGACATATTATGTTTCGATTGATAGACCTAAAATCCATGCCGTTGTTTAAAATCTTAAAAGCCTCATATGTTATAAGGACTTGGGTGTAAGTCCAAGTAACCTGTAAGGTGAAGACAAGCAGAGAAGGGCAGAATTTAAACTCCCATCAAGTTCCAGTAGTTCCTAACCAAAAAGCATGATCATCATTAATGTAATATGTCTATTGTAACTTGTTTTTGCTTGTTCTTTTTATGTAAACATGTCAATGTTTGATGATAAGATTGTTTAACTTGACTTAAGGCATAAGTTGACGTAAAGTTCTAACTTCTACCCATGTGGCTATTTGCTGCTCATTATGCTAAAAAAATGGAAAGAGAAAGTCACTGAAGCAAGGCTAGCATGTGAATTTAAGGCAGCCTATTATAATATTCATAAGTGGGTTATCGTACCTAAAAAGAAGTCAACAGAGAACTCTATTTTAAGCGCTTTAACTCCAAGCAAATTGCACCCACGCCCACGATCGTCGATTGACCTGCTGGTGATGGTGCAAAATGGTCTAGAAAAGTCTCCAGCTACATGCTTTGATATCAAATTACCCAAAAACAAGCCTTAATACCATGCAATTATTGGCCTTTGCTTGACACTAAACCAGTAGTTGACCTTTTACTTCTCCCCCTCGGCGGTCAAATATGAAAAGTTAATTCAACATCTTAAGCTTTGGAAAGTGCACGTCTTTAGATAACATCCACGCCTTCCCCGTTAAAATAATCTGAAAATGCACGATTTCACTCTGTCTGCAATAAGAGCGTTTTGCATATATAACGTTAAACGTGAAGAAGTTTCGTTTTTCCTTCTCTTTTTAAGGGGGTGAGAAACGCACTTGGGAATACAGAGCACTTGCATTAACCCATGCTCAACTCCCCCACTTTCCTCAGCTTTTTCATGTATGAAAAACTGTTCAATTCAGACTGACAAGTAAGCATCCACCATTGTTGCTACACCTTATTTGCTTCCCCTCTTTCTCTTTCAAACATGGCATTCAACGCCAAATTAGCTAAACGACCGATGTTTCTTGCCCAATCTCACCTCTGTACCACCCTTTTCTTCATCGTCCTCTTTGCCGTCCCTGCTCTTTTCCTCCTCCGCCCCCCAACCACCTCCATCTGCACCCCCTTCGCTCCCTCAAATATCAACCTGTGGTCTGGCGATCTTCGCGACGCTGAATTTGCATGGAACCGCCTTGCGTTCGCCGACGATCGCCCCCCTCCGATTTCCCTCAGAATCGCCGTCTTCTCTCGGAAATGGCCGATTGGAAAAACCCCCGGCGGAATGGAGCGCCACGCTCACACACTCCATTCTACCCTGGCTCGCCGCGGCCATCAAATCCACGTCTTCACCTCTCCGCCTCAGGACTACGTCTGTCCAAATATCTCCGATCAAGATCGCCGTCCTTTCATCCATTGTCACGACGGCGAGCCAGGCCAGTGGCGCTACAACAAGGCGTGGGAGCAGTACCAGGAAGAGGATCAGCTCCGACCGTTCGACGTGGTTCACTCAGAAAGCGTTGCCCTCCCTCACTCGTTAGCTCGGGAACTCCCAAATCTCGCAGTAACCTGGCATGGAATAGCTTTGGAAAGCGTACAATCAGACATTTACCAAGATTTAGCTCGCAAGCCTAACGAATTAGCCTCCCCATCTTTCAACCAGAATATACAGAGCGTTATTCCCAAAGTCATCGCCGAAATTAGATTCTTCAAGAGCTACACTCATCACGTTGCAATTAGCGACAGCTGCGGAGAGATGCTGAGAGACGTATACCAAATCCCTAGCAGAAGAGTCCACGTAATCCTCAATGGCGTTAATGGCGATGATTTCAGAGAGGACGAGAGAATCGGCCGTGAATTTAGGTCGAAAATCGGCATTCCTCAAAATGCTAGCTTAGTGTTGGGGGTAGCAGGGAGGTTAGTTAAGGACAAAGGACATCCTCTTCTTCACGAAGCCTTCCCCATTCTCTCAGAAAAATTCCCCGATGTGTACTTGATAGTTGCGGGATCAGGACCGTGGGAGCAGAGATACAGAGATTTAGGCAACCGAGTAATCGTCTTAGGTTCAGTGAGCCCGTCGGAATTGAGGACGTTTTACAACTCCATTGACGTGTTCGTGAATCCAACGCTTAGACCGCAGGGTTTAGACCTGACGCTAATGGAAGCAATGATGAGTGGAAGGCCAGTAATGGCGTCAAGATTTCCGAGCATCAAGGGAACAATTGTTGTCGACGAGGAATTCGGGATCATGTTCGCTCCGAACGTGGAATCGTTATCGGAGGCGCTTGAGGCCGCGGTGAAGGAGGGGGCGGAGAGGATGAGGCAGAGGGGCAAGGCGTGCAAGCAGTACGCAGCGTCAATGTTCAACGCGCGCAAAATGGGTCTCGCTTATGAAAGGCTATTCCTTTGTATAAAATCTGATATATTTTGTAGCTTTCCTTAGTTCCTTTTTGAATTTCACTTCTTTCCTTCTAACTTCTTTGTTACTTCAAAATATAACCGGGTCGGACAACAAGATGCTAGGGTCGTAGTTCAAAATGTCGAGGCCACCGCTCGAGATGTTGAGGCATCTGCCACAACTGGGAAATAATCAAAGACTCGATTGCAACCGTCCAAGGTTGAGAAATTAGACATTAGACCATCATTTTTTGTCCGAGCTAACCACACTGAGACTTCATGGCCCGTATGGAACTGGATCTAAGCCTAATTGTTGTGGACCAGGTCCGGTCTGTCGAAGCTGACTTCCTTGCGTGGACGTCAACAAAGATTTGCTTGTCTAGTCTAGGTTATATGGGTGTTTGGTTTGGAATTGATCCAACCCAACCAAACAAGTGATATTGATGAGTTCCGTCAACAAACATTTAGCCTATCCTCGTCGAGCTACATCGCTCGAAGTCTAAATCAAGATCTAGATTTGAATCCATTTGGTCTAGGTCTCCTACTTCTATTGGCTTCATTCTCATTAACTGTGGCAACCTGCCCTATGAATACAAGGAAAAGTCTACCTGTAAGTTTGGCTCATATCAGTAAAGGTGCATAATCTCACATTGCTTGGAAGAGTAGAAAATGCATAGTTTATAAGTAGTCTTTCTGTCACTATCTAGTAAAACATATTTTGGGCTAATTCTAAAAACAAAACTATGCGGTTTTCGACCCAAAACGAGATAATATGTACTGAGAGTACCGAGAGACGTTACATTAACCCTGCACCAAACCAGATCGAACCATGAACATATGCACAACATCTGAAAACTTGAATGATTTTATAAACTCATATAGCTATCTACAAGACCACAGCCTCGATCCTTTGGTAGACAAAGGAATCAAGAATCAAAATACTTGAGAGGAAATAGATAGACGGGTGCGTTCAAAATGATTGTAGGCATGCCTAGTTCTAACGGACAAAATAAGGCTAGATGCTAGACCCACCATAGATATGCACCCCCACAACACAAATGTCAAGAAATAACATTTCCTCCCCATGCACACTATCATCTCCGTCATGTGGTGTGAGGAGCTAGAACTTGCATTACCATCGTAAATTATAGCGGCAAGGAGGCCGTAGAGCAGCGACCCAATTGGGATGTTTGTGATGAGAATGTTGTGATTAACGCCTACACTGTTTGGCCCAAAAAGCTCCGATGTAATCGAAACGGCAGCAGCAAATATGAAGCCTGAGCTCAACCCAATAAGTGCAGTACCTACATGTAGTGACACCTTGCTGCCGGAGGAAGCTAGCAAGAAGAAAGCGATTGGGGTAGGCAGGAGGGCAATGGTCAGCCATCCTGTTCTTGCAAAGTAAAACTTTCTGCACCACATTTTACAGAAATAGGTAACAGAAATAGCTGAAAAGAAAAAATGAATTGGCCAATGAATGAATGGATGTTTATCATCACTTACGCTCTAAGATAATCGGGCGCAGCTGAAAGCAATCGACCGAAAAAGGAGAAGGAGGAGTAGAGTGTAATGACAGTAGTAGTGCTTGAACTTAGTCCAAGAGACTGTGCAATCTGTCCCAAATTGTTACTGTAGACTAAACCAATCGTGGCACCACAAAAGTAGGCCACATAGTACAGCCAAAAATCCAGCCTGCGCACAAGCAGTTTAGCTGAGTGCTCTTCACCTAGCACTGCAAGCTTATCCACGTCTAGAAATCTTTGACAACAACTTTTACTCTCCTCATCAGCCTTATCAACCATGGTTGAATGGCCATTACCACTGATCAAGAGATTATCTTGGCTGGTAGTATCAAAATTGTCGTCGGCATTAGCCTCGCGGGAAAGTATCTCTTTATGAAGCTCAAGATCATCATCACTAACAAGGACAAATCCAGATCCTTCTATGTGGAAGCTGGAATGGACATGCCTTTGGAACCAAGTTTTAGCATAAACAACGCCTGGAACACACAAGGGGAGGATGAGGAGCAAGATTGCCCCTCCAAAGAGTAGACGAGAGGCCATGGAATCAAACGTTGCTTGGCCAAAAAAGACTAGGTAAATTCCAGTAAGAACAGCTATGAAATTCAAAAGGAGAAACTTGAGGGAGTCGCTAAGGTTTCTTTCTGGAGACACAGGGATGGCAGATGATGGTTGGAAGAGAATGGGAAGAAGAGCTGCAATTGAAGTAATAAAGGGGAAGATGGCGTTTAAAATGAGGTAGAGAGCAATTGAGGATGAGTTAATGGCAGATCCAGCAAGTGTATAAAGAGCTGCACTGATGCCATTGAAACTGATTGTGAGAGATAAAGCAAGAGGCCGGTTGGATGGAAAATTTCGAATGCAAAGAATGAAGCAGACAGTGTTGAACCAGCAGATGCTACAGCCGGCCAACAAACAAAGAAGAAATACCTGAAAACAAGATTTTTTGTTAATCTCCCATCAAAATTAATGGACATAGAGATGAACAATCAAACTCGGGATCGAATAATCCTAAAACTTAAACTTTTATGATGGCTTTGTTACTGCTTAAGAAAGTTACTAGAAATGTTCATCGATAAAGTGAATGGTTTAGCTGCAGGATAAAAAGCGAAGGAAAAATAAAGTGATAATAAAACTTGTAAAAACAAAGCTGTCCTCGTCGTATGACTGTTCAATTGGTGAGGGCTGGTTGTAACCCCCGGTTTGGTGGAATGGTGACTGGTGAATTGCGTTGAAAAAAATAATTACAGTGCTAAGAGCCACAGCCACACAGACTCTTGTGGAGTAGAAAGCATCTACGTCTTAACTAGCGCGAAACTACTACAGACAGCAAATATTCATTAAATGATTTCACATTTCGATCATCAATATTGTATTGGTTAGATAACAATCTAATTAATCGACAAACAGTTTGTAGAATCAGAAGATGAAATTCAGAAAAATTTAGTGCGGAAAAGAAATGGATTACCAGAAAATATGGTATAGTGATGATACGGGCAATGACGAGCCATTGAAGGCCATAGCCAACGAGCCCCATGAAAGCAGCCATAAAAAGGACGACCCATAATGGAAGATACAGCAACGCCAAACCAGACGACCATCCGAACAACTTACCGAGGTCGGAGGCAGTGGCCAGGTAATTAAGCTGCAGCTGAGATATTCGGAGAACCGATTTCATGTCCGACGAATACGCCGAGAAATCGAAATTGGTACCGGTAAACGCCTGAATCCATATCGTAGCAACCAGAATCAACCATTTTCGCGATTGCCCCGCCATGAAAACTGATTTTTATCAAATCGATCTCCCTCTTTTCTTCCCCAATCAACTACACAGCCTGATAGTAAGAGAATATGAGAATTTCGACTCCCAGCAGGAGAATCGGAACGACGATTGGATTGGCTTCGGGGGACTGGACATGTAAATGAGTTTGCATGAAGAGTGGGTAATACCGCCTATGTATCCGTATCGCTTGTTCCCATTGAGAACTGAATCAGATCCGTCCACGTGGTAGTTGCTGATGAATTCGACTGTTGAAATATATTCTTTATAATTAAGGGAAAATGACAAATTACCCACCGTAGTTTGCGATCAACAAGTCAATCACTATTTTTTATTTTCTAATAAATTAACCACTGACGTATGAAAAATTGACAAAGCCAACATCGCTGTCACATTTGCCATTAAGAAGCTGATTTTGAGCTGCGGCGGTTCATAAACAAACCGTCACGGCTTTGTGTTTTTCTAAGAAAAGAAGGTCAAACCGAGGAAGTGTCTTGAGACGCTGCAGTGGTTTGTTAGGAGATCGCAGTGGCGTCTGGCGGTTTGTCTACCAATCGCCGCGGCTCCAAATCAGTTTCTTAACAGTAAACGTGACAGTGATGTTGACTTTGTCATTTTCCCAAACGTCAGTAGTTAATTGTTAGAAAATAAAGGATATTGGTTGACTTGTCATTGATCGCAAACTATGATGGTTAATTTGTCATTTTCCCTTATAATTATAATTCTACTTTTATTTTATGCTAAAACTACAATAATTGAAACAATTTTACTGCAAAAACGATGCGGAGAAGCTCTAGTAGTTTTCTTGTCGTCAAAAAATGTGAACATTGGAATGACTCTTCCTAGTTCATCGTCGTTGTCCAGTTTTCATCACCATATTTTCTTCTCTCTTCCTAGTATATGTCGTTGTCATCCAGTGTTTATCATTAATGTCTCCCTTTTCGCATAGTAAAGTAATCAGAATGTTGTCTTTCCGCAGCGGAAAGTAATATTTAAAATCTGTTTAGTGGAAATATAACTTTCTGCTGCAGAAAGTCAATGTTGCATAGTGAAACGACAACGTTTTTTAACGGAAAACTTAACCACGATATTTGCTCCGTACAATTTTCATATTTCAGTATTTAAATTGTTAACAAAAATTATTCAATGCTTGTCTTGTCATTGATCTTATAGTACTGTGGTTATTTTGCAAATTTTCCATAAATAAATAATAATTTTCATTGAATTTAATAACAAAAATAGAAAGAACCCACGTTGAGAAGGTACGAGCCTATAAAAAACAATAATTAGATTTTTTTAGTACAAAAGTCAAGAGTTAACTATAAAATTGTGGTATTTATTTTTTATTTTTTAATTATTATTTTTTTACGCAATAAATATTGATAAATATAATTAATATAATAAATTATAAATAATTTAAATAAATTATTAATTACACTCATTAAAAAATAAATAGTAGTAATAAAATATAAATATAACATTATTCGTTCTTTTCACAGGAGAAATAATTTTTTTTGTAGCAAAAATGAACAATTTACTGCAAAAATTAATCTTTAACTGTAAAAATAAATTAAAATTTTTAATAAAAATTATGAAAATAATTTTTATTCTATTTATTTTTAGTTGAATATTTTATTTATTAGTAAAAAAAATTATTTATTCACCGTCTTAGTAATTTACTTATTATTATTACTATTATTAGAGAAAATGACAAATCAACCATAATTCTTTATTGTTAGTGACAAATTAACCATCGTCCTTTTTTTCTAACAAATTAACCACTCAACTATGAAAAAATGATGTTGCTAACATCGCTGTCACGTTTGCCTTTAAACTTGATAATGTTGAGCTGTGGCGGCTCGTCTACAAACAGTTGCAACTCCATATTTTAAAAAAAATAACACTACAATTTTGATGGTCTGCCGCAGATTATTTAGTAAGCCGCAACGATGTGACGATAAACCGCAGCAGTTTCATATGAAGCCGCAACGGTTTATAGTTAAGCCGTTGTGGCTTCATATGAAACTGATGCGGTTCAACGTGTCTTATTCGTCGTCAAGCCGCCGCGGTTCATCATCAAGCCGCCATGGTTCGTCGTCAATCTGCCGCGGTTCGTCTGCAAATAAAAAAAAAATTTATTGTCTTATTCGTAAAAAAATTAAGACAAACTGTGATTCTTTCATGGACTGTAAAACAATTTTCAATAATCCGAAAACTAAATCATTAACATTGTTTTACAAAATCTTCTAAATTATAAAACACAAAATCTTCTAAATTCATTCTTTTACGAAATCCAAAATCTTCTAAATCCATTGTTCATGGATATTTATTCTTTTCCACTGAAAAATCTATTCTAAAATTACGAGTTCTTTCAGTTTTTTCCATGGGTATTGGTACTTTTGCACTGCTATTTTTAGAAAGTTAACGGTGATGTTCGGGCAGCAATTTCTCAAAGTTTAATAGTTAAATTGATAAAAAAAATATATAATAATTGATTTATTACTAATAATAAAAAAAAATGGTTAATTTACCATTTTCTCTAATTATTATTATTATTGGTGTTTCCTCCATTAACGGCAAAGTGAGGCCAACCCACTCCCGGCAACACACCTGGGTCGCCCCCATCACCATCTTCCCTTGGCAACGCCTTTCTCAGTACTCCTGACTTCTTCCATCCTTGAGATGACGTTCATTGAGGCTTAATATCCGCCATAGATCCATCCCCTTCTTCCTCCTGAAGATGAGTATCAGAGTCCACCCATTTCTTATCTTCTGAATTCCTCACCAGAGATTATCGGGAGACTCTCACGGCCTCTAAAACTCGACATTTTTTCAACGAATGCTTTCGTTTTCGGGAAGAATATGAAGGCTAACTGGTTCGACAAGAACAACATTTGAATCTTAACTTCATATCAGCCTGCATGACATACCCATGAAGCAGCTGCAAACCCATCAATAAAATTATCCATTTTCATGTCAATTAAGGAAAACCAGTTCCATGAAGCAGATTCTTGCATCTCTTGCTTTAATGAAGCCATGCAGGGTCAGACCGAGACTCATACATAATTCATGAATTACAGAGAAGCTTGCATCCTCGTTTATGCGTGTCACAACCTAGAAGCGGGCCAGACAGAAACGTCGGGCCAAGCCACCGGGCACTCGAAGAGAACCTGATCGTTCAACCAAAGTCTTGTTCAGATTTGCAGAAGACTTATACAAAATTACATGCTGTAGCTCACTTATAATAGGTCACGGTTCATATAGCGATTGCAAGAGTAAATAAAGCAGAAATATAAAATTTCATAATCCAAATTAAAATGTTCATACAAACCAAAGTCCAGAAATTGAATTAAAAAATACCATACAAATTATCTGACGGTGTGTTTTGCTAAGATTCAATTATGTACCTAAGGTTTTTTGCAGAGCCCTCTAGAACTTGAATGTGAACCTAAACGATGCTAAATCTTGTATTGTCTATGCTAATTTTGTTAAAGGGGGAATGTTTTAATGTGAATATAATTTTCAGATCACGATCCGAAACGATGTTAGTATTTGAGTTTACGATTTCATCATATTTGTTAAAGTTCGATGACTTGAATTCTTTTAGGTCGGGCCGGTAGCCCCACATTACAATCTCATTTAAGGTTTTTTTTTTTATATATATAAATTTATGTAAATTAGAGTCGCAAAATTTGCAGTTTTACTTTGATCTTCACTGTAGATTTTATTATTTGTCCGTAATTTTTTCTCAAAAAGATTTTTTTTCATGTAAATCTTAGTGTCCCAGATTTGGTATTTTCTTTTTTCGCTTTATTGTCCGATTTTCAACACTATATATAGCTCTTATGGGAAGAATGATAACTCCTAATCTTTATTGATTAAATCCTTCTACTATGGGAGATCTCCTTCCTACCCCGTAAATCTCGCTTTGTGGTGGTTCTTAGGGTGGAGGATGGTGTAACATTGCGACTACTTGCCTTGCTCGTAAGACCTCCAAGGCAATGGTCACACAACTCGCATTCTCGGTAATTTTGAGCAACAATAAGAAAAATCAATCCAGATATTTCTAAACAAAGTCGTTCTACTATCTGATAATCTCGTCTTACGACTGACCAATAATTTGGTACGTAGCTTTTTACGATTGGAATAAAATCAAGGTTCAGTACTGTGACCGATCTTCTTTTTCCGGTGATTAGGGGTGGGCAGAACCGACAGGAACCGAGAACCGAACCCGGAACCGAGGTCGGTTCCGAGTTCGGTTCTGGTACTCGGTTCCACAAATCTGTGATAATCAGTTCTCGGTTCTTTGCTAACTTATCGGTTCTGGTTCTCAAGTATTTGGGAGAAGAACCGAGAACCGATTATCATTTACTTTTCCCTAACCCCGATTAGTCCTTACTTTCTAACCCATTAACCCTAACCCCGTAACCCATTCTCTCTGCGACGACGACGACTATAAAGGAGAGAAGCTGCGACGACGAGTTGACGACAAAGAAGCTGCGAGCCTGCGACGAGCACTGCGAAGCTGTGAGGACGACTGCGAAGCTGTGCAACTTCGATTCTGCTCCTCTGTTTGATTTCTCCTCTGTTTACAATCTACTTGATTTCTCTTCGATTCTTTTACAGATTTGCAATCTTTACAGATTTGCAATTTGTAATGCTTTTACAGATTTGCAAAGATTGCAAATCTGTAATTCTTTTACAGATTTTAAACCATTTTCACCCTTTTCCCCTCATGCGTTAGTCCTAGTTAGCAACAACTTTCACCATTTCAAACCATTTTTTTTTATTGATTATTATTGCAGGTTATAACGATCAAGAGTTTGTAGTTGACCAAAGGTTTTTTATGGTGATGTTTACTGCTTTCTCCCTCATGTTTTTCATGCAAGTTTCTTTATTGCAAATCTATAAAGAAACTATAGATTTGCAATTGTACAGCGTTGTAGTTTTCCATGAATTGTATTACTGATGCTATATGTAGGTTTTTGGTCTAATAATCAGTCATTTGATAAGGTTTTGCGTTTGAATTACAGCGTTGGAGTCAGCTATTGCTATTAAATTCGTAGTGATCACATGTTTTTACGTTTTTATCAATTGGCAGGGAGGGGAACCGAGAACCGATGGTTCCGGACCTGGAACCAACCTCGGTTCCGGTTCTGGGTCCGGTTCCCATCGGTTCCGAGTTCGGTACCGCCGGTTCGGAACCGAGAACCGATTATTCGGTTCCCATGGGTCCGGTTCCGGACCCAAAACCCGAAATGCCCACCCCTACCGGTGATGTTGAAGCTATGGACTCCGTGAGTAGTTGACAATGGGACCAACCATGAGTAGATGGTAAAAATGTATGAACCAATTTAGTATACTTAAAACTACTTTAAGTAGATTTATTTTTCGTATATCAACATCACGGTATTTGATCAACTGGAAAGATGTTTCTGGAGCTCAACGTATTGAATGTAGTGGAAACTTGGGTATGTTCGCTCTATCACACTCTCTTTACTTGCCGCTCTTTTTGATATTTTTTAAAGAAATTTTTAGCTTATGTGAGATCGAAAGATGTTAGAGATTCTGAACTGCATTATGAATCTCAATTTTTGAATTCTGATTTACGTTATAGTTATACGCTCGAGTCGTAAAACTCATTTTGAATTGAACTTTCATTTAATGAGATTTTATCCATTGCTCGTGGGTTTTTTTTTTATGTCTAAAATTTCATACTTTCTTTTTCAATTTCGTGTTTAATTTTCAACAAAAAGTGTGACACCATAATCAAATTATCGATATCTAATACCTTGAGTTTCTATATGCGTCCAACTAAAGAATATTTTAGCGCTCGGCGTTGCTGATCCACACGACTTGTGGCACCGCTGCAAGCTTGACATCAAAAGTTGTTTCTCCAGCCAACTTAAAACCATGCAACGTAAATTCTAAACTTTTTCAATGTTCATTGAATATTTGCTTAATCCCATCGAATATTTGCTTAATCCCATCGAATCAAACTCGAAAATAATGTTGATATCGATATTTGCATTTCAGCTTACAAATTGGAGTTCTTACACACAATAAAAACGGGGTAAGCACCTCTCCATCGAACGGAATGTTTATCGACTCTTACTATGTCCAATGCCAGACCAAGATGCAAGAAACATGGCTTAGAGTCAATTCTCTCGTGCTTAAGAACACGGTAAGAAGCCATGAGTAATGGAGGTTGGTGTTTCTTTTTGAGTCTTGGATATGTTTCTAAGTCCTGAACTTCTGTTATGCATGCAGGCGATCGGGAAGACCGTTGGAGACTATTTTTTTGACAGGAATACATTTTGAACGACAGATTGCGCTTACTCTTGCAACCCGACTTGCCATAATCGTATTTTTGAATCTCGACATCAACTGAATCCAGCTTCAAAATTTTAACCGTTTAGTAACCAACAAAAAAGATACAGCAATTTCCACAAGTTAAAATGTCGTTTTTGAAATTTACTTTCATAATAATTTGGAAGCGATTATAAAATAAATTTATTGCGCAAATTATAATTTAGGAAATTAACACCGCAGACCATATAGTTGGCAATCAATGACGAGTCAAACTCTGAAGAAATTTTACTAACAATTAAAACCTTAAACTACGGAAAATTCTCGTCAGTGATTTCGCAGTCATGTTTTCCGTCCAAATCCGTCGACGTTAATATTAAATAAATAATAAAAAAATATAATTGAATAATTGGGCTAATTTGCATGTGGTTAGGCCCATTAACGTGTAATTGGGCCGGGCTTGAAGAGCGGGAAAGATAGCTCTCCCTCTACAATGCCTGTCTACACTCAGTCTCAGCCATACCTTGCAATGGCGTTTTCCTTCTCCCGACTCCCGGCTTCAGCTGCAAGCCTGCAACTCCTCCATTTCCACTTCCTCCGTCGTCTTTCTGCTAAGAATTAGCTGTTTTGATTCCTAATTTACTATGGTATCTATCTCACTTTCCCATTTTCAAATCGACCGCTTTCTCTTTATCCATCTTCGATTCTATGTAGTTTTGTTAATCTTTTTTTTTTTGGTTGGTTATTTCAGATCTGAAAATTCTCAATCTGACCTCCTTTTCCTCCCTTCTTTGTTGGTCTTCTGGTTTTTACCTGCGAAATGGTGTAGGGATCGCCATTGTGCAGGAGAGATGGGATCCAGTGGAAGTAAGGGTAAAGGATCGAGCTGTGCTTCTTCGTCTAACTCTTATTCAGCAAAAGTTCGAAGGGGTCAGTCCAAGGCCTTCCGCGGTTTTCAATCTTATTGCCTATCTTCTCGCTCTGGATCTTACAATAGCGACGACGACTATCGTGTACCTTCTTCTTCACTTTTCATTCTTCATTTGTTTATGTTAATTCCTTTTTTACCCACTTCCTCTTTTTGATTTCTTCTATGAATTCCAATGAGGGTAGCTACCTTCAGATGCCAAAATTTATTTTCATTTTTTGCTACCTCTAAATTAATCATCAGTAGGCCTAAACTTTATTTGCTTATTTGTTGCGAATATTTTTGCTTTGACTAATTATTAACTCTTCCTTGGATGTAGATTTAGTTCTCATTTATCCCAAAGCTGTTTCAAATTTCTTAGTTTTACGCCCTTCCTGAGACTGGTACCTAGGACCTATGATCTCGAGATAGTTGATAAGATTGCCAAGATAACTTTAAAGGGGGAAACTATTGTAGATGAATGTGAATTGGATATGTATGTTTCATGCAACTCTTTGCTCTAGTTCATCTATTTTTTTATGGTGATAATAATTTTCTATTTTAGTTTCCACATTTATTACCATGTTGAATAACTTTGCTTGATTGTGATATTTATGTGATTGATGTAAGTGGTTGGTGTCTGGTTGTTAACAAAAGTACTTAGTGCAAATGCAAATAACAATTAGGATTGTTAGAAAATGATAATAATTCTTAGATTCATAATGACCAGGAAAAAGAGAACGAAGGAGATGTTTCTCTTAATCAGATCCAAAGAGACAGAGTACAGATGAAAGTTGATGGTTTTAGAAGGGTGAAAGTTGAAAAATCTTCTGAAATGCCATACTTATCATCTAATATTGAGGTAGATGAATGGAATCAAAGAGCTCCCACTGATGCAGACAGCCGAACTGGTAGCCCACCAGCCCAAGCTTCGTCTGCTCAATCATTGAATCCATCAAGTCACACTCGCTTTAGGTTCATTCCAGGTAGTCTTAGCTTTAGACTAACCAGGGCCACCAGTTTAGGATCCTCAAGTCCCTATCCAGTTTCTTCATCAAGTCTCCCAATACTATATAATGAAGATGAGCTTCACTTACAGGCTGAACGTGTTAGAGCCTTGATTAATCAAAACGGAACTCAGGAAAATAATGACGGCCTTCTTTCGTCACAACTTGATGGAACTCAAATGTCATGTAATGGAGATCACACTGATGACTTTAGGTTAAATATGAGGGCATTTGAAATTTCAGATTGCCCACCACATGATGAAGCAATTACTCCTGCATGTGATCGAGCTACAAATGTTGGTTATACAGAAGTGAGGGCCCATGACCGGGGAACATCTGTTGATAATACACAAGTGAGGACTGGTGTCACGGTCCTACTTTTTGAGGGACTTTTTAAGAGGGCCGTGCGGCACTCGTTGTTAGGGGGAACAATGAGTTAGCTTACTGAGTGTGCCAACGACACCGATTGCCCACGACGTTAGAACGAGCTTTGGTGTCTAACGAGCGAGCGAGATTCATCGAAAGCGTCATTGAACATAAAGAGTATAGTTTGAATGTAAAAAGCTTTATTATTGATTGCTAGCAAATTACATTGGTTCGGGGGGTCTACGTGCAGTCATGCCTCTCCCCCTAAAGAGCATTCTGGACCATCTCCACTATGGCAGGAGTGAACATGCCATAGTGGTAAAGAGTCACTTCCCTAAAATAGAAATAAAAGGAATACAAAAAGATTGCTAAAAATAGAAATAATCTAACTTAACAGCAGGGGCGGCCATGGACAACATGTCCTAGACAAACCCAGATTGTTACATTCTCCCCCAACTGAGCTGTTGGCGTCCTCGTCAACTTGTCTTCAACTCGAACTCTTCAATCTTCTGCGCAGCATCTTCCAAGTCTTCAGCTTTTTCCCAAGTAACTTCATCGTTTCCAAGTCCTGCCCATCTGACCAGATATTCTTTGCGTTGGCGCCTCCCTGTCTTCACACTTTTCTCTGCTAGGATTTCTTCAACCTTGTTTGGATGCTTATACCTGCTGAGGATGATCTCCGGCCTGGTGATGTTGTTTCGCTGTTGATCTTCTTCGTCTGGGTGATACGGCTTTAGATTGCTGACGTGGATGACTGAGTGGATTTTGAGCCACGCTGGTAGATTAACTCTATAAGATGCTCGCCCAATTTTTTCAATGACTTAGACTGGACCTTTGTACTTCCGAATAAGTCGTTTGTCTCTTTGACCTCTGAAACGTAGTTGTTCTGGCATCAACTTTACTAGTACAAGGTCTCCAGCTTTGAATTCCAGCGGCCGTCTTTTCATGTCTGCCCATTTCTTCATGTGTTTAGATGCTCGTTCTAGGTAGGCACGAGCTATCTCTGTATTTTGCCGCCACTCCTTCGTGAAGTTGTAAGCTTTTGGGCACTTCCCTGAATATGGATGGTCGAGGGTGTGTGGCATATTTGGTTGTATTCCGCAAACCACTTCGAATGGGCTCATCCCCGTAGCGGAGCTTTTCTGGCAATTGAAGCAGAATTGTGCAGCATCGAGCAAACTTGGCCAGTTCTTTTGATTGGTGTTGATGAAGTGCCGTAAATACTCTTCCAGTAAACTGTTAAAGCGTTCCGTCTGACCATCCGTTTGGGGGTGGTAACTGGAAGAGATGTTTAAACTGGATCCCAACAGCTTGAATAGTTCCACCCAAAAAGCACCTGTGAATCTGGTGTCTTGGTCACTGATGATACTTTGGGGTATCCCCCATAATTTCACCACATTCTTGAATAAAAGTTGCGCTGTCGTCTCTACAGAACAGTACTTTGGGGCAGCAACGAAAGTGACATACTTGGAAAATCGATCGATTATTACTAAGATTGCTTGGAAGTCATTTGAAGGCGGTAGATTGATGATGAAGTCAAGAGAGATGCTTTCCCACGGCTTCGTTGGTACCGGTAGAGGCTCCAGCATGTAAGCTACCTTATCCCTTTCAACTTTGTCTTGTTGACACACCAAAGCATGTCTTGGTGTATTACATCACATCTTCTTTCATCTTTGGCCAAAAATATCCCCTCTTCAGAAGGGCGTAAGTTCTTTGCCACCCAGCGTGACCAGCCCAAAGGGTGTCATGACATTCCCGTAATAAAGAACGGCGCAACTCATTGCATCTGGGAACATAGAAGCGGTTTCCTTTGGTTAACAACAATCCATCTTCAATCCAAAACTGCCGAGTCTTCCTCTCTTTCATCAGTTGCATGACAACCCGAGCAGCAGGGTCATCCTGCAAGCTGTTTCGGATGGTATCCTTCATGGAGCCACTGATTCTGCTAGCTTGGAGTTGAGAGAGGTAGCAGAGACTCGCGCATTCTATTTTACGGCTTAGGGCATCTGCTACCCTATTTGAAAGACCTGCTTTATGTTCGAACTGGAAATCAAATTCTGAAAGAAGTTCGTGCCAGGGAGCTTGTTTGGCGGACAATTTTGGTTGGTCGAAGAAGTGGCATATGGAGCTATTGTCTGTCTTCACCGTAAATTTGGAACCCAGCAGATACTATCGCCATACTCGCAAGCAGTGAGCTACTGCTAACATTTCCTTTTCCGCAGCAATGTATCTTCTTTCTGCATCTTTTAACTTACGACTTTCGTACGCAATAGGGTGGCCGTTTTGCAGCAAGACCCCTCCTAGTGCGTAGTCAGACGCATCTGTTTCTACTTCAAATGGCTGTGTAACATCATCAAGGGCTAAGACCGGACTATGTATCATTGCGTCTTTTAAGATGGTAAAGGCATCTTGACATCCTTGGTTCCACTCCCAAGGAGTACCTTTCTTCAGCAGTTCAGTAAGAGGAGCAGCTCTCTTCGAGAATCCTTCAACAAAGCGTCTGTAATAGTTTGCGAGTCCAAAAAATGAGCGCAGTTCAGTAACAGAAATGGGGACCCTCCAATCTTGGATTGCTTTGACTTTATCAAGATCCATGCGTAACTGCCATTGCTCGATGATATGACCAAGGAACCCAATGCTCTTTTGGGCAAAAGAACATTTCTCTTTCTTGATGTACAGCTGGTTTTTCCTTAGTTTTTTGAGGACAAGTCGAAGATGGCTTTTATGTTTTTCCAAGGTTTCACTGTAGACTACAATGTCATCTAAATAAACCACCACAAATTTGTCGAGAAACTCATGAAATACTTGATTCATAAGAGTACAGAATGTTGCTGGCGCATTTGTTAGTCCAAATAGCATCACCAAGAATTCAAAGGCTCGATAACGAGTCACGCATGTCGTCTTTTGCTCATCACCTTCAGCAATTCGAACTTGATAATAACCCGACCTTAAATCAAGCTTACTGAAGTATTTGGCCTTGTACAATTGATCAAAGAGATCCGTGATGAGTGGGATGAGATACTTGTTACGTACAGTGACTTTGTTGAGTGCTCGATAATCAATGCACAATCGTAAGCTACCATCCTTTTTCTTCTGAAACAATATATGGGCTCCAAATGGTGCTTTTGCAGTCCTGATGAATCCGGACGTAAGTAACTCATTAAGTTGTTTCCTTAACTCCGCAAGTTCTGGTGGAGCCATTCTATAGGTCACCTTTGCAGGAGGTTTAGCACCTGAATTCAGCTCAATCTGATGATCAATGTCCCTACGCGGGGGTAATGTTTTGGGTAAACACTCTGGCATGGTGTCTTGGTATTCTTCCAAGACTTTTAAAATTTCGGAAGGTATCTCTTCTTTAGTACCTTCATCCACAACCGAGGGAACTAATATGTAGGTCGGATCTTGGTGTTTTAGCCCTTTCTTGAATTGCATTGCCGAGATCATTTTTGTACCATTGGCAATTGGCTGTCTGAGTATTGCAGGGATGACTGTCGGATTATTCCCTGTAATGATCAAGCACTTGGCCGAGGGAATAAGAATAACTTTATGTTCCATCAAGAATTCCATTCCTAGGATAATATCGAAGTCATCCATTTGTGCAACGACAAAGTCGATTGGCCCTATCCACGTGTTGAGTTTTAGCTGAGTTCTTTTCACCACCCCAATCATTGGCATTGCTTTAGCATTAACGGTCTTCATTTTGCCAGTAGTTTTTTCCATTGTGAGGCCTAAGCGTCGAGATTCTTTTTCTGTTATGAAGTTGTGAGTGGCCCCTGAGTCAATCATAGTGCTTTTAACGACCCTATTATTGACAAGGCTTTCCACGTACGTGAGACCCTTATCTGGTGTCTTTTTCAGCTCTTCTATTTGTCGTTGGACTGCAGACAAGAAGGTCATGGTCCCAACTTCTGCCACCTCTGCGGGCGTCTCTTTGGCAACTCCTTCAGTTGAGTTGTCGTTCTGAATGTATGCTCGTGCGGCTACCAAAGCTGATTTATGTGGACACATGTGCACTCGATGGGGTCCTTTACATAAGAAGCATGACATTGGTCGCTGAGTATTATTTCCTCTCCACGTTTCTTGGCCTTCCCTTGGGGCTCTTCTTGCTTCATGGTTTTCCTTTGGTGCCTTCCATGTTTCTTGGCCTTCTCTTGGGGCAAATGACTTCCTTTCCAGAGGACCTGTGTTTGGTCTCTGTGGCCTTGAATTATTTCTAGTAGGAGAGCTCTTTCTGGGATTAGGATTCTCATTCGCATAATCGAATAACCGCTCTGCCGCTGCAAGTGCACTTGAGATACTCTGGACCCTTTGTTCATATAACTTTGTTCTGGCCCATGGTTTGAGTCCCTCAATGAACGTGAAGATTTTGTCCTTCTCAGACATGTCATGTATGTTAAGCATCAGGCCAGAGAACTGTTTCACATAGTCAGGAATGCTACCCGTCTGTTTCAGCTCTCGTAATGATCTACGAGCATTAAACTCAACGTTCTCAGGGAAGAATTGGTCTTTCAGCTGTTTCTTAAGTTCATCCCAGGTGTCAATAACACAGGTGCCATTAGAGATGTTATTGTACTTCGATCTCCACCAGAGTTTTGCATCTCCAGTAAGATGCATTGTGGCCAGGGTCACTTTGGATTCATCACTGGTCTTGGTTGCTTTGAAATACTGCTCCATATCAAAAATGAAGTTTTCCACTTCTTTAGCATCCCGAGTCCCGCAGAAGGAGTTCGGCTCCGGTATTTTCACTCGACTAGACTCAACTACATTCGTAGTTTGAGTTTGGTTTTCCATTGCCTTCATGGTGATGTTCAATTTAAGGTTTATTTCAGCAATCTCGGCTTTCAGAGATTCAAACATCACTTTGAAGTCTTTTGTTGCATTGGCAACGGTGCTTGCTAGTTGAATGCGAGCATGATCTACCTCTTCTACACGTTCTCGTAGCCCAATCATTGTATTTGTGGAGCTTTCTCCACTTTCTATTACCTTTCCTTTCTCCGGTCGGGATTCAAGGATTTCTATCCGATCCATCAGCTCTTGGATCGGGATAGCGTCTATCCTGCTATGAACAGCAGCAATCTCTTCAGGAAATTCAGCTATTTCCTTCACCCGTTCCTCTAGGAAATGAATGTTATCTGGAATTTCTTGGAGGTATGTCATTTTCTCCTCCAGGGCGACAAGCCGTTCGAGCTGGTCCATTGACGAGTTCGTCTTCTCTGACGAAATCTTTTTCGGCATGACTTTCTTGCAATTTGAGCCAACCTGACTCTGATACCAACTGTCACGGTCCTACTTTTTGAGAGATTTTTTAAGAGGGTCGTGCGGCACTCGTTGTTCACTCGTTGTTAGGGGGAACAACGAGTTAGCCTACTGAGTGTGCCAACGGCACCGATTACCCACGACGTTAGAACGAGCTTTGGTGTCTAACGAGCGAGCGAGATTCATCGAAAGCGTCATTGAGTATAAAGAGTATAGTTTGAATGTAAAAAGCTTTATCTTTGATTGCTAGCAAATTATATTGGTTCGAGGGATCTCCGTGCAGTCATGCCTCTCCCCCTAAAGAGCATTCTGGACCATCTCCACTATGGCAGGAGTGAACATGCCATAGTGGTGAGGAGTCACTTCCCTAAAATAGAAATAAAAGGAATACAAAAAGATTGCTAAAAATAGAAATAATCTAACTTAACAGCAGGGGCGGCCATGGACAACATGTCCTGGACAAGCCCAGATTGTTACAACTGGCATAAACATTTACTCTCCTATAATCAGTAATGAATCTGAAAATGCTGAGTCTAGATTATCTGATAGCCCGGGAGTAAATAGAGAGCCGGTTGAAAGATATTGCCGTTTCAGCCGAACATTAAGTGTTGGAAGACTTCGGGACAGAGTTATTCGTAGATCATCATTATCGGACTCACCATTAAGTCCTTTCCAGCGAGAGAGAGAGAGAAGAGAGAGATGGCAGTCAAAATAGTGGTAGAGAAGTAAGCAATGTTGATATGAGGGCATTGATACCTGAAAGTGGTGAAGTAACCTCTTCAATTACATCTTATCACCCTCCCAGTTTGTCTAACTCCTTGTTCAGCATCCAAGATTATGAGGTGCAATCTACGCTACCAAGAGAATCCAGATATTATGATATGCTGGAGCATAGTTCTAACTTCCTTGAAAGGAGGAGAAGAATACGTTCCCATGTTTGTTTATATATGTATATATTTTGCATTGATTAACTATTACTTTTATGATAAAGATAGAAATAAAATACTATAGGCATGAAACCATTAAAAATAATGCATCAGATATGTAAAAGCTGTAGGATGGTTTGGAAACAACTGGCCCTCCTAGCACAAAATTAAACCCAATGTCTATGCTTTGGTTTTCTAAATGTAAAATGGTATATAATTGGCTTAGGAGCCTCTATCTCCTATAATGGTTCAAAATGGTATAAAATGGTATATGATTCTCTCTCTCGCTCTGATTTCATGTGGGAATAATAATACTCATAGGCAATGCCTTCTTTTCTCTGCATCACATTGAATGAGTATGAAAACCACATCAATGGTGCAGGTTCGTGCTCTTCAACGCTTGGGAAGCCAATTTGAGAATGTAAATGGACATGAAAGATCATGCACTTTAGCTGGTCAACATAGATCTGGTCTTTGTACATGTCGTACTAATAATGGGAATGCCAATTCAAACGACAATACAAGTGCCAGGGCAAGCATATCCAGAATTGTCCTGTTGGCTGAAGCATTATTTGAGGTATAGTCAATGTGTTGTTACATTCTTAGTGAACTTCTACATATTATTCTATTCAATTTTAATCTTTTACATAAATTAGGTTCTGGATGAAATTCACCTGCAATCTGTGGTTCTTTCTTCCCGGCCTTCTGCATCTTTAATTGGATCTATTCCTGCACCTAATGAAATTGTGGATTCTTTACCTGTCAAATCATACTCGAAGTTGCAAAAACATCACAACGAGGAGGTTGCTCTGTAAGCACTGACTCTCTTACGGTTTTTTTTTTCTTTTCAGTTTTTATTCTACTTTTTGAGCTCTTCAAACTTTCTTTCCATGGACATGCTTCCTGCAATTATTTTCTTTGGGCTTCCAGTTGTCGCACCTTATTTTGTTAATCAGAAATAACTTGTAATTATTATGAGTTTCATACATGACTGCATTTTGCTTTGTGCAATGATTTTTTCACAGGTGTTATATATGCCTCGTGGAGTATGAGGAAGGAGATAGAATGAGAATCCTTCCTTGCCATCACGAATTTCATAAAACATGCGTAGACAAGTGGCTGAGGGAGATTCAAAGGTATGACATGATTTGTTTTTTATTCAAGTATAAGCTATCAGTTCACCCTGCTTGGATGACAGTTCATTTCAATATGCATGTCTGTACAATCAAATAACGTATCTCAGTTTGTTGTATAGAGCAACTCGTCAACTACTACTGATGAAATCTGCAAATTAAGATGAATGAAATCCTTTGGAACTTAGTGCTGTGGATACTCATGTGATTGTGAAGTTGATGTAGCAATCGACACTTAGCGAACTTTAACCCAACTGTGTGAATTTTATGGAATTACCCTTGGATCATATTTGACACATTTCTTTCTGGTGCAGCTTTTAAGCACTCCGATTCCTTTGCACATGATCATATGATATCAACAACAATGCTTTAGTTTCGACTTTTCACTCTTTCTTAAGCTTGAATTATGTGTAACTCGTTATGCAGGGTGTGCCCGCTTTGTCGGGGGGATATTTGCAGATCTGATACAACGGCCGAGAACTAAATGCCCCATGCTTTGGATATGGTCCTAGTGGCCGACCAAAGATTTGAAGAGCAAAGTTGTTGTAAGAAACTGGGATGGTTTGGCACATGACGCCGGTGTATATCTTGGGTGCAGAATCAAGCATTGAACGTGAAGATGGGGTAAAAAGGTTCAGATGTTTATTGGATAATCCAGCCCTATAACGAAGAGAAAGTTGCTTTTCTCTGCAGCATTCTCATAAAATGATGTAAAGGCAGGTGGAAATTCTCTCTCTCTCTCTCTCTCTCTCTCTCTCTCTCTCTCTCTCTCTCTCTCTCATAAGTTATTGCTACATTTGGCTGATTTGTGAAAGGGGTCTAATTCTTTCTCATCTGAAATTATGTGGGAGGGCTGATTGCTTGCTCCTTCCTTCTGCCAAAACGACCATAGTCTGTGTTTTCCTTCTATGCAGGATTAAACTTTGCTACCCTCATTATCAAACGCTATGATTGGTAATATCGAAGAAATCATTGGGTTGCTGTAGGCCACCGTGTCTCATGGGATGCGGGGTCCATGATTGACTTGGACACCAAGCACTTGGATTCGAGATCAACAAATCATTGCTTCCAAGTGTACGACTGTAACATCCTAAATTCAAATTCCCAAAATTTTAGAAACTTTCCAAAACAAAATTTGATCAATCCCTCTCTATCTAACCCTAATTGGATCAAATCATAATTAAATTCTTCAATTAAGGATTTAACCTTAATCGGGAGACCTCTTCCTCACATATCTTAAACAATCACCTTAAATCAATAAAGTTTCTAAACGTCAGAATCAATTATAGCAATTTCTCCAATTCAACTCAAATCAAAACCCCAAACTGATTTAGCTTCCTATTTTGATATGCAGAATTGACAACTGTTTGGGAAATCCTTCAAAATCAAATCAATTCCAATAACTCTTTTTCCCTAATCCAGCCAACCGAAGCCCTAATTGAGCTAAGTTTCCTAATCTTCTACGCGGTTTGGAGCTGTGTCAGGAAAATTGAAATGTTTCCTTTTCTTGTTGTTGAATCTGGACCTCTAGAAGGCCAGATTTGTGAAGAACCTTATAAGGAAGGAATGGTGAGACTACCCTATAAATAGAGAGTCTCACCGAGGGAGGAAGACACACCAACTCGGAGAAAAAAAAATACTCACCTCTGCTGCGAAAAATCCTTTCCGAAACAAACTTCCCTCCAGCCGAGACACCCACCGCCGCGACGATCTCCTCCCGCAGCAACCGGCGACGGCGAACATCCGACGACGAGAGAAGAGCTCTCGATGTGAAGCAGAGAGGAGCTCTACCTTGGTGTTTTCGCGGGACGAAGAAGAAGACAGGGGAAGAAGCTTGGTCAAAAGGAGTCAAGTTGACTGATCCAGTTCAAGTGACTTGACCCGCCCCAAACTAATCCTACCCAACCCAAACAAATCCAGTTTCGACTTGACCCGAACCGAACAGATCCAGTTTCGACCCGACCCGACCTGAATTCGTCTTCGACCCATTTAAGGTTTGACGGTAACGATATTCTGCCCAAATTTCTTTTGAGGATTTATAACGTTATTTACGGGAAATTAATAGATAAACTATTTTTGTAAGGTTTCCGACGATTTTCAACGTTCATTCAACACTCTAAATCATCCTAACGTCTTAACTCTCTCGAAATCCAGATAAGTGGTACACTTACGACGTTTTGCCCATATGCCCTACATCACAAGGCATATATTATTTTCGTTGTATTTATTTTGTTATTAAAGTCGTATATTTTTTATTCTGTCATGCATGATTAGATATTGACACATGATATAATTAAGATAAAAATTATAGGTCATCTTGCATGCGTATGAATATGATGGAATTGACGGAAACTCTGAGATGGCTAATGAAAGCCTGAACACATGAAACCTTGTGATAGCTAATGAAAGCTTGAAACTTGGTAGTTATTTTGAGATGGCTAATGAAAGCCTGAACGGATGAAACCTTGTGATAGCTAATGAAAGCTTGAAACTTGGTAGGGCTGGAAAATGAATTCCAACCAGTATGTAACTTGCAAACTTAAAAATTTGGTAATGCATGAGATTAAACATTTATGCACGTGTTTCCACTTACTGAGTTTATCTCACGTCTTAGTCTTGTGATGTAGGTGAATTTTTAACAGATGATTACTTTGGACTGATTGAGGACTTTCCCGAAGTAGAAGAGCATACAGAGGGGAATATTGATTATGACAACGATAGGTCAAATGAATTTTATTACAGTTTTAGTATTTTGAGAAAACTTTATTTAATGTTTTGATAAGTTTTGCATTGGGTTTTTTAATGAATTATGTTTTGATTTAATAAATTTTTAATTAGATGTTTTAATAGGACATTATTATTAAATTTTAACCCTAATAAATGATTTTAAATTATTATGTTGTCTAATTAAATGCTTCCGCCAAAAGTAATTGTTTAATTAATTAATTCTATAAATTAGGGTTTATAACGATCAATTTTAACATAATTTTGCAAATCGCTTTGGGAAAAATTTTATGGTTTTCAAAATTGGGGAAAATATAATGGGGGCGTTACAAATATTGTGGCATCTCGCTCTGTGAAGGCCAGGAAAGGCTCAGTTGTGAGTCCGGCCCATATCAGGGAGCACAATTCCACATTACTTGGGAGAGTAGAAAATGCATGATATATAAGCATGGAACCCTTTTATACCTAGTACAACGCGTTTTGGGCTAACCCAAGAACAAAACCGTGCGGGTTTCGGCCCAAAACGGACAATATTGTACTGGGAGCACCGGGGGACGTTACAATGACTGTTACGAGAGTTAGTCTACAACTCGTATTAGATAAGAAAGAAAATTTTACTTATAAATCATGTATTTTTTACTCTCAAACAATGGTAAGATCTTCACATGGGTCATCTTGTCATCTATCGAGTCGGATGCCACATTTTATTATATTAACTTGTTTTGAGGCTTGATGTTGCTAAATATCTCAATTTATCAAGTTTGGTATAATATAATGTCTACAAAGATAGCCAAAATACTAAATAATTAGATTATGAGGAACTCAACGGAGCGCTTGGCATCTTCTGTTTTCAGAAGTGATAAAAATATGAATCGTCTAACAAAAATAGATAATTTACAATGAGAGAGAGAGGAATATTACACTGCTTTCTCTCTCTCTCTCTCTCTCATCAAAGTGAGTTTCTTGGGGACGTACTCGCGCAGGCCTCCTTGCGGGAGCACAATGGTCGGCCACGACTTGGGGTTGCCATTACAGAGCTCGCTTTAGCCTCGTTGCATGAGAATTCTGCGTCTGCGCGAGTCATAAGACTGTCCTGTCCTTCTAACTTGTTCTTTTGAATGGTGAAGCACTGAAAGTCTGGGGAAGTAGTGCAGCTCCGTACGGGAAAGCCAATTGCTGCCATTGCAGTTTTTGGGTTTGTCAAAGCATCCTCTTGTAATATGTCTCCTATCCTCGAAAGTATGCTAAAAGCCAAGTTTCCAAGCACCCTTGAATATGCTTCCATGATGCAATGTCCAATATCCTATGGAAATATTGAAGATATCGGTTTTTTCATGAGTATATTCATCAAATTAGTGATCAATGTGTTAGAAATGTATAATTATTTTACGGACCTTCCCATTTTGAACTTTCTTTGCGTCAAGAAATGATTGAGGAAGGTTTGGAAATCTCATTTTAAGCAGCTGATGAAGGGTTTCGGCTCGGTCCAAGAGCAGCTCTACCTTCCCTCTCTCTGATATTGAGTCCTTGATTAAAGATGACCACGATGTTCGAATTGGAGATTTTCTGCCATCTTGCTCCATAATTTTCTCTTTCCAAGCAAACGTCGCAGCTTCCAACCTGTTAATAACCTCGAGTACACTGTGTTCGGTTTTTAGGTTAAGAGCATTGAGCATGTTCTCAGCTGTGCTTGATTCTCTTGTCAAAATCTTGTATAACTTCTCGTTCAGGCATGTCTTTCCACACTGTATGCATATGGTATATGGAGCACAAAAAAATGGACAACAATAGATGAGAACTTTTGAAGATCCTTGGTAAAAACAGACAAAACTGGGAGCACCGAGCTATATTACCTTGCAAATTGCCTCCTTAACAACAGTTGGCACAGGCATTTCAGACAAAATGCTTTGGTTTATAGATTGGGCAGCTTTTAATACTTGATAGACGACTCTACCATGGGTAAGCAACTTTTTCCTCTCAGGCTCAGAGAGACCAGAAGGAGGCACCTGTGGTGATGGAAGCCACCATTTCTTGCCATCTGATCCACGCTTGCTCCTTCCTTCAGCTCGGCTACCTCCTTCTGCATACCCAAACTCTGTATTCACCATTGAATCCAATGTATCCTGTCATGAAGGTTTTGCAGACAAACATGTAGATGAGTACATCAAGGTCAATTTTTTGTACTACATTGCCAAGGAAGCCTAGGGACGGCTTACAATAAGCATGGAGTCCAACTTCTGAAGTGCTGGAAGATTCATGTGGATGTCCCCGCGTATTTTTGGTGTCATTATCTGCAGCAAGAAGTCTTCAGACGAAATGGCTTACTTGGTGACATGCTTATGAACTTGTGATTACAAGCGAATTATAGAGTTACCTCCAAGATTCCACCATTGGCATCGTTCTGCTTGGTAGGAATCAACTCAACCATATAATTAGTTGGGGAAAGGAACCAACTCATTTCTCTCTGCCATTTTGCTTTTCTTTCTTCATGTAGAGGTTCCAATTTCCACAGCTCGCCAAAAATGGTTACTGCATAATCGAATCGATTACAGTTACAAGGTTTCAAGGAATATAAATAATCTTCACCAATTGTATACCCTGACAGAAAGATAAGAACTAGATTCTTGATTCCTATGATTTCTCAAGTTTTATGGACTCCAGAGCACGGCAAATATTACTTATCTGGGCAACAGTTAAAACATAGATAAAATCACCTATAAAATATTAGAAATAGTTTAAATTCATGTTTTAAAAACCTGCTAGATTAGTAATGGCATTAGACAATGCTTGCGCAGTGGTGAGGCCTTTCTTGCCTCCTGTTACATCTTCCCCCAACAATAATTTTGCATACTTTTCTTTCATGGCATCCACATCTGAAACCTGAACAGCTTTAGAAGGTTTCTCTCTGTAGTAAAAGTGCGGTGGACTTTCTGACTCATCCCATTCAGCAAAAGGATGCTCGTCCTTCTTAGTTGGCAACCATTTGAATGAAAAGGAACCAGAAGCATCTTTGCTTGAAGAACAGCTTGAATCGTAATCCTCCATTGACTCAGATGCACATTCGTCTCCTCTGCTTATTCTGCTTTCATTTTCATAAGTTTGACGGTTGAGAATGCAGCTCTCAAGACCATCATATGTCATTATTCCTGCAAATAAAGATTCCATTAGGCAGTAGGTTTAGTAGAACTTAAAGATATAAACACTGAGCTTGCTCTTTAGATTTGAAGGTGATATAATCAAAAGGAGCGATTAGCTCTTTAGATTCTTCCTAGTTCCCATGCATAAATTTTTATGATTTACATACCATCTCCCATTTCTATCATAATTTAAGCCAGGAAAGCAGCTATTATTCGACCTAGATTCGATCCATCAGTAATTCAGTGGCAACGTCAAGCTTCAACTAGATGCTTTATATTGAATAATCGAAAGATTGCTAAGAACATAGCCCCAAGTACTCTCCAAAATACATTGCCCTCTACAAGCTCAGTAGATATTGCATTAAAAATAATAGAAACAACGCAGCAGAGTGAATTACAAAAGTGAGATGTTCATGAAAATGAAGAAATTCAAACAGATTCAAAATATTGATCATGACTATTGCTTACGTAACTAAAACCAGGTAGCACGAATGACTGGAATCATTTCATGACATATCACTATTTCAATAATCGTATTGTCACTTCAATTTATAAAATGCAGATGAAAGTCAAGCGATTTTCCATACAATCCCATTGACAACTGGTAATGGGGGGACAGGGGTATCTCATTCTCAAACACTATTCCTTTCCATATTTTTTTCTAAGTATCTGGGCACCAAAAAGCGAGATTTCTGCTATCACGATTAAAAAAATAAGTGCTTTGAAGAAATTTGCCAATCACTTCAAAAAATGTTTTTAAAATTATATTTTCAAAATTACTTTCAAAAACCATATTGAATCTCAAAACACTTTTAGAGAAAATGTTGAGCATGTTTTTGTTTATTGAGTACAAAAAGACGAGCTTTAAAAAAGAATAATAACCCTACGGTCTCTAACATACCCATCATATTACCTCACATATTTCTTTTAAAAAAAAAAAAATTGAAACGGTGTCGTTTGATGGGCAAAGACTGGCGCACTTTACGGAAGAGTCACCCCTAAGATTGATTAATTTAAGATTGATTGAATAATCAAATGGAGTAATTAAAGGAATAGGGAGAAGATTGAGGAAACTCACTCTCTTGCTCCTCGAAGTCGAAGCTGGCATCTCTGTCAATGGAGCAGCAAGCTAATCCTCTCCGCATCAACAGCATTTTGTGTGTTTAATCCCTACCGATTCCAAACGGAATCGCGCAAATACGATTGCGATCGCCAAACACCACTCCTACCAATCAACTTCCTTCCGTCATAGCGATGCACCTAAGCAACAGCAATGCAAACAGATAAGGTCAGAAAATGGAAAATAGGAAATAAATTTTAGCCTCCTGATCTGGTATTCAGATTTATTTCCCTTTTCTGATAATTACAAACGAAATCCTAACTCAAAGTGGCGAAAACGGAGTTTACAAGTAATGTATAGTGTTTACAACTTTTCATTCTCAGTCAACAGCCAGGTAAATCCCTCACTAAACAAAAGTTGAGATGGAGCTCCAATTGGAGCTCATTGATGTCATCAAGGAAGAAGATACAGTTAGCTAGGTTAGGAGTAAGAATGGTTCTTCCAATGGCAAATGCAAAATTTTCTAATGACTGATTCTACTCCATGCATCCAATTAAATCAACTTCCCGATAGGAAACGAAACATACCTCTCTTCAAATGGAAACAATAAATTTCCAGAGTTTCTTCATAGGTTGACGACGTCTACGGCACCGAAAGCACAGTCTAGAGTCCAGCAGACCAAAATATACTCAACAAGCCTTTAGATAGGCAGAGAAGTAAATGCAGTTGCGTCAGAAGAAAATGTTTCAAGTATGACGCCATTGATTACGATGAGTCGATTCTGACAGGAGAGGGAGATTAGACGAGAAAAGAAGGAAGGTGAAAATTAAGAGAGAGAGGTGAAAATTAAGAGAGAGAGAGAGAGAGAGAGAGAGAGAGAGCCATACTGCACTGCACTGCACTGCTACGTGATCATCAAGTAACAACAGAAGCGCGCCTCCACGTTGGCCCACAACAACGAACGGCCGGCCACCACTAGCGGTCCAACGCCAATACTATAAAAATCAAAATAATATTAATAATAATACAATAAAAAATAATAATAATAACAATTAATATTAATTTTAAATATCGATCATTTTTAACTAAATAGTAAATATTATTTGTAAAAATTATTATTTTTATTTAAAAAAATATTTTTTTTTTACAGTAGAATAAATCTTACTTCTTACCGCCAAAAATATATTTTCACTGTAAAAAATAATATTTTCACTTAGGACAATTGAAAATATTCTTTATTTGCAGTGGATATTTATCTTCTGCAGTAGAAAATACTCTTTGCACAGATAATATCTATCATTTAGCGAACCTTCTAATAGTTAGAGTGTCTGTTTCTAACACCTGCTTAGATAACAAAAATAAAATATCAAAATATCAGTTAAAAAAATATGCATACTTTATAGTTAATATCGATAATTACCCAAAAACAATTAATTATTTTTTTCAGCTAATAAACTTAAAAAAAAAGCATATCTAAAGTATTTTAGGATGGAACACTTTTTCAATTATATTTCCTGATTTGTTTTTATTATTATATTAATTAATAATTGATAATGGGAACATCACATCATATCATTAAGAAGTATATATTAAAAGTGTAAAATTAAAAAATGTTATTTTTTGAATAATAAAAATTATATTTTCACTCTTATTAAATAACTAATTATGGAGAGAGAGAGATAATGTGAGGAGTAGTGTTTGATATATGGAATTCAAAATTCAAAACTTTGGGTTGAAAGTGAAGGTGATTTAATGAAGGGG
>CM039470.1:5565699-5645699 GCA_022433065.1 Begonia loranthoides
TCATTGGCCTTGCACTAGTTTTAGGCCCCATGAAAGGCGCCCATGATAGAGGGGTGTCTGCTGTCGGTTGCGGCGATGGGCGATGGGCGATGGGCACTCATCATTGTCGCCCGCCTGCGTGAGGCTCTACTTGGGCCAGCGCCCCTATAGCTACCCTTTTCTGCCTACTATTCCTCCTCTACTACCCAACAACTAACTCACGGAGCTTTTGGAGTTGAAGGCCAATGAGCCCACCACGACCAACCCAAATTGGGGTTGGCCCAGTTGGACTTTGGCCTTGGTCCATCAAAGGACGGTCGGACATGACCTAGGCTGCGTTTCAGCTCTTCTAAGGGTCTTTTCTTCTCCTAGGCCCACTTCTATACTAGTATAGCATTACCCATTTCTTTCCACTATGGGCTTGATTTGGGAGAGACGATGCCCATTAAAAAGAAAGCTTTGGGAAGAGGATGGACGTGTGTTTAGAGACAAGATTGAACAAGAAAGTTCAGGTCAAAGTTGGTCAGATCAAATTTGGGTCGGACTTGGACATCTAGGTCGACCCGACCTCTAGTCTATGGATTGATCATGCTAATGGGAGATTGATGAGAGCTTTGAATGGGGAGAGGGCGTGAATGATTACAATTATTTCCATTTATTTCCTTTTTGCACTTGCCCAAAAGAACATCTCTCTCTCTCTCTCTCTCTCTCTCTCTCTCTCTCTCTCTCTGAAAGTAGTGTTATGTTGGAAGTGAGTGGATGCACAACAAGTAAAAGCATGGCCAATGAGAAAGAGTAGGCTGAGACACACGCGTGGGTAAAGGCAGTCTACGAAATCTTCATAAAAATATGGATCTAACCTTTGGAATTACTCACATGTCTCTCTCCTCTTCATTCTCCCCACTCATTTCTCTCTCTTCCCCCCTCCCCTCCATTTATCTTGCTTTATCATCACCCCCTCTCTTTCCTGCGACTAATAGTATATTGACAAACCCTCTCTCTCTCTCTCTCTCATTTCATGTTCTGCAGAAGAGTTGCAGAAAACCCTTTTCTTTTTAGAAGAATCCCACGTCGTTAAAGGCAGAAGATGGAGAGTGATTAAGTATTCTGCCAATCATTTATCGTCACACAGTTGCTAATAAAAAACATGACCCTATCATCATTCTACAGGAGTTACCTATGCACCTTACTCAGCTCAAACCATCGTCATCACCATTTTAGTAATCTCCTCAGAAGATAATGTAATTAATCTGACTTAGCTCCATCGCAGAAAGTGGTGTTCCAGCTCAAGTAATCCCCCACGACAACCATCATTTGGATTTGCCCCCATAAAATAAATAGATCTTGCTTTTGTCTCTTTCCTCCACGCATGACAAACTAGGATCATCAGCTACCCTAAATTAAATGTTTAAACAAAAGATCTCATCGCTCTAAAAGTACCGTTTTTCTAAAGTAGACAATATTATGCAAATGTATCGCGGGTAACTTTAGTCGACCTGTTTTGAGCTAAAATTTAATAACAAAACTATGCGGGTCTTGAGAGATTGAGTTTTTACCGACTTAGCACAAAGAAGTGTGTCGAAATGTGAGCTCAAAAACTTGAGAAGAGCAAAGAGCAAGAGGTTTAATAGAGTGGTTGGCTTTGCTTGCATAACACTAGAGAAAGTGAAAACAGCTAATGAAGGAGATTCATTCAACAAAAAAGGGTGTGATTAAGAAGTTGGGTGAGATGATTATAGGAAAGGATGGATTTAGAATGGGGTAAAGGAGCCAATTAAGGTTGTTTAAAGCAAATCAATTATTAGAACCAAAGCCAATGATTAGAGAGGGTAAAGACCAGAGACTGAAACCACAATGAATACTGATAACACACAGTAGAGAGAGAGAGAGAAGGAGAGGACAGGAGTGAGAAGGAAATCCATTAGTCATTGCTCGTCATTGGTTCTAAAAAAGGAAAAAATAAAACCAAGCAGAGGGAGTGAAACAGATAATGAAATAAGTGGGTGGGTTCCTCATCAATGTCGACCCACCAAAAATGATCTCGCCATTCCCATGAGGTTTACTTTCTTCCTCTCACATAATCTGTATTTGCTTTTCTTGTTTAATCAAATCCTCGAGATACCCTACCACCATGTCCACTTCATCCTCAAGTTAGGGGACTCATATTCTATTTTGTTCAACTAATAATATTGCAATATGATTGTGATTTGATGGACATTTTAGGGTAAAAAGTGGACAATATTATATTATTCGGTAGAAATCGCAACGTTGCAAATGGTATAAGAGTCAAACTCTAACTTAAAATAGGAAAACCATCAATTCTCGTGGTGGGAGTGATTGTGATAGCTCATTCTTTTGAAGGTTTGGGGCCCGAGACGAAGTAATTGTAATCGCTAACGAATTTAATTTTAATTTCAAAAAAATAACTTCCTTGTTTGCCAATATACCCTCTTGGTTTTCTCTTTCAAAGATGATAATGAGATCTTCTATAAAGTGTGTGGAGAACTTTGAAGGGAGATTGTGTGTTATGGAAATCTTGGTGGAGGAGCCAATTGGTAAAGCTCTTTTTTCTGTTGAAACTTTTGCAAAGAGATCAAGTTTTAATATATGTTCAATTTAGGCTATGATTTGTGTGGGTGGGATGTTTTTTTGCTAGGACTTAGACTTAGAAAGATTTGGATTTCAGATATTTTCAGATAGGTAAATTTTGTTTTCCATCTAATATTTGTTAGTGCTTTAGATTGCATTCTGTTAATATATTAAGGACTGATTTAAGAAATTAAGATTTGATATATTGACTTAAAGTTGTTGATTTTGGACAAAATTGATCAAATTTATGTATGAAATTATTTTATATTATTTAAAGTTGGAAATTAGGGAAGTTGGAGTTTTCAGATTACCTAGAGAGTTATGTGTCGTAGGAAGGTATCCAATTTCCACGGCAAAAGCATACGCATTCGCGGGAATGAAAGCTTCCACAATGAAAGCGGGCTGAGAGGAAGACGCTTGAAGAGCGGATGTCTGGATCCAATTTGCGGTCAACCAGATTTATGACAATGTGAAGAACGTTCGATAGGGGGATATCTAGACCAAATTCTAAAAGTTAGATATTTTTTTAGATTATTCCGTTAGTTTCTCAAATTGGTTTATATCCCGGTTATGGATTCTAATGAAATTTTAAAAGATTCAAATAACTGAATTGATTTGAATATGTATATTTTGATAGGTTCAAAGAATTAACAAGAGGTTCATACTCCTTAGATTATTGTTGCTTTGACTTTATTTTGGTAGGCGCAATTGCGATAGAGGTTTATTTTATGTCTAACATCTCATGGTTTTACAAACATTATTTTGATATGTGTTCTCATGTAAAATGGTCAGTCCACTTTTATAATTTATTGGTTTTTATACTATATATGTATTTTTCACTGAACATGTTTTATTTGAGCATGCATATTTTTATTCATTAATCATATTGGTCGAGTGAAGCAAGTTTGATCAACTCGTGAAGGTGTCATGTTTTCTTTATGCACATTCAACAGTTAGAGGATGTGTTTGTTTGTGTTAACTAGAGTAATGAGACAATTGATTGTGTTGTGTCTCTACGTGAAAAACCCTAAACCTGATAAGGGTCTTATTTTCGTGGTTATAACGATCACCGAGTATCGCTCTTACTATATGTCTATGGCATGGTATGCTCAGAGCTCATGAGTGACTCTATTTTCAATGATACATTATAGGGCCTATTATATATATATATACCACATTATAGTGAAATGTTTTCAATATTTGTCCTACTGTCTAAATTTTACGCTAGTTTTAAAATAATGTTTTATATTTGGCATGCTCTCCATCTTATTATACTTTATTGTTGAATATAAGATTTTACCTTATTGAATTTAGTTGACTCACGTCAATGACATTTTCTTCAAGTTTTAGTTTCGACGATCCCCAACAGCCGACATAGAAGTGAGTTTGGCGAGATTTTTAATTTAGCATTTATTTCTTTTTGAGAGTATTTTCGAGAAGTTGAAATTCGATTTAAATTTGTAATAAACTTTTAATTGTTTACTTTCGTGGCACATTTATTTTCGAACCTATATTTATCACTTTATTTTAATGTCATTGTTGCACCTTTGGCTCATTCCAAGTGATTGAGTTTTGACTATTTAAGTTTCATTTAAGACTTCAGCTGCATAATTAATTTAAAAGTGAAAGGGTCGGACAACTTGATTCGGTTTCGGACCGGGTCATTTCCTATTTTGTCTTGGGTTCCCTTTGGGGTGTAGCTGTAGTAGTATCACAATCTCATATTCCTTAAATGTAATCGTGAGACATGATAGATAAATAAGATTTATTGTCCAACTAGTTCAACACTTTTTGGAAGAAAAACAAAAAACAAAGCATAGCCAACCTAACACAAAGCGAAGAACATTGTAGCACTTGTTGAAGATAGAAATATCTTCGGACGGAAACTCGAAAAGCCCACATTTCACCGTTAACTAAATTATGGATACTTTTAAACATCTACATAGAATGTGGTGTTATAACCTATGCTTGATTCAATTATTAGATGTAATTTATAATATTTATTTATAGTTTTATTATTATTTTAAAGGAAAATTAACAAATCAACCATCATATTTTGTGATCAATGACAAGTTAACCATTAACATATTTTCACTAACAACTTAACCACTCAACTATGGAATATTGCTGACGTGAATATCGTCGTTAACTTTTTCGAAATTGCAGTGGAAAATAGCAAATACCTATGGAAAAAAACGAAAAGAACTCGTGATTTTATAAGAGACTTTCAGTGGAAAAGAGTTAATATCCATGGATAATGGACGTAGAAGAATTCATATTTTGTAAAAGAATGGATTTAGAAAATTTCCAATTTTATAATTTATAAGATTTTGTAAAAAAATGTTAATGTTTTAGATTTCGGATGATATATAATTGTTTTCCAGTTCATGGGAGAATCACAGCTTGTCTGTGTTGTCTGTGATTTTCTACGAAGAAGACAATAAATTTATTTTTTATTTGCAGACATTCCCCTGCGGAACGTTCTCTTTCCACAACGGAAAGTCGTCTTTCCGCAGCGGAATGTCGATTTTTTGCAAAGTAAAGACAACATTCCTCTGCGGAATGTCAATTTTCTTGAGAAAAACTCACGTTCTGCAGCGGAAAGACAACATTTGGCTACGGAAAGCTAACGTTCCACATAGGAAAGAAAACGTTCCCCAAAAGAACAACAATGCTATTTAACAGAAAACGTAACCACGGTGTTTATTTCGTCAATTTTTCATAGTTCAGTAGTCAAGTTATTAGTAAAAATACTTTAATGGTTAACTTGTTATTGATATCAAAGTACGATGGTTGATTTGTTAATTTCTCTATTTTAAAACTCAATATAACTAGTTTGCAATTTACAAATTGAGACAACTCATTGTTTATAGTGAGGATGACACGGGGAAAAAGGCAAAACTAATGAAATTATAAACTCCTCCACTAAAAAGCAGGAGTGGATGACACGTGTCGAAATCTCAACTGGGTTCTCAAACTCACAAAACGACAGTGGATCACAACCACCACAAGTCCCCACCCAAGATTGTAAATATATTCAAATCAATTTGGGGCATCACTTCAATATCATAATTAAATATTTGAGATCAAGATCTGACCATTAAATCTAGATCATCGGACGGCCCCACGCCATTCTCACAAATGTCATCGTGCAAATCCTACTTTCGCCATTCCCGATAACTCTTCGTGATCCGGAGGAGTTAAACTTAGCTGAAATGTATCTAATTTTCTATCATACGCGTATATAACACTGTCGAGTTTGTTATAAGTTACATCGTACGAACGATTTTTGTAGACTAAGACAATGGAATAACATACGCTCCCATTTGGATGAGATAAATTCCCAAAGGCAAAGCATCCATCCCACTTGTCAATTTGGATGAGGTGAGTCTAACTTAAAGGCTAATATCGTCGTCACGAGATAAACCCTAATTTCCTCGAGAATATTAATAACAAAAACGAACATCTCGTTTTGTAAATCTTACTACGACCACAACATAATATTCCAGATTTTTGGAGTAGAAACAAGTACGATCATGCCGTGGGAGATTTCACTACAAGAAGTGAAGATCAACGAGGAAATTCGTTGCAGTCTGTCCTGTAAATGCGAAGTTAAATTCAAACCGTGGTAGAAGAATCGTGAAATCTCACGTTTTTTCGAAATAAGTCAAATAGAATAACTCTGAGTATAATTTTATCAGTCACTAAGACAAGTAAAACATGAAAGTCATGCGTATTTAGATTAAAACGAACAATAGTGCAATAGTTGGATAGGGAATTTGCAAGATTAGTTAAATGGCTGCTAAAGAAGAAAGAATAAGTAAGAGGAAAAGGGGAGGGTTGGAAGCAAAGGAAATATTAATTAAAAATAAATAAATAAATAAATGTCCAAGTTGTGATTAAATTAAAATTAAAAAAAAAAGGGAGAAGGGGGGGGGGGGGGGGGGGGCACTGACATAAAATGCGCACCAGGCGTCGAGTAGAGAAGAATGTCAAGTCTTTCATCATATAAACAAAAGGTTAGGCTCCACCTTGCCCATAATACTCTCATCCCCCGTAGTGCTCTCTGCAAAAAGAAAATTTTTATTTTGTTGTTGGACACATATCAGAATCACCTCAATGGGTTTCTTCCTTTAATCATTCCTCTCTCTCTCTCTCTCTCTCTCTCTCTCACTTTCTCTCTCTACTGTAGAGAGAGAGAGAGAGAGAAGAGAGAGAAGGAAAGAGTTTTTGAAAAGTGATTTTGGAAACGTTTTTGTAGAACATGATTGGAGAAGAAAGAATCAGGTTATCCCACCTTTTAAATGATATAATAGCTATTATGATAAGCAAAGATGGGAGTAATTCGGTCCTCACGAAGGAATTTCTACGCTGCGAATGTCGGAAAGCAATAGTTTAAGGTCACTAGCAGCAATTTATAAGCAATTATATGGAGAATCTCAACCTTGCTTTACCAAAAAAAAGGCACCACTGGCTGGTGTCTTCAGTTGAATTCAATCTATAGCCTTATCTTGGTCTCGTAACCCCATCAAAGGTTCCTCTTTTTTTACCATACTTTTACTTTTGATTTGAACATATTCTTCCTGAAAAAAGAAAAAGGTAAAATGCAAAGGCTGGCTGATAATGCACCGCCTCTCAAATTTTAGTATCACATCTTCGTCGCCATGACTGACATCTTCTGTACTTTATTATGCATCCACAAAAGAGAGATTTGAGTACTGTTAAAGGGTCCTGGACTCCTCCTGTGCTCCTGCTGGTTTTACTCACCCACACCCCACCCCACCCCACCCAAAACCCAAAGATTGTGTTCTCTCTTACCTTGGTTAGATTGCCAAATGCCTATTATTTTAAAGGGGTAATGGGCTTTTCCTCGAGGGGCCGGAGAGGTTATTTATATCACTCGTGGGATACCAAATATCTATTCTTTCCTTTCTTCTTCTTTTGGGTGCAAAGGGAGAGCCACTTTGATCTGCAGAGAGGAGAATTGACATTTCCAACACTGGGAAATTGAGTTTGATGTTGAGAGAAGAGCATATATAGGTAAGTCCTATTCCTTTCTAGATTACATTCATCTTTTTCAACCAGTTTTGTAAGCTTAGTCATAGTAATTATCAATCCTCAACCCCATGTAAAGTAAAGGGTTTTAAAGTTATAACGAATCCTCAACCGGTGTTGTTAAAATTTTTGTAAGATTTCTCGAGTTTTACAAGGTTTCTAGGAGTAGGGTTAAGAAGTACAAAAATTTTGGACTTAGATTTTGGATTAGTGCGTGGTAATATGTTAGATTTAGTTGTAATGGTTTCGACGTCGGAATTTATGGAGAAACCAGTGGAATCGACTGGATATTCAATGGAAATCCGAATAAAAACCAAGTCGCAGTTTAGAAGGAAATCAGGCAGCGACGTAAATCAGTTATCTTTGACGCGTGTGATTCTAACACATGTCAAGCTGCTACTCGAAATCGATTAAGCCACGACATGATCAAGATCGATGGCAAGCCTCTTTAGGTCAATTTGTGTTTTGTGCTTCGTCCTAAGATCATTTCTACTCTAATTTTGAGTTTCAAATATTACTCAGGATAATTTGTTTTGATAATTTGATAAGGTATACTTATGGCAATATAATTTGTAGGTGTTGAGGGTTGACCAGTTTTATACATTGTGGATTTTGGACTTTTGACATTGTTCTACAGTCGAGGTAACAGTTTTGAATATTTTAATCCGTCCTATTTTCTCCATTATCAGGACTCCGTCTCCCACCATGAACATCTTTTGAACACTGTCATACACAACAATAAAAATAATCAAAAAAGACGTACGAATTCCTTAATTTTTCATGGGTAGATTTTCAATATGAGCTGAAGAAAATGTTACGAAGGTAAATTTGCTTTTCATGTTCGCGAGTTGTTTTACCAGTTTGCCTGTTTCTATGATTGATAATCATGGCATATACTAAAAGAAAAGGAGCCGAAAGGCGATTCGTGGATGCGTTTGTTTTTATAATTTTGCTTCGCAGTTCTTTCTCGACTATATATATGTATGTATTTGTTTGGTTTATTGGTGGATTTGAGCAGGCAGGATACGAGGGAGTTGCCGGAAATGTCTGAGCCGGAAACCCAGACGACGTCTTTTCTGCAACTCTCTTTGAACCCAGTAGTTTTAAAGGTCTGTTTGTGTATTTTATGTTGAACAAATGTTTTTAGGTTGTTATGAATGATTATTCTGAATTCTTGTTTGTTGTGTTGTTTTGCAGTTTGAAGAAGTAGTTTACAAAGTGAAATCAGAGAGCAAAGGTCTGGGCTATGGCGGAAAATGGGCAAAGAAGGAGAAGACGATTCTTAACGGGATTACCGGTATGGTTTGCCCCGGCGAAATACTGGCTATGCTGGGCCCATCGGGAAGCGGGAAAACCACTCTCCTTACGGCTCTCGGAGGTCGTCTCCACGGTAAGTTATCTGGCAAGATCACGTACAACGGCCTGCCGTTTTCTGGTGCCATTAAACGACGAACGGGCTTTGTTGCTCAAGACGACGTTTTGTACCCTCACCTCACAGTCGCCGAAACCCTAGTATTCACTGCTCTTTTGAGGCTCCCCAACAGCTTGACTAAAGACGAGAAAGTTCAGAATGTGGACCGAGTTGTGACCGAGCTGGGTTTGACTCGTTGCCGGAATAACATGATCGGAGGGCCGCTATTCCGGGGGATTTCCGGTGGGGAGAAGAAGAGGGTTAGTATAGGTCAGGAAATGCTGATAAACCCGTGCTTGCTTTTGTTAGACGAGCCCACCTCCGGTTTGGACTCGACGACGGCTCAGCGGATCCTGACCACCATCAAGCGGCTGGCCAACGGCGGTCGGACTGTGGTCACAACAATTCACCAGCCGTCGAGCCGCCTCTACCACATGTTTGATAAAGTAGTTCTCCTCTCCGAAGGCTGCCCCATCTATTACGGCCCCGCTTCCGCCGCCCTGGATTACTTTTCATCCATCGGATTTTCCACTTCCCTTACCGTAAACCCAGCTGATCTCTTGCTCGATCTTGCCAATGGTAAGTCTACTTTTCTTTGCATCGATCATATCAACGAAACATGCAGGAAAAAATCAAAAGTAAACCCTCAAATCTCTGATGTACAGGAATTGCACCGGATTCTAAACACGCAACCGAGCCCGGAGAAGGGATGGAGGCGGAGGAGAAGATGGTGAAAGAGGCTCTGATTTCTGCTTACGAGAAGAACATTTCTACCAGACTGAAAGCAGATCTTTGCGCCATGGATGTCAACAGCTACGCTTACACAAAAGATGCCTCTACCAGTAAACCCTCTCTCTATCTTGCAATCGACACTAACAACCCAGTTCTATACAAAGAAAATCTAATGATTCTGAAATCACGCAGAGGGAGACAAGAGGCCGGAGCAGTGGTGCAACAGCTGGTGGCATCAGTTCAGAGTTCTGCTCCAGAGGGGGATGAGAGAGAGAAGATACGAAGCTTTCAACAGACTGAGAATTTTTCAAGTCATTAGCGTCGCCACCCTCGGAGGCCTGCTATGGTGGCATACTCCTCCGTCTCGCATCGAAGACCGCGTAAGAATTTCATGATTAAGTTTCAAACTTTGTATAATCACATCGAAAGAATCAACGCTAAGAACAGAAATTGTTTAATCTTCTATCAAATGCAGATTGCGTTGCTGTTCTTCTTCTCAGTTTTCTGGGGATTCTACCCACTTTACAACGCTGTTTTCACATTCCCACAAGAAAGAAGAATGTTGATAAAAGAAAGGTCGTCGGGAATGTACCGTCTATCTTCCTACTTTCTGGCCAGAACAGTCGGAGATCTGCCATTAGAGCTCGCTCTCCCCACTGCATTCGTATTCATAATATACTGGATGGGCGGTCTCAAACCAGACCCAGTAACCTTCATCCTCTCCCTACTCGTAGTCCTCTACAGCGTCCTCGTTTCTCAGAGCCTTGGCCTAGCCATCGGAGCTATTCTAATGGAGGTTAAACAGGCGACAACTTTGGCCTCTGTTACCACGCTGGTTTTCTTGATCGCCGGCGGCTACTACATTCAGCAAATTCCTCCCTTTATCGTCTGGCTCAAGTATTTGAGCTACAGTTATTACTGTTACAAGCTTCTTCTCGGAGTTCAGTACAGCGAGGATGATATCTACGAGTGCTCCGCTGGAGTCTATTGTCGGGTCCTGGATTTCCCGGCTGTCAAATCGATTGGCCTCAGGCATCTGTGGGTGGATTTGGGTATAATGGCTCTGATGTTGATCGGCTATCGACTCGTTGCTTATCTGGCTCTACACCGTGTGAGGTTGAGGTAATGGCTTCAATGGCGGTAAACACTCTGTCCAATAATTTTGTCAAAAAAATTGCAGATCGGAGATTTTTGTTCTTCTTCGACTGGAGAATACGCTGATATCAACTCGTAATAATTTTTCCGATCGTCCAAACGGGGCAGCCGCAGCCGGAGCCGGACGGTCACTCCTCTCTAAGTTTCCATCAGTTCACCCTGTATTTATTATGCTCTATACTTATATCATATAATAATTATGTAACGTGACGTCTTCAATAAATAAAATAGTCAACTTAATATTACTCCTGACATTAAACACACAACATGGACACTTTTTGCATGTGATCATGACTTTACACTTCATCTTATAATAATAATATTGACTGAATTGCTCCACGGCTCTTTGGACTCATACATGAAATAGATGTAGTCAATAATTTATTTTTTGCAATAGATATTTTGCAACATAAGGTCAGTATTCACTGCAAAAATGATATTTTCTACAGTAAAAACGTGTTTTATCTGAGAAAATTAAGTTATATTCCAAGTATTTGCTTTCTGTAGTAGATACTCGTCAAATAGCAAATATCTATTGCGAAAATTATATTTTTCGCATCAAAATGGTTAATTTATACAGTAGATATTTGCCTTCCTCTGTAGAATCTTATTTTCCTCAGTGAAATCATGTCTTTTTTTCTTATATCAGTCAATGTATCGAAATATACTTTTCTAGATACAATAACCAAACGATTTTTAATATCATTTTTGTACATATTATCCGCCGACTCAGTTCTAAAGATCAGTTAGTAGAAACAATCTTATATAGGTTGGGAACAAACAAATTGAAATACTAGTTGTGCATGAAGTTAAGATTCATGTTGTGCTACAAGTTGAGGTCGTGCTTCACCCTCAGGTTGTGTTAAGGAAATTACCCTTTATGCGGCGAAAAATATCATTTCCGCAACGTATACTTACTTTTCGCTGAGGAAAACAAGTCCTTAAAATATTACTTATTTTTTGTAGCAGATATTTGTCTTCTACTGCGAAAAATAAGTTCTTGATTATAACTACTTCATATACGAGTTCGTTGCAGAAAGACGACATATCCACTCTGGAAAAAAAAAATTTAATTTTTAATGAAAAACGTGATTGTGAAGTTTATTTTCTTTATTCTTCATAGTTTGAGATTAATTTTTTCTAAAATTATTTTAAAATTTAGCTTGTCAATTATCGAATAGTTAGAGATTTAAGATCAAAAGACATTAATTAAATATTGAGAAAAATAATAAAAATAAGAAATATATATATATAAGGGAAAAGGACAAATTAACCATTGCGTTTTGCGATCAATAACAAGTCAACCACTATTCTTTATTTTCTAACAAATTAACCACTGACGTATGGAAAACTCCCGTAAAGAGTTTGTGTTCAACGAGAGGAGGCGACATCCGAGAATATTCGGAGAGAGGCTGGTCGTAGTGGGACTACGGCGCCGCACACCTATTCGCCTTATTTCGCACGGCGAAAAATTAGGGGTGTGACAGTTGGTATCAGAGCAAGAGTTCGAGCAAGAGTTCGAGTAAAGGTTGCTCCTTTTTCTCTTCTACACCAAAGATCTACTACTCAAGAGGTTTTTCGATCAATTCACGGGGAGAATGGCGATGGTCGAGGTGCTTGCAAGGCTTTCTCGATTAGAGGAGTTCACGGGGGTTCGTGAAGCAAGCAATGAGGAGTCCTTACGACTCCAAATTATCTCCCTAAAGATGGAAATCGACGTCCTCAAAGCTTCGGTAAGCGAGGATCTAGCGGCGGCAGAACAACTCACACGAGAGGAGCTCTCACGGGTTGATAGGGAGGTAGCGCAGGTAAGCGCAACGGTAGCGGCAGCAGGTGGCGCGGCAAAGAGGCTTGGCGCAACGGCTACGCAATTTAAAATTCCGGAACCGAAGCCCTACAATGGCAATCGGAACGCAAAGGAGTTGGAGAATTTTCTATTCGACATAGAACAATATTTCCAAGCGGCCGGGATCGAGGAAAGCAACAAAGTTATGATTTTTCGCATGTATCTTGCTGGAGACGCAAAGCTATGGTGGAGACAACGTCTTGACAAGGAGCCAAAGATCATTAGTTGCGAAGTTCTCAAGCGAGAACTAAAAGAGTGATTTTTACCGCTCAACGCCGAGTGGACGGCAAAGGAAGCACTAAGGAAGTTGCGACAGACAGGGTCGGTTCGTGACTATGTTCGAGAATACAGTTCCTTATTGCTTGATATCCGAGACATGCATGAGAGTGACAAATTATTCAACTTTATGGCTGGACTTCAACCATGGGCGCAAACAGAGCTACAACGGCATGGTGTGAAGGATGTGTCATCGGCAATTGCGATTGCCGAAGGTTTGGTGGACTTCAGGGTCGCCCCTACTTCTGAGAAGAAAAAGGGAAGAGACGACAAGCGAGATAAACAAGGTGGGCACGACAAAGGTAAAAGGACCGAGGGATCTAAAGGCAAGGGATCTGATCAACCCAACGCAAGAAGAACCAGGGTTGCTTTTTATGCAGTGGGCCACATTATGCTCGGGATTGTCCTACTAAGGCGGCAGCATCTACCTTAAGGGTCCAGGAAGAGAACTCCGAAGGAGAGGAGAAAGCTCGGATGAACCCCATTCAACTAGTGAATGCCCTGACATGCAGTCAAAAAGCGACGACAAGCGGACAAGCTACAGCGGCGTCTGGCCAAACACCGCCAATGCAAAAGGGCCTAATGTTCGTCGAGGTGCAGGTCAACGGAAAGAAGGTGCGTGCGATGTTGGACACCGGCGCGACCAACAACTTTATCTCACAGCGGAAGGCGAGAGAGCTCGGCTTGGAAGTGACCAAGAGCACGAGCTTGATTAAAACAGTCAATTCAAACGCCCAGCCCATCAAGGGCACGGCGACACCCCTGCTGAGAGTAGGCGAGTGGGAACAATCATGCCCGATGATGATTGTGCCATTGGACGACTTTGATCTTATATTGGGCTTGGAGTTTTTCAGGCTAGCAAAGGCGACGGTACTGCCACATCTTGGAATGATTCTTATCCAAGACGAGACAACACCTTGCACGGTCAAGAGTGAGAACCGAGGCAAAAGCGTGATGCAATCATCCCAACAGTTGAAGACGGGAGTTCGGAAGGGGGAGACAACCTTCTTGGCGACACTACGCGAGGTCAAGCAGGACCAAGTGGGGGAGATATCATCAGAGGTACGCGCAGTGTTGGAGAGATATCGTGATGTGATGCCAGCAGAGCTGCCGAAAGTGTTCCCACCAAGGCGCGCTATCGATCATCATATTGAGTTGGAGCCGAGCGCAGTGCCGCCTGCACAGGCTCCCTATCGCATGGCTCCATCAGAGTTGGCGGAGTTGCGACGACAGCTGGACGAGTTGTTGGAATCTGGTTACATCCAACCGTCCAAGGCTCCTTATGGGGCACCGATGCTTTTTCAGAGGAAGAAAGATGGCGCACTGCGCATGTGCGTTGACTACCGGACATTGAACAAAATCACCATCAAGAACAAGTATCCTATTCCAAATGCAAGTGATCTATTTGACAGATTGGCAAAGGCGTCATACTTCACCAAGTTGGACTTGAGATCGGGGTATTGGCAGGTGAGGATAGCTCGAGATATGGTTCATATGAGTTTTTGGTTATGCCGTTTGGGCTAACCAACGCACCGGCTACTTTTTGTAATCTTATGAACGACGTGCTCTATGCGTTCTTGGATAGCTTCGTGGTGGTCTATCTGGACGATATTGTCATCTACAACGAGTCCTTGGAGGAGCATTTACATCACTTGGAGACAGTTCTGAAGAAGCTCAGGGAGCATTCTTTATTTGTGAAGCGGGAAAAGTGCGAGTTTGGGGCAACAGAAATTAACTTCTTAGGCCACTACATCCGAAAGGGAGAGATTCGCATGGATGGTGCTAAGGTACGGGCGATCGACGGATGGATCGCGCCAACAAAGGTAACCGAGCTAAGGTCTTTCCTTGGCTTAGCCAACTATTATCGGAGGTTTATTGCAGACTACTCGAGACTAGTGAATCCCTTGACCGATTTGTTGAGGAAAGATAAACCATGGGCATGGACGGACGCATGTCGAGAGGCATTTGAGCAGGTGAAGAGGGCGGTGACAACGGAGCCAGTGTTGAGGCTTCCAGATTTTACCTTGCCATTCGAGGTGCATACAGATGCGTCAGAGCGCGCAGTGGGCGGAGTCTTGGTTCAAGATGGACATCCGGTTGCTTATGAGAGCCGGAAACTAAAGGGAGCCGAGGAGCGCTATTCAGCACATGAGAAAGAGATGGTGGCGGTTATACATTGCTTGGTAACTTGGTGACACTATCTATTGGGCACACAGTTCACCGTGGTCACAGACAATGTGGCCAATACCTATTTCAAGACACAAAAGAATCTCTCACCAAAGCAGGCGCAATGGCAGTAGTTCTTGGCAGAGTTTGACTTCACTTGGCTACATAAACCAGGAGCCGAGAATAGAGTGGCAGATGCACTTAGCCGCAGGGAGCATGCGGAGCGCATAGCAGCGATAACGGAGGTTCGCTCGGATCTTCTAGAGAAGATCAAGGCGGCATCTACAGAAGATGTCGCGTACTTGCGACTTGTGAAGCAGGTACAGGATGGGTCGGTGAGGCGATATTGGCTAGAAGACGGCTTATTGAAAGCACGTGGTGACAGAGTTCTAGTGCCTAGTTGGGGCGGGGTCCGCCAACTTCTCTTGAAAGAGACACATGACACCCGCTGGGCGGGACACCTGGGCGTCGAGAGGATGCTCTCTTTATTATCACGAGACTACATCTGGCCGAAGATGGAAGAAGACATTGAGCTCTATGTGAAGACATGTCTAACTTGTCAGGTGGACAAGACGGAGAGGAAAAAAGAAGCAGGGCTACTTCAACCACTCCCAATTCCAAGCAAGCCATGGGAGTCGGTCTCGATAGATTTCATCACCGGGATGCCAACGGTGGAGGGGAAAGGATCTATCATGGTGGTGGTAGATCGCTTGACAAAGTACGCTGTGTTCATGGGCGTACCAAAGACATGCACCGCGCAAGAGGCGGCGGATTACTTCATGAGGTTCGTGGTTAAAACATTTGGGTTGCCGAAAGATATTGTGAGTGATTGAGACTCGAGGTTCACAGGGAAGTTCTGGACTATATTGTTCAACTTAATGGGCACCGAGCTAAAGTTCTCCACGGAAAACCGTCCCCAGACAGACGGGCAAACCGAGCTGCTCAATGCATTATTGGAAGAGTATTTGAGGCACTTTGTATCAGCGAGCCAGAGAAATTGGGTGGATCTATTGGATGCAGCTCAATTTTCATACAACATTCATCGGACATCGACCGCGGGAATGAGTCCCGCGGAGCTTACTTTGGGATTTCAGCCGGCGACTCCAGCCGAAATTGCACGCAGGAAGGAGCAGGGCCCCTGTCCAGCAGCCTACAGGTACGGACGAGACCGGACAGATCTGTTAGAACAAGCCAAAGAAAGTTTGGGCAAGGCCCAACGACGGATGAAAAAGTATGCAGATAAGGGGAGAAGACCACTAGAGTTCAAGTAGGGGGACCGGGTCCTACTCAAACTCACGCCACAGATATGGAAGAAGGTGACATTTCGGAGATATCACAAGGGACTTCTTCACAAGTATGATGGACCATTCACGGTTATCAAAAAAGTTGGGTCGGTGGCCTACCGATTACAACTTCCCGACAGACTCAAATTGCATCCTACATTCCATATAAGTTTTTTAAAGCCCTATCACGAAGGAGATAGAGTTCAGAGATTGAGGGCTCCACCCGGGGTGCGAGTGGAATTTCAAAAGAAGATTTTCAAGATCCTTGATCATCGAAGCATGGGAGAAAGTTCAAAGAATAGGCGCAGGCAAGTCTTAGTTCTATGGGAGGATGAAGATGAGGCAACGTGGGAGAATGATAAAGACTTGTGGCAATTTGAAGACGAGGTGACGGCTTACTTAGATTGGGCGTCGACGAGGCCTTCGACTTCATCTAGTGGGGGAGGATTGTCACACCCCCTTTCTCACAAGGTGTAAATGGGCGCAGCGCCCGAAAGGAGGCTTCCGGGAAGCCTCGCAACAGTGCGCTGGGCGCACTTGGCAGGCAGAGTCAGTAGGTGCAGAGAGCAGCGGCGCGCGCCACGCAGACAGAGTCATCGGCAGCGCGCGCGCCGCGCGCACAGACTATGACACATCAGCAATTTGGACAAGGTTCCGAGAAACACGGGCCATGGTGGCACGGACAGGGGAGGCGCACATTCCAAGAAGCTTGGAGCTGTCGGAAAGCCTCTCTGGGTTGGGCCGCAGCAGCCTACTGGGCCCAATGGGCGCAGTGCATCTAGGCCGGGCCAACTGGGCCCAGCCCGCGCCCCAACTGAGCCCACCGCGCGCCAACTGTGGGGCAGCGCACAGCAGATCGGAGCTATGGGTTAGGAATCCTAGTTTTAGTCGAATTGGTTCTCCTTTATGTCTATAAATAAGACCCTTGAGGCACCAACCAAGGCAATTGATAATCATTGAGTGATTAGTCATCCTTGAGAGAGTTGTGGTGTTCCGAGTGGCGAGAATTGTTCCTAGTTTCTTTAGTTTGGAATCAAAAGAAAGGGTTGGGGGCCGGGCTCCCGTAAAGAGTTTGTGTTCAACGAGAGGAGGCGACATCCGAGAATATTCAGAGAGAGGCTGGTCATAGTGGGACTACGGCGCCGCACACCTATTCGCCCTATTCCGCACGGCGAAAAATTAGGGGTGTGACATTCCACCACTATGGTTAATTTGTCATTTTCCCAATGTTGTAATAGGTTGTGGGTGACATAAAAAGGCTTAAAAATCCAGAAGGCCTAGGGCCGAGGCCAGTCTGATATGGGTCTAACCTGGGATTTCCTTTCTATTCGGTGAATCAGAAGTAGGTAGTTTCTAGTTGCAATTTTGTGTGTTATCTGAATTTGCCTTGAAGTTCCGGTCACCGGCGGTATATTCTTCAGGCTACGTTCTTCCCTTCTCATCTCCCATCTGATTGAAACTTTGGATTCTGATCAGAAACTTGCTCATTCTGAGAAATGACTTCTTCGGATGACGAGGACGAGTGGTTGGCTCATTTTCTCGAATCGGAAGTTCTTTTTGAGGTCTTCGATCAGGTTTGATTCATTCTCTTGTTAACTTCAAATATGTTTGATGCTTTGGTTTCTCTGAAGTGACTTTGGAGTTCAATTACCTTCTGCGATAGTATGAAATTAGAATCTGTCTTCGTTCTGTTATGATTTGTTTTGATGATGATAACAAAAACAACAACAATGGTGATTGTTATTTTGTACATTTTCGCGTCATTTGCTCTTGCTATAATGCTGTTAGCTCTTTATTTCAAAGTTTAATATACGTCTTATTTCTTCCAATGCTCCATTGTTGTTATTTTCAATCGTTCAACAATGCATGCCCTAAGCTGTTAATGTTTAACCTCGTTCGACCGTTCAATCTTCATCGAGAGAGAGCTTGCTTGCATTTCAAAACCATTAAATAAACAAAATAAATAATTATTATGATATCTGCAAAATAAAAATAAACGTTAAAGGAAATAATCTCTTAGCTATTTGGGCATAAATCTCCTGGGAATTGTTTGTGGAGGATCGGGGGTTGGTTGGGTTGTAAATCCTGACTTGGCTCACGCGTAGAATGATTTAGTTGAACTTTGAGGGATATAGGTGATGCGTGAGTCGTGCATGCTCTGGCCTTAACCATTGTTAATTTATTATATTCTTCAAATGTATCAACTTTATGTTGAACATAGCCACCCACAAGGCCATCGGAGCACATTAAAAAAGCAAAGACACGCACATTGCAGGTTCATTTCGATGAAAATAATGGGAGGACGTCAAAGTTCCACATGTATAAGAGTAGGTAAATAAAATTGTTTAATCAGATCATGAAAAAGAAGAGAAGACGTTGGATTGATTCAGCTGGAGCCATGCATGGCATGTGATGAACGTTTGCTTTCATGCCTTCTGCTCTACCATTCTATCTCTCCCTACAAATTTGTTTTCGATGTTGTCAAATTTGTATCTTGCAGAATCTAAACCTCGAGCAACGGTGACTGTCAGTTTTGCTTCTCTTCCTCTCTTTGTTGTAATTGTTGTTTCTATCATCTCTTCTTTTCATATCTCATCACTGAACATTCTTACTGATGGAATTGTGGATTCTTTTGCCTTCTGATATTTTATTCATATTTTGTAACCAATGTATAAACATTGAGGCTGAATTGTTGACTTTCAGGAACAATATTTTGTTGACAAAGGATGGAAGGTGGTAAGGATAAGCATGATGAATCTCACAGAGGAATTTTCTCACATCTGGTGAACGACCATGGTGCTCCAGGGCAGAATCCACCCCATGGGCCTCACCTTCCTCCCCAAGTTTACCCCCCAGCTGGCTTTGGTTATCCTCCCGGCGTCTATCACCCTGCTGCTTATCCTGGCCCATCACATCACCCAGGTATGAATTGCAGAATTCTAGATATCTAGAGATCCCATCCTATTACCCGTGTTAAGTCTTTGTGATTAATTTGCATTTGGGTTGTCCTAGATTTTTATGTTTGATGATTATGTTAATCGTGGCCAAGTTTTAAAATGGCAATGAGCTAATTGCATTGTGACAACATGGTTTGATATGATTACTTTTGTTAGATAGTATTTTAGTTAGAACTGCACAGATTTTTTGAAGTTACTGAATATTGTCTATATTTCAGGGGATGGGATTGAGGCAATGCTAGCTGGAGCTGCAGTAGCAGCAGCCTATGGAGCTCATCGTGTAGGCTATGGCGGTGATCACTTTTTCTACGGCAGCCATGGCTTCTGGAAGCCCAGAAAGTTTAAGCACCGCGGTGGTAAGTTTAGGCACGGGAAGTATGGGAAGCACGGGAAATTCCGAAAGCATCATGGGGGAAAATTCAGGAAATGGAAGTAAATTAAGTCAGATAAGTGGAGATGAATGAATAAAATCACATACAAGTCCAGAGTCCAGACTTGTTGTAGAAAATAAAGAACTTGGTATGGCTTGTTTAGTTATGTCTTTGCCTGCACACTGCTTGTATTGACACTTTCAGATGTGTCTATCTGGCTTCCTGATTTCCCTTATAATTTGCCCGATGCTTCTCCAGTTATCAACATTTATTAGTATTTGGTTATTTAATGAAAAACTTTACCAGCCTATTTGGTTGGATTTATTTGTTAGTCATGAGAATTGGGGTTGGTAGAGGCCAGTTCGGGACGAACCGGACCGAACTATGGTCCAACTATTCTTAGTTTTTGGTACCGGCATGGAAACGAACCGGTTCTGAATTGGTTCCAAATTTGTGGTTCCAACACTTTGGTCAAATTATTTACTCATGGTTCGATTTAATTTTTTATGGTTATTGAACTCCCAAAATTGTGAACTGAGCCATTACCCATGGTTTTTAATCGTGTGTGTAGTCTATCATGTGAAGGTCAAGAAAAGCTCAGATGTGGGTTTGACCTACATCAATAAGGGTGTATAATCCTGCATCGGTTGAGAGAGTAAAAAATACATGGTTTATAAGTAGGATTTTCCTTCTTGCTCAGTACAATACGTTTTGGGCTAAACCCGAAAAGAAAATTGTGCAGACTTTGGCCAAAAGCGGACAATATTGTACTTGTACTAGGAGCGATAGGCCAATTGAATGATTGAGATTATTTGGTTCAACTATTTGATTGTCCACCATGTTCTCAAAACATTATATTACTCATTCAAAGCTTGAATTTAGCATGTCCTTCGAAAATGGTCACGTAAAATATCAAATAACACTAAAAATGAGCATTAGAGGTTGCTCTGCAACAGCCGAATCAGAGATGGCCACGTGTCTTTCTCGACCGTGAGAGCTCCGAGGTGCAAGACGAGCGACGCGGCGCATTTTGATTTGACTTTGAAGAATATCCGGAACACGGCGGGGGGAGTAGGCCAAGGCCTTCGTCATCAGCATCACTTATATTTAATTACGGAAACCGTCATCGTCGCAGGTGGTTGTTGCTGGTTTGAATTGGAGGAAAGATTTTCTTGGAAGCGAAGCAACGCGCTCCTGGTGCCCATCTGCTTCTGCTTCCCACATTTATCGCGCTTAACTCGCCGATTACCTCTCCGGTGAAGATTTCCGACGGCTTTTACTCGTCCTCAGCTTCAGCTTCAGCTTCGAGGCTGAGTCATCGGAACAATTCGCCTCGTCCAAAAGGTTGAAATTTCCATGCGACTTCCTGATCTTTGGTTTTTTTTAGAAACCCTAAGAGGACGCTTTGGATGCCTGATTTCCTTCTAAATCTCTTTTCTTCTTTGCTGATTTTCCTGTGTTGTGTGTTCCCCGTGCGGAGAATTTTTTAATCTGTTCTCCTCCAATTATCTGTCTTAGTTTGAGAAAATACTGAGGGTCGTTACTGATTATTAGTTTCCAATTAAGCTGCAACGTTGTATATTAGGTACTAAGCAGTTTCATTTACACAGAAAATGTCTATTTGAGGGTAGTATATACAGTGAAAATTTCTTTGTCTTTTTGACGAAAACCCTTAGATATTAGTTACGAATGGGTAATTGAGTTTAGAAGAATCATAGTTTCTGTTCATTAAGCGTTGACAACATCTTGCATCTGTAGTATGTCACCTTCCATGGATATGGACTCTGTTTTGCTCATTCTTTTTTTGGTGGATTCCTTGCAATAACACAACCGGGTTTCAACATTACTTGTATTGGATGAAAAGTAAATTTCCATCTTCTTTCACTCTATTTCATTTCTCGCTTCATTTCATGCATATTTTGTCAATTGTAAAACTGTAGCTTCAAAGTTTGAACGTTAACCATCTACTTTTGGACTTCTAGTAAATCTTTTAATCTACTGATGGTTGTCTATGAGTAAAATGCAAATTTCTTTTCTAGCACTGCTTTCATATGTGCTTTTCTTAGTTTCATTGTATTCAGGGTCTAGGTTTCATTAAACATGCATAGCTCTTCGGAAGAGCATGGGAAAGAACCAAACTCTATCGGCGACACAAGTGAGAACAGTGAGTTTGTGCGGCTCGTTGTCAATGAATCAAGTAATGAGGAATCAGAAAGGATTCTGACGCAAGCAGAAACAAGGATGAAATCATTAAGATGGTGGATCAAAGTCTTACTATGGTGTATTGTTATTCTTATAGTTGTCCTTGTTTTTCTGAAGTGGGGAGTGCCATTTCTTTTTGAGAAGGTACTTCATTACTTCCATATCCCATAGTTATATCAGAATTTCCATTGATAACATTAAACCGTATATTATGCTTAAGATTGGAACATGAAGCACGTGATTATTTGATTGCATTATTTTGACTTTAATTGCTCGGTGAGCTTGGATGGCAAACTACGTATGATGTTTTTATCTTTCTTTCTTGATAACCGGCTTCTTGTTCTGTCAGGTCTAGTTTGGCCAAATGCTTCTTTGCATTAGAGTCATTAAGTCAGCATGTTTTTCCTTCCACTTGGAGAAAGAAAATTGAGAAAGATATGTTAAAACCATAAAACAACTTGGCTGGATGAATACACTGTTACACTCTGTTTAGATTGAAGTAATTTTAAGCAAACCAAAGATGCTTAGCTTATTATGAGAACTTCTTAAATATAGGTTATGTTGTCTAATTAACAACAACTTTAAAACAACTTCTGATTGAAGTAGTAGATCTGTAGTTGTAGCATTATTACCAGTACTAAGAACTCATCTTGACGATTTTGTTGTAGGTTCTCCTCCCTGTAATGGAGTGGGAAGCGACTGCATTTGGCCATCCTATGCTTGCCTTTGTACTTGTATCTTCTTTGGCTTTATTCCCTGTATTTTTAATCCCCTCTGGCCCTTCCATGTGGTTGGCGGGAATGATTTTCGGATACGGCATTGGGTTTGTCATAATAATGGTCGGAACAACTATCGGGATGGTCCTACCTTATTTGATTGGATTACTTTTCCGTGAGCGCATTCATGTAAGATATCTTTCTCAATTATTTTTCGTCTTAGAAAGAAACATGATTAAGGTTAGGTTGTAACCATTTTTGTGTCTGTCATCCATGTGTCTTCTCACTTGTGCAGCAATGGTTAACGAGATGGCCCCAAAAAGCTGCAATGATTCAGTTGGCCGGGGAAGGGAGCTGGTTCCATCAGTTTCGAGTGGTTGCCCTCTTTCGGATTTCACCCTTTCCATACACTATTTTTAATTACGCAATCGTCATAACGAGTATGACGTTTTGGCCCTATCTATGCGGGTCAGTGGCTGGAATGATACCAGAGGCGTTTATTTACATCTACAGGTTTGTTGCTAAATCCATGTTTGATTATTTCTGAGAGACCATATATATAACCCTCCATCTTTTGGATAGAATTGATATTAGCCATTTCTTTTTGAACTCTGGTTGTATATATATATATATATAAGGTCAATTGCTCTCAACCTCCATCTTTTGGATAGAATTGATATTAGCCATTTCTTTTTGAACTCTGGTTGCAGTGGTCGGTTAATGAGGACATTGGCTGATGTGAAGTATAGAAACCATCACTTGACCACCGTGGAAATTATTTACAACGTTATCTCCTTCATTATTGCTATCATTACCACAGTGGCATTCACTGTCTATGCTAAAAGAGCCTTAAGCCAGCTCAGAGTGGGTGATCTGAATGCACAAGGCTCTGCCTCAGCCTCGGCCGTGCCGTCGTCTGAGAGCCTCGAAATGGGTAAGCTTTCGCTCGAAAGATATCGATAGTGTTTCCACTTTGTACGGAAATAGATCAATACGTGTAAAAATTGTTGATTATGCTCGGTCTAGTAGCAGTCGAACAAATCTTACGATTGATTAGATTTTAACAAGGGATTCGAAAGTCAGAGTCTTTCTTGTAAGTCCGTGTTCCGGATGTATCGATAGTAGATGAAAATCGAGAATAGATCGATATTCATGCTGTAATTTCGCCTGTTTTCTACTTGTATTCCATATAGTGTTCGAGAAGAATGCTGCTTTTTTTGAAGAACATAATAAATATTTGCACAACCCACGTAGAACAGAGAATGTTTGACATATTGTCGAGACACAATCATATGACATTAAATTCTTTCATGTTTGTAGCCTCAAAAAATACACGACAGGTTCTTACTTATTATGTACTACTACCTATATATCACAACTCCCATAAAAAGAAGAAGAAAACAGCTTACAAACAGTAGTCATTGCTGTTGATCTAATAATCTCGGGCCCCCAGGCTGCCTCCATAGTCATTTTAATCATTGTTGTCCAGCTTTCTTTCTCTGCCTATGTTCTTCTACATCTTTTCATCCCTCTCTTGTAAGTGAAACAGCTGCTTGAGGAAAACAGATGGGTTTGGAAAATATGCATCATGGCTTCCAAGGGGCTGGAGGAGGCGGTGGAGTGGGAAACATTGGCGGAACAGCCGAGAAAATGGTGTTTTTGTCAATACCGACGGTTCTTTCACCTGACAAGGCAACAAGTGCGGCGACTAAACCGGCATTTCCGGCAAGAGTTGGCTCTGTGTAATTGTAGTTTGTTCGGACGTCATGAAAGCCGTCGTGCTTGTCCGGACCACCAACCATGGCTCCGATAATATTATTTGGGTTTGCCTTTGGAGTGTCCCTCCATTTCCATCCTCCTTTACAGTTGTATTTGATCTTGTTCTTAGGAATAGATGCACCTCTATGGTGAACATGTTTTGGGTAGTGCTCACCAAATCCAACTATATAGCTCATTTTTCGAGGATTTTTACCGAGAATATAATCGATCTGCGATTCCGATGAATAAAATTGAAAGATGTGAGTCATATGTATAAATTTTACATTTGGAAAAATCATGGTTGATAGGAGAACGTTAAAAACCTGGGTTGTAGCAAAGTCACGCAGCACATCAGTTGAATAAAATTTAGGTCCACAATACCACCCAGGTGTATCTGCAGCTTCAAGATAATCACTGTATAGGGTTGCTAAAAAGGCTGCATTGACCACGTATTGAAGAGGTTGAGGCCTTCCGTGGTTCAGTTGAATCAAGCCACCTGCAATAGACCAGGACAATTGCAGTAGGTCTCTAATATATTAAACAGTAAACATCAAAGGATGAATCGAGTTAAATAACCAATGACAATGTCAACGCATGTAGTTCAAGATAGCATACCCTTAGTTCTATTAAAGCTTGTAAAAATTGGTAAGTAGGAGCACATGATTATGCTGGTTTGGTTATGGAATGTCCTTAATATTTCCTCGTATGGATATCCAGGGCTCAAAAACAACCGCATTCGGCTTAGAAGCACCTGAACAAAAGTACATAAACAAATGTTTCCTTCCCAAAAGTATTAAATGTGCTGAGGAAATGGAGGTCCCAACTCACCTGGGTACCAGTAAGCTTGTTATCCCAACTCAACACTCCATAATCAGGTCCTCCCCAGAATGCACCAGCATGTTTGGCGAGGCCAGGGCTAGTTGCAAGTTGAAGATATGATGTATTTCCAGTTGCATAATACAACCAAGCTCCACCCCATATGAACTCATCCCAGTAGCTAGTTGAATTATAGAATATTGCAGCCTCGGAACCACCAGCACTGTATCTACCTCTTTGATCCCTGGCAAACTTGAAGAGTGTTCTAGCTCCGTGGACAAGCTTCTGTGAGTAGACCTTGTTGTCCTTGAAAACTATGGATGCAGCAGCTAAAGCGGCAGCCATTTCAGCACCAAGATCTGAGCAACTACTGCACACAGTTACAGGCCTTGAATAGTCAATATCCTCAGGACGATTCCAGCAATAATGATCATTTTCAGTCGTGCTGCCTCCTGAGGTATCTCCAGACCCAACCTAACAAGAAAGGGAGGCATATTTGTCGGCAAGGCTATAGAAACAATAAGATAGTCCACATAATGGAGAAAAATTTCTTATATTTTTCAGGAGAAAAAATCAAAACCAACAAACTCAATTCTTCTTGTGTGAAGAATTATAAGCCATTTGCCCAAGGAAGCAAAAAAGTAGTAAACGAATATAGAATCTACTGCTTACTTGAGAAACCATTGTGTTTATGGTATCGGCAGTATGATTGAATGTCTTGAGAAAGTAATCAGTCCCCCACTTAATGATCTCTTTTACATGGTCTAGCTCGCCTGCAGCTTCATATTTTGCACTATATTCGATAACGCTCCAGCTCAACATGGTCATGGCAAATGATGAAGGAAAGTTGAATTTAATTGCATCTCCAGCATCATAATATCCGCCAGTTAAATCTTTGAATAAAGTTGATGAATCAGACTTTCCATCTTGGAGACAGGAGTTTCCCCTCCAGGACACATTATTATGCTTGGGGAGCTTCCCGGCTACAAAAGCAACAACAATCGGTCATAAAGTGAATAGCATAGTTCAGTTTGATCAAGGAAAAAGATGTCCATGATTCTACTTCAATAATGTGCTGAATTGCTATGCGAATCAACAAATATGGAAAAAAAATTTGATCTAATCTCAACTCAATTCCCGAAGCACTGAAATCAAGGAACAGGTCGGAAATATAAGAGGAATAGAAAAAGGAAACCCTGAAATCAAAACTGATTGTTGCCAGTGAGGATACAAATTAAAATTTGTGATTGAAACAGAGTAGGACGCAATCGCGACTAGAAAAATGAAAAAAAAAAAGAAATCGAAGATTTGAATTAATGGAGGAAAAACGAAGTAAATTAACGAATTATAAGAGCAGTGTTGAGCTCCTAAGTGCAGATCCAGTCTGAAAGAAACAAAATGGGAGGAATATTTAAAGGAATAAATCAAAGAAGAAAAATAAGAGCTAAAAGATGGATAATTCAACATACATCGCTGCGCATTGAAGAACATGAGGGCCTTGTGAAGGGCGACGGTGTAGTTGTCAGGAGGAGGTTTAGGATGATGATGACGCGGCACTGTCTTGACGATAAGAGTGATCAAACCAGCGAGGAAGCCAGACACGAGCAGAGCTCCGACGGTCCAAATAAAGATCTTGCGGCTGACGATGATACAACCTAGATCCACGTACTTCTTCTTCTTCTGCTCTCCGGGTCCAAGAAGCCAGCTCTGCTGCGTCTCGTCCAGAGGTCGAGAAAGGGCAGCTCGGTCCAAATCGTTAAGATTGCGGCTCCGATCGTCATCCGTGGCGGAGTCCGCTCCGTGGATCTCCAATGGACCTCCCCACGGATCCCTACCGTACATGCTCATACTGGCCCCTCCCAATCTAGCTCAGTCTCGCTCTGTGTGGAATCAAAATGAGGCCGTGAAAGCCGAGTTGACAGACGTCACCGCAACGACAAGGCTGAGTCGGGAGGTCACTTCAGATCTGGTAGCACTAGGATTAACGAGGAAGGAAGAAGAAAAGGGAGGAGAGCACAGCCAGAATAAAAGCAGGAAATTGCGTATATGAAGAAACCAAGAAATAGCTGTCCTTCACTCACACACTCCCTCTGTCTGAGTCGAGTTTTATATTTTCATTTATTTATTTATTTAATAATAATAAAATAAATATATTTAATTTGGTTTGAGACATTGACGGCTGCTCTTCTTGACAAGGATACTCCTCCTATTTTTAATTAATTAAATATTTTTTTTAATAGAAAATTATAAGAAAATCTCTTATACTATGAGTGAGTGACACTCCTACTATTAAATTATTTTTGGTTAACCTATGTTATATATCGACTTTATATACGTATGCGATTCATGTCAGATCATCGTTCACGGATGTCCTTACTTAAACATTGGGGCAGTCTTGTTTTCAGCCAGAAGCCCACTTCTGATAAGGGTATGCAAAACCGAATCGAAATCGAATAAGCGAACAGGAACCTGTCAATTCGGTTTGGATTGGTTTTGCAAACCGTAAAATCGATTGTCGATTCAGTTTGTTAAGAACCAAAAAATTTGGTTTAGTTTTTGGTTTATCTGTCTCAGAACCGACAAAACCAAACCAAACTGAATTTTCTTCAATCTTTCTCATCTTGCTCAAAAATCTTCAAAATTGAAAACGAAAAAGAGAAACTATACGTCAATTCTCTTAGTAGTTCTTCGTATTCTTCTACTCTCAGCATAAAAGGCTTGGAAATGTGTACTAAGAGCTTAGGGAGTGAGACAAACAGCGACGAAAGTGAAAGCATCAATGAAGAAGAAATCTGTTCACTTCCATCAACGATGGCTCGGGAAAATCCTAGAAAACAAAGCCTCAAATCAAAAAGAATAAAAAACATAGTAGATTTTCCGCCTCCTTTGACATCAATCAGTGGCCATGGCAGCGTGAGAATGAAAGCTCATCGCAAAAACGGACGACTAGTTTTGAAAGCGAAGACAAGCCCTTGTTGTAACAGATTTTTCGAGGTTGAGCGGGGAAATGGGAGACGAGCCCATTGCTTATATTTGAATCTTTGAAAAAAGATAATAGGTAAAACTGGAACCGAAGTTTTGCTTCGGTTCTGGTTCGGTTTCGGAACATCAAATACTCGGTTTTGGTTGGGCGATGGCCGAACTGAAACTGTCGCAGTTCGATTCGATTCCACACTAAAACTGAATCGAACTGAACCGCATGTTGCACACCCCTGACGTCTGAGAACTAATTCGACACGTTCATTTTCGGCCATATTTTGAAGTTCATCACCAGACTTCTGTGGTAGGCGTCTGCATTTAAATACTAGGCGCCCTCACATAAATATGCAATTTTCGCAGGGGCCTGGTATTTAAGTGCAGGCGCCCGCCACGGGCGTCATTGACGTTCACGTGGGCGCCCGAAACTCTTTTTTAACGAAAAATTAAATAAAAAAAGAGTTAATTTAGTAACTAATTATAGTTTATGAGTTAGTTTAAGGGTTGGATTAGGTAGTGAGAATGAATAGATGATAGTTTAAGGGTTGGAGTAGGTAGTGAGAATGAATAGATGATGAGAGTACATGTTTTAGGGTAGTTTATTATTCAATGTTAAATGGTTGAAGCAATTGGGAGATGGGCCCAGGCAGTTGCTGTATTGCCTATTGACTCATGTCTGTCCTTCCAATCCCCCAGGTAGGCTCTCTCTCTCCTCTCTCCCAGATCTTAGTTTCTAAGCATGAACCAGGAGCTTATATATATTAAAAATGGTAAACCCATCAGCTTCATCCACCAACCTAATACCCAATGCTTGTTAGATATAGTTTCTTATTATTGTATTTATTATTATAGTAAATCTGTTTAAAAATAGTTGAGCTTATATTTGATAATTATGCTTAGATGATATGTGTCACGACCCAGCTTCTGATTTTCTCGACAATCGTGTTGCAAACTGGATTCTTTTGCTAGAAAACGATCACACAACTGACAACTCGCAGTAGAAACTCACCATAACACACATTGCATTCGCGCAATTGGGCCACATAAATATAAAAATCTACCCAGATCGAAAAAATTTATTTACAAAATTATACCTAAATTTATTTTTGCAAATATGGGTCGAACTAAAACTAAATACATCATAATAAAACTCAAACCAGACTATTGGGTCTATCTTGTACTAATCATCCGACCAACTGATCTTTTGACTTTTTGTCCTTAAGTGGCTACTACATATTCTTGAAAAACATTATAAAATAGAATCGTTAGCATTTTTAGCTTAGTAAGAATCATAATCTAAGGATTCAATAAATCATATAAATGTCACAACTAATTATGTAATAAGCCTAACATGATTAGTCCTTACATCCTTAACATCTAATATTTAACTTTTGATCAACTCTCATGATTACACATCCTAGGTTCTATGTTTTGTCTAGATCTGTATATATTTCTAATTAATATTACAACTATGTGATACACTTTTATATATAAGAAGTATTTTGTGCATATGTATAAATATTTAGGCCTATGATTTAGATAACCATAACTTATCTTTTTTCCGTTCTCATGTGTAATTACTATTCATGCACAACTTATTCTCATACATATTTAATTATTAAACACTTTCCACACAAAACTCACATGTTATTTCAAATATGCACCATCAAACTCTCTAGAATACTTATTCAATAAATCTTTCTACTACTTCCAACATGATTTCCCGTATCAAGGATCACACATTCTATTTTGATTTAGCTATTAGCATTACTATTTAGACATTTCTAATTAATGTCTAATTTCTCAAATCATCTCATGGTCTTCTATGGTTATTTTGTTATCAATACTAGACATATCTATATCAATGCTTATACTGATATAACATATCACAACATAGATACCATGACAATTCATCTAACTACGTCATGTCATGACTTACAATTATGAAATATATAAATACGAAATGCATATCACGACTCTTATTTCACAATAATACAGTGATACTGTGAATCAATGCAATGTTCAATTTATTATTAAATGTTCATATTATTTAACAAGTACCGTATTATTAATATCTATGTGAATTTCAACATATGTGTGAATGTTAACGTATATGTGACTATCAACATGAATGATCATATAACATCGAATGAAAAGTCGCATACGATCATGAAACCTTATCATACTGGTCACTGTCTCTAATAAGTATGTCCATTAATATAATAATCTCCAGAGGACTAAGGACTTTCAATTCAAGTGGGACTCATAGTCACTCCCCTATTATTTCCCAGTTTATAAACGTCACACAATACATAGCTTAGTAAAATATATTGGGTTCATTTATTGACTAATAATACCACATGGATAATATGTTATGTACATATAAATATTTACCTAATGCATAGTTTGGCATCTTCACTATGTATACAATACAAAAGAATGTTCCGTCTTCTTCAACACACTTCTCCTCTTCTTTGACTGTGAGCGAGAGAGGGAGCTATTTCTCGAGTACGGGAGCTCGGCAATGGCTTCTGTCCGGGCATTTCGAGCGAGAGCCACCAATTGTGCGGCTCCTTCCAAGCATCTCCGAGAGCAAGCAGAGTGCAATCGTTCAGCAGGCAGAAATTTTGGTCAGTCGAGGAATCTCAATCGCAGACGAGTGCGGTCCGTCCGAGGGTCATTCCGAGCTTCGGGAAAACATCAAACTCGAGGCCCGCAGGGGGGGTGGGGGTCGCATTGTCCTCCATTTTTCTTTGATTGAGGTAAGGGGATGCCAAGCGCTAGGGGTTATTTTAATTTCCATTTTGATTTCTGCATTGGGTTCTTGTTTCGTTGCTGCTAAAATGGTGAAGTTCTGAGAAGTGTATGTTGGTTGCTGTTGTTGTGTTGGATTTTCGTTTCAAGGTTGATAAATCATGTTCTGTTTTGCTGCGATTTTTGCATAACGAATTCAAATTTTCATTCTGTCCTTGCTCTCTGCATATTCTACTACTTTGAGAAATCATTGAAGATGTTGTGTTATTCATGGTTCGATTAACACCTAAGATTGTAGTTAGAAACTGTTAAAAATGTTGGTTCTGCCATGAGCTGGGTTGATTCCAGTCTCCAAATGATAAATTGCTTCTGGTTTGATAAATTTGCGGGCATCGTTGCCTGCTACTTGCTGACCGCCGTGCAACCCCAGGCGGGCAAGCTAGCCAGGCCCGAGAGCCAGCCAGCCTGCCAGGCTCGGCAGGCTCATAGCTTGAAAAATCAAGCTCAGCTCGGCCCGTCTTCCAGGCCCAGGCCTGGCCTGCTCGGTAATTGTAGCGGGTCGTGCCCAACCCGCCCATTTAACATCTATGAGACGCTCTATCTCTCATCACGGGCTTTTGTCTCTCTCTCAGGAAGAAAGAGGAGAACCGAGGAAGAATATTGGTTTTGGAGTGAACCGGACCAGTTAAACCAAGCTAGACTAAACCGGTTCTTTGAAAGTGATATGAACCAGACCAGATTAGAGACCCGAACTAAACTGGTCCAGACAAACCGAACTAAATCAGACCATGTTCAAATTCAACCAGATTTTTCTAGAACTATCTAGGTCAACCCGATTTCGACTTCATTTTGTTTACAGATTTTATCAATAAGAAATTTTTGCCCAAAATCTTTCAAGTTTTTTAAAGATTTATGGAGGATTTTAACCCTAAGATTATTTACGCAGTAAAGGGTATTCGAAGCTTTGGAAATTTCCTAAAACCTTATTTTCTCGGAATCCAGGTGAGTAAAGATATTGATTTTACACATTTTGGCCATCGATCCTACATCACAAAGCGTATTAGTGTTTAATTTATTTTCTGTCACTTTATTTTTATTATTTAAATCTTGATATTTTAATTGCACACATATGATTAGACGTTGACATATGATTAAAGAAATATAAAATTGATAGTTCATATTGTATGCAAGTATGAATATATGAATTTGATGAAATTAATGGAAAACATGATGATATGGTTAATGAAAGTTTGAACGCATGAACATTTTGAGATGGATAATGAAAGTCCAAACGCATGAAAATTTTGAAATGACTAATGAAAGTCTGAATGCATAATAAGGTTAGAAAATGAGTTTCAACTAATATGTAACTTTAAGTATGAAAATTTGGTAACACATGTAATCAAATTTTACGTAATATGTATTTTTACTTACTGAGTTTATCTTATTCTTAGTTTTGTAATATAGGTAATTTTTAATTGAGAAAGAATTGAGACAAATCAATAATATTCCACAGGTGGACGAGCATACAAAGGAAGACGTCGTTGAGTTGGAGAAATAATTTAATTCGTTATTTAGTTTAAATGTAAAAAGTTATATCATTTTGAGAATATTATTGTAATTTAATATTTTATTAATTTAATATTTTCAATAAAGTTTTGTAAGATGCTTTGGGTTTAAATTTTTGTTATATGAAATTTTTAACTCTGATTTTATTTTCTTTACTTGAATTTTATATATATTAAATAAAATTATTTAATGTTTGATTAGAAATATATTAAATAAATATTGTTTTAATAAATCTTATATTTTCTTTCTTGGGTTTTTAACAAACTAATTTAATCTATTTTTTCAATCAATTTACGAAAAAAATTTATAGCTTTAAATATTAGAGAAAAATAAAATTTTGAATATAATCACGTACAAAACAATAACGACACACCTAAATTAATTTAAAGGTTACGATCTCATTATCATTAGTAACTTTTTGGATATTACTTTAGACTTCAATTATCTAGAGTCGAAAGAGATTTTGCTATCAAGATAATGTTGAGAAAAATAATAAAAATGTATGGAGTTGAAATTACATGAATAGTACTAATAAAGATAATTTACATGAAATATTACTCTTAACAATCTTCTTAGATAAAATTACTTTTCAAAGTAAGTTCTCAGCAAAGACTGAGAGGATCACAAATGATGCCACTTAAAATCCAATCTCTTTAGACAGAATTTACTTATACAGTATAATTACATTATTAATCGATACGAAAAATAATAGCAGATGTAATAAAAAAATATCTATAATATTTTTTTTGCACTGTTATAATTCAACAATCACCGGGAGTTTTTACATAGAAACCAAATCGGTAAAAAATTACAAGGATCGAGTCTAGAAAGTTCTTACTATGAAAAATATGATTTACAATATTCTTCTAGAAACTGTTCACTAAGAGAAAATCATCCCTCTTAAATTTCACAATGTGCACAAATGCATTTCACCTATTTTTCTTTCATTTTTTCTTTTTTCTACCTCAAAAATAATCCTCACTAATTTTTTCTCATCTCATCTCTTCTCATTCTTTCTCTCTATCGGGTACACTTGTGGAGCTTGAAAGAGTTCTTGCAAATTGACAAAAGACACATGCCCAAAATTTAGGCTTTTGCAATTTGTCTTTATGCAATAGAAGAAGATTTCTTCTTCTTATTAAAGATTGCGATCCATCATCATAAAGAGATACCAATCACCTCACAGATAAGAGAGATTTAGAAAACTCTGAACCCGGTTAAAGCAAACACTTCCCATGAATTCTTGTGAATGTTCACTTTTGTTAATGGTTGGACTTTAAATCAAGGCTTTAGAAAAATAAATAATTCAAAGTATTGGAAAATTTAGGATAACTTTCTTGACTATTGCAATGAGAGTTGTTACATGTGAAAAGAGCCACAATTTCAAAGGGTAATATTCCACCCACTAAATGGGCCTAATGGGCTCCAGCTCACATAAGTATTACACTCTAGTTTGGTTGGTTATTTATTTATTAATTCATATAATTATATAAAGGGTATTTTGGTAATTTTATGACTCAACGTTATGTTTTTTTTAATACGGTCGATTATCGATATTTAAAACAATGTTATTACCGCCGTTAAATAGACTTAGGATTTATCTGTTTAGTTTGATTCTCTCTAATTGAAAGAAAAAGTACTGTGAATTATATTTTCTTCAATACACATCGTTTCTTATAAAAAGAATTGCATGTGTACGTCGTAATTAAAGTTCTACATAAAACATTATTGTGGAGTTTCTAATCCTCTTAGTACAATATTGTTCTTTTTTACGTTAAAATCTGCGCGATTTTGTTTTAGAGGTGAGCCCAAAATGAGTTGTGCTAGGCAGGGAGAAGAACTCTACTTATGAATTATTCATTTTTTCAGTCTCTCAATCAATATGAAATTGTACGTCTCTATTTTAATATGAGTTGAGTCTTCATAATCATCAGAAAATTGGGATTTCTTTCATTTGTGGACTTTGACAATTATATAATAAGGTTAACGTAAGACAAAGATGAATGAAAATGTAGAGTGAGATGAGCAAAGAAAGAGAGACTGTATTATCTCCACCTCCCCACCTAACCCAGACTCAGAATTTTATTGCAGACCACTTTCTCTCTTAATTGCACCTCTTCAGTCTGTTCTACCCTTCCTCATTCATTGTTCTTCTCAGACTATCATCTCTTCTCTTGAGTTCATCTTCCTCCCACTCTTCTCCTGCAGTTGTTTTCTTCTTTTGCTTGTCCAGCGGGGAAAACATACGAGCTTCTTCTGGGTATTTTCATCGGTCGCCATCCACTTCCCACTCTCTCCGGACAACACCAGTAACACTTTCCATCGTTTCAACGCCGTGTTTGTTGAGGCAGCTTTACTTTGAGTCTGTGACGATGAAGTTGTTCACTGCTAAGGCATCTCGGATGGATTGCTCGTAACGATTTCCACGTCCAACTCGGGTTGTTTGAAGAACTTGGTGATCTTGAAGCTATGGATCTAAGAAATCATATCATTTTGCTACTTTTCGTCTGCCGGTTTTCGGTTATCGCCGGAGAGACAAACACTCAGGACTGTAAGTTCAGATCATTTGCTTTCTCCAGAAGTTGTTTATGTGTTTGCTATGATTTTGGTTTAATATCCTGAGTGACAGATTTGAAATTTCTAGTTTTAGGCTTTTTGTGAACTCAAGCAACTCTTATCCCATAAAATTGAGTTTCTTCTTCAGTTGTGCTGGAAGCTGTACACTCTTCATACCATTTTTGAGAACATATGAAAATATTTACTTCCATAACAATCGATAATCCTCAAGATATTCGTTCCTACGACATTAACTACTGCCCGAATTTTGTGTATGCAAAAATTTCTAACGAAGATATCAAATCATCTCAACTTAGAACGGTTGAATTTACTACTCAAATAATCAATTTATTTGCCTGCAACTTTCAGTTCCTTGATTAGCAATTGTCATGGCTGCATATTTAGTTGTAACATTTTCAGTGCTCGTAGTACAATATTGTCTGCTTTGCGTCAAAGGGTTAGCCCAAAACGCGTTGTACTAGGTAAGAAGAGGAACCTTATTTATAAACCATGCATTTTTCTACTTTTTCAAGCAATGCGGGATTGTGCATCTATACTGATACGGGTCAAACCATCACATGAGTCATCCAGGCCTTCGAGGCGGATTGCCACGTTAGTTTAGTGTGCACAAACTCTTTGACAGTTCCTCATTTCACAGGAATTAGGACTCAATGTGAAGCCTGCCCTTTGGTCTCATTATTCAGTTCTTACAGATTGAGTGACAGAATGAATGTTCTACTTTCAATTGCAGTTGTTTATCTGTCATCTCTGAAGAATGATCTGAGCAACACTCCACCCAACTGGGTGGGCTCAGATCCATGCAGCAGCGGTTGGGACGGGATCAGGTGCACCAATTCACGCGTAACCTCAATGTAAGACTTGTCGTGGTTTTGCCCTGCAAAGCTCATTCCCCGTTGTATTCGTCGATCTTTTGTTCATTGACACGAGTGCCTTCTTTTTCAGAACATTATCCAGTGTTGGTCTGATCGGCCATCTTACCGGGGACCTTGGCTCATTGTCCGAGTTACAAACTCTGTAAGTCTCAGCCAATTGAAGATTGACCTATGTACTTAATGTCGTGTCTCTGATATTTCGACGGCTACTTCTCCATGCAGGGATCTATCTTACAACAAGGGGTTGACAGGAACTATTCCTTCATCAATTGGACTTTTGACAAAGCTATCAGACCTGTAAAGTTCTAATTTTTTTGCAGTGGAGATAAATGCCATGTCTAGTTATGTTGAAATTACAGGCCTTTCTTGCTCTGCTTTGCAGAATTCTAGTTGGGTGTGATTTCTTTGGAGCTATCCCTGAAGCCATTGGATCTCTGCAAAAGCTGGTTTTTCTGTAAGAACTTCTGCTCTGTGATCACTCTAAGTTACATTCGAGAATTCTTCAAATCCCTCCATTGTTATGGATTGCAGGTCTTTGAATTCGAATCGGTTCAGCGGACGAATCCCACCTTCCATAGGCAATCTGACCAATATCTATTGGCTAGACCTGGCTGAGAACCAGCTTGAAGGTCCACTTCCGGTCTCAAATGGCAGCACGCCAGGCCTAGATATGCTCCACCATGCTAAGCACTTGTATGGGAAGCCTCTTTTAATTGGCTTGCATTTGTTTCTTCAATCAATAAACACTACTACTGAGTTGTTCAAATCCACAGCCATCTCGGAAGGAATAAACTCTCAGGTTCGATTCCGTCGCAGCTTTTTAGCACGAACATGAAGCTGATACATATGTAAGTTGTACAGATTTTTCTGAGTTCTTTCTAAACATCTTGAAATGAAGCTTACTTTTTTCAGCAGTCTTTTTGAAGGCAATAACCTGATCGGAACCATCCCTCCGACTCTAGGACTCGTGACCTCCCTCGAAGTACTGTGAGTGTCTACATCATAAGTTCGATCGGCCTATTCCCGAATTGTCCGAAGAAATTTCAAAGATAACATAGTATGCGTGTTTTGTTTTTCCTACAGACGCCTTGATGGAAACATGTTGACTGGATCATTGCCTTCTAGCCTCAGCAATCTTACTAGCCTCAGTGATCTGTAAGTAGACAGAATATGTATCCCAAATTGAGACCTTTTTGTAACGTCTTTTGGCGCTCCTAGTACAATATTGTCCGCTTTGGGGTGAACCCTATACAGTTTTGTTATTAGAGTTAGCTCAAAACATGTTTGTACTAAGTAGGGAGGAGAACTTTACTTACAAACCATGTATTTTCTACTCTTCCAAGCGATGTGGGATTGTGCATTCCCATTGATATGGGTCGTACCCACACCTGGGCCTTTCTTAGTCTTTATAGGGCAGACTGCTTACACTTTTACACTAATTTCATGGACATTTTTTTCGAGGATTTTCGTTTTGTTGATGGAATTTCATGTGTTGTCGTGCAGATTGCTGTCCAACAACCGAATAACGGGACCAATTCCCGATCTGAGCAACCTGAAAGTTCTTACCACTCTGTGAGTAATCATTTTCTTGAGTCATCAGCAGTAATTTGTAGTGATAACTAGGCAGCTGTTGACTCAAATGGGATATGCAGGGACTTGAGCAATAACACTTTGGACGAACACGACATACCTCCTTGGTTTTCGACATTAGAATCATTGACAACGTTGTCAGTACTTCATTCTATTATCATTTACATCCGTCCATGTTTTTTTCCAGTGTAAAGTGCATGTTAACCCTTAATCTTAGGAGTGAAGAGCAAGTACGTCCTTGTACTTTTCTTTAGTTAAACAACTCCCTGAACTTAAGGACATTAATAATTAAGTCTCTGTCGTTAAGGTTGTCATTAAAGAAATCACGATTTTGTCTCGAGATCTTCTTTGCGAGACGATTTTCAGAGAGAAACAACAATTGTTCCAGAATTCGGCTTTTGGGTCTTAGTATCTTGAGTTTTCCAACTTGTTTTTCTCTGTAAATCACCAAAACGCATCTAGCGAGAGGTGTTTGTCTCTAGAAATTGCCCAGCAAAGAAGATTGCAGTACAAAAATATGAATTCTTTGACAAAAACCCTAACTACGAAAACTTAATTAGTAACGCTCCTAAGTAAAAGAAGTTATTTGACTGAAAAAGCTAAGTGTAAGAGCTAATAACGACTATTTACCCTTTGGAAACCATTCCTATCTATTTGTTTTGTTCTCTGATAGGAGGATGCAAAGTACGGGACTCGAAGGCGAACTTCCTTCGGCTTTATTCGGCCTTCCTAATTTGCAGACTGTGTGAGTATCAGCTTCATATCAAACCATTATTTTTTTGGAGAAATTCAGATCGAGTAAAACATATTTCAACCTCTTCAAACACTGATGTTTTATGGGATTCTGTGGAGACAGAGTTTTCAGCAACAACAACGTTAATGGTACCTTAAGTCTTGGCCCCACCTTCAGCAATCAACTGCAACTTATCGATCTGCGTGGCAACCGGATAACTGAGGTTGAAGATCGGGGCTACAGTTCTACGTTGATGTAACTCTTCGAATTTGAAGAAGACAACTGTTGATTACCATGTTTGTCTGTCTTCTAATCTGTTCTTTTTTTCTCCGACAGACTCGTTGATAATCCAGTTTGTCTGGAAGATAGATCAAAGCACTCTTACTGCTCCATTCCGACAGAGAACTCCTCGAGATATTCGACGCCGACGAGTAACTGCTTGACGTCTCCATGCAGCACGAATCAGATCTCGAGCCCCAACTGTATATGCGCACACCCTTTTACGGGCACTCTTGTCTTCAGAGCTCCGTCCTTTTCAAGCTTGCAGAATTCGACCCGGTTTGTCGATCTTCACAATTACTTAATGGCATCTTTCCGATCCACCAACCTTCCCGTGAATTCTGTTTCTCTGTCCGATCCTGTCTTTGACGAGGATAAGTACCTTAACATACACTTAGCAGTCTTTCCGGCAGACTCCGATCGTTTCAACAGGACCGGCATTTCAAACATTGGTTTTGTTCTCAGCAACCAGACTTTCAAGCCTCCAAATTATTATGGACCTTTCTATTTTACGGCAGAGCCTTATCAGTACTTCGGAGGTACTTAGTTTCTATGTTTTTTTTGTTTTCGTCTTATGAAGTTCAACCAATCAAATTCTGTCTGTCATTTAGAAACATCTGAATCAAGAAAACCATCGTCGTTAAACATTGGCGTCATAATTGGAGCAGCTGTTGTTGGGTCTCTCCTGTTTCTTCTTCTAGCCGTGGCAGCCGCTTGTGCAATTCGCCGGAAGAACAGAGCAAACAGAGCTGCTGAACCGAAAAATCCTTTTGGTCGGTGATTTCTAACCCAGTTTCAATCTACGTCGATCTCTTCTCTAGCGATTACCAATTCTGTCGATCGGGAGCTCGTTGCTGTTCGAAATCAAGTCGAAATGTTTAATTAAATTAAAATGCGATGTAACCTTGCTGAATTTAACGAATAAATGCAGCGGAATGGGATTCCACGAAGAGAAGTGGCGACGTACCGCAATTGAAGGGGGCGAGATGGTTCTCTTACGAGGAGCTGAAGAAGGGCACCGATGATTTTTCGGAAACGACCGAAATCGGATCCGGCGGCTATGGGAAGGTTTGTTTTTGTTTCCTCTCTCACTAGCATGTCTTATTCGTGATTTTCTTCGATCGACTCGACAACAATTGATAGCAGCAAGAACCCTAACCCCAAATCGACAAGCGCGTACAAATCGTCGCATTTCAGCGATAATTTGTAGTAACTTTCGAGTTTTGTGCAGGTTTACCGGGGAACTCTACCGAAAGGGGAGCTGATCGCCATCAAAAGAGCTCAAAAGGAATCTATGCAGGGGGGGCTTGAGTTCAAAACTGAAATTGAGCTTCTATCCAGGGTTCATCACAGAAATCTCGTCACTCTCTTGGGCTTTTGTTTTGAGCAAGACGAACAGATGCTGGTCTACGAATACGTTCCAAATGGTAATCTGAGGGATAGTCTATCAGGTACGATTACTCACTGAATTGAACAAACAACTCACTTTTCTCTGGTGCGATGAGACATTTAGTCTGTGTTCAACAGGGAAGACGGGAATAAGGCTGGATTGGATGAGGAGACTGAAAATAGCGTTGGGCGCGGCAAGAGGCGTCTCCTATCTCCACGAGCTTGCCAACCCGCCCATCATACACAGGGACATCAAATCAAACAACATTCTATTGGATGACAAGCTTCAGGCAAAAGTAGCCGATTTTGGTCTCTCGAAACTCATGCCCGACTGCGGCGTCAACCACGTCACCACGCAAGTTAAAGGAACAATGGTCGGTATATAAACCGCTTCGGATCATTAAGTGAGATATGCGACAAAAACCATGAGTGAGTCACGACATGAAAGGGGGCCACGACAGAAACAGGGAACGATCTAATCCTTGGAGAATCCAATCCTCATACTAGGGGTGGGCACGGTCTAGTTTGTTCTGGTTTTCTAGGTTCTAGGCTGGGTCTGTATCGAATTTGGGTCGAGTCTTTTGGCCCACAATTCGCTACGGTTTGCTTCAGTTTGGAACTGGTTACGGTTCCCATGGTGGTGAGAACCGAACCAAACAAGGACCAAATCGCCAGTTCCTTTTCAAACTATGGTTTTGGTCGGATTGTTCTCCGTTTATGCTGTGGTTGCCTTTCTGGTCGTGAAAAATGAACTTTTCTTCGTCGAGCGATAGGATTGAGGGTGATTTTGTTTTCTCTTGTTGTGTAGGGATACATGGATCCAGAATACTTCATGACACAACAACTGACCGAGAAGAGCGATGTGTATGGTTTCGGGGTGCTCATGTTAGAGTTAATAACTGCAAGAAAGCCGATAGAACGAGGAAAGTACATCGTGAAGGAGGTACAATATGCGATGGACAAAACGAAACCTCTCTACAACCTCGAACAACTTCTCGATCTGACCATCGCTTCATCAGCGTTGCAAGGTTTAGAGAAGTTTGTGGATGTAGCCTTGAGATGTGTTGAAGATGCAGGAGCTAACAGGCCAACAATGGGCGCAGTGGTGAAAGAGATAGAGAATATCATGGTGATTGCTGGTTTGAATCCAAATGCAGAATCTACTTCAACTTCTGCAAGTTATGAGGAAGCAGGCACGGGGACGGGTCATCATCCTTACAGCGACCGTGAATTCGGCTTTACTGGTGCATCTCCGCGTCCAAAAACAGATCCCTAGTGACTATGATCTCTCAGGTTCGGATACTCGAATGGATCAATCTGTCGAAAACTGTGGCCGTTTTTCCACTTAACCACAGAGAAAATTGCTTGTAGTTGTATGACACTTATTCTTTTTGTTAGACAACCTTTCCAAAAGCAAAAGCTTTGAATTGGAGTCACAAGATTGCAAATGGTTAAAAACATAAGATTATGTATCAAAGTCTGCACGGTTTTATCACGAAGTTTTACCTCAAAACATGTTATATTAGGTTAGAATGAGAACTCTACTTATTGAACCGTTCATCTCCACTTCTCTCGATTATGCAACTTTTTCAGTCTGGGTTGGACTTGGACCAACATAATTACGTGATTTTGGGTTGTTTTTACTTTTACAAGACAAACACTGATACCGAATTTTGAGTAGGATTGGCGGTGCAGATGAAATATTAGTGTTAGTATGATCTTCTCCCCGGGATTGAAGTGGAGTGGGAATTAGAGTTTTCTTGCTTCATGTTTGCTCAAATGGGAGTTGTTGGAAAAGATGTTTTCTTAGTAGATAGTAAAAGTAACTTGAATTTACAGCATTTGAGGAGAAGCCTCCAAGATACAGAGATGATGGTTGATGACAAGAAACATCACCAACAGAAACAAGCAATTCATTTGAGGGACGACTGCGCGAGTTTCCGAAGGTTTTCGACGATCATAACGAGCTTCGTGTTCAATCGATTGACGAAGCACTTTGGCAGCCATCCGGCCGGATCGAGCTGCATCAAAAACACTTGCATTTATCAGTTCAATCTGCTCAGTGACAGAAATCAAGTCTCATAGGATGGAACAGAGCCAAATTACCTGTACAACGTAGGTTACTAAGCAGGAGTCATGGTGGAGCTTCTCCACCACCCATCCCGATTGAACCAACAGCCCTCTGATTGCGTTGTTTTGCTTCGGCAGCAGGCCATCCGCCATCTCCTTGGGCAGCGAAGCCACTGCCACCACCTTCCATTACACAAAATCTATCAGTTTTGAATTTACAGGCATGTATAAAGTCTGTGTTTAGATCTACGAAGATTGTTTTGCGTCTATAAAGATTGAAACTTTATGTCAAACATGGTAGATTATCGTTGTGATTCGTTGTTCTACGTACCAAGGTGCCGTCTTCCATGGTTTCTCGCCGCTCGTAAACGATGAATTCTCTGTTTCTAAACAGAGGCTTCGAGTTTTCTCCATACCTCAAATGGGCGATGCTCAGATTCTCCTCTACCTCTTTTATATACCTCGCTTCAACCAGATCGGAGTCCCATTGCTGTTTCATCCCATCAAATTCAATCTAATTAAATGCAGAAAAAAAGAAGGAAGCTTAATGACGATGAATCGGCAAGCTTCGTGTTCACCTTGGCGGCATCAATGGCGTTGGCCACAGTTATGAATTTCTCTGGGGAAACTGATCGGAGCGGCCACCGGCTACGGAAGGTATAAAGCGACCCAGACCGGCGTTTTGATATTTCGACGCCATTTTCGAATGCGAGAACCTTCCAGACGTCGCTACTGTTGCTACTCCCGTTTCCGGGGCGAGTGGAATCGGAGGCTGAGAGTAATTCCTGTATGCAACTCTCGCTGGCAAAGTGGACGTATCTTCTCAGAGAGTCTTCGCTGATCGACCTGGTTGAATCAAATGGATCAATTCGATGAATTTATTAAAAGGGAAGAGACACATCAACAATGGTGGCTTACTTACCATGATCGGCTACAGAGAGCTGGGTTAGTCATCTGCAATGGCGGGAAAGAGTGATCTCGAAGTTTCTCTTTTATCAACCAAACATGGCAGACAGAGAGAGAGAGAGATGGTGATGAGTATGATGATCGAAGAGGAAGAGTGGAATAATAATTGGGAAGTGGGTTAAGACGATCGATGCACATGGAATGCCAGGGAGAAGCCCCCCTCCATGATCATTGCTCAGAACACACACTCTCTTTCCCCTGCTGGATTTTTTTATTATATAATATCTCTTCCGTGACGAACAATTTACGCCATAACTCACTGAGAATTGCTAAAAATAGAAGCTTTTCTTACAAGAAAACACAAATCCTTCAACTCAGAAAGCATGCACATGCAGTGTCGTGGTGGGAAGATAAGAATGGAGATTCGATTGAATTGAGGATTAAACTCAAGGATTGATTGATTAGCCAAGGTTGTTTGGTTAGGAGGGAACCAATGAGTTTTAAGTATTCATCAGCTGGTTTTTCAGGTCCCCCAATCACATGCCATCAGAAAGTTCTAATCTTGGGTCCTCTGCTTCGCTGTTGATCAGGCCCCTGTTTTGGATCTTCCATTTTCTCTCTCTCAAAAGCTTCTTTTCCATCCACTCATTGGATGCCACGTCAGCTTGTCCAATCATCAGATGACACGTCAAACACTCGAACCATTTGATTGATTCTCCAGAGTAGTTTTTGTTTAATGGAGTTCAATGCTCAGTTTTGGAAGCTAAAGCTAAGTGAAATTATTCAACTCAAATTACCAATTGACATCATCATTCAAACACATAAACTAGCTATCGGCCGTCCCGTCGTCTCTGAAACTCGGCTCGGCCGCCCGTCGATTATATGAAGCTTCTGTTTCTGAGACTCTCCACTGTCTCCCGAACGGCATCTTCGACAGGAGTGAAACATAATCCGAGATGAATTAATCTTTTGGCAGCGTCTTCGCATGGCATTAGTCCCGGTTGGGTCTCGACTTCAAAACTGCAACGAGATCGAAATGACCCACTTTCAGCAATCGGAAAAGAGTAATTCTAGGATTAGCTTCTTTGAAAACCAGTAATCTAATGCAGATTCCCAGTAAAACAATATATGGCAATGAAAGGATTAGCTCAGAGTTAGGATTCAGACCTGTGAACAGGAAACTCAGGACAGAGCTTGGAGACTGTGTCAGCAAAATGGGAGAACTGATAGATGCCGTTTGTGCAAAGATATCTGCCGGAAGCAGCAGGAGTTTGAAACAACAAAACCTGGGCTTTGGCTACATCTTTGACATGAACAGCCCCCAACCAGTGAAATTCTTGGCTATCTTTTGAGCCCTGCAGCAAGTTCTTCAACACAGCACAGCTCGCATTCAATCCCGGCTGTAAGAGTGGGCCAAGACAGGTCGATGGAAGGATAGAGACGACATCCAGTTTATGCTTCTCTGCATATTCCCACGCTGCCTTCTCTGCCAGGGTCTTTGACACTGGGTACCATTTCTGTACATCACCCAAAAGAAACCACGAATGTAAGTACATCGACTGTAGGAAGATATTATAATCTGCTTCAAGAAAACAACACATTTTTTTCTGCAACTTTTGGAGCCACCCATGAGAATCCATGAAAACTTCTAACAAAAATGTGTTCTCTTCTTGGAACTAGCTCTCAGATTTAAGAAAAGTAGAGATTTTTCCCAACTTTTTCAGGTGGGAAACCTTCAAATCTTCAGAGTCTTGTTCCGACTGAAGATGCAGATGCATTCGTTGAAGTGTAGGTCTAAATATAATCTGATCAGTGATAAAGTCTAAACCTTTTTAACTATAAGAAGATGGGTAATTAATTAAGGGTTAGCCAGAGAAAGAAGGTCCATCGAGAAGCTTCATTCTCCTTGGCCTATGGTCTGAGAGACAAATTACCTGACGAGATTCGCAATAATGGAGGTCGGTCCAGGAAGTCTCATCGAAAGGTATGTGAGAAGGCCATGAGGGATTGGGAACCAGAGCTGAAATAGAGGAGGTTAAAACCACGCGCCAAACCCCGGCCCGCCTGGCTGCGTCGAGCACATTCAGGGTTCCTTGAACCGCAGGCATCACAAGCTCAGTATGAGGATTCTTAGGCTCTTCGAGCGTGCAGGGTGAGGCGACGTGAAAGACCCCAACGCAGCCGTCCACCGCTCTAACCAACGAGCCGGCGTCTAGTAAATCGGCCAGAAAAACAGTCAGTTTGGCGGCGGAGTTGACGGAATCTCGCAGGGTGAAAAGATGCGAAGGGTCTGAACCAGGGAAGATGGAGGCGTGAATGTTGGCGTAGCCGTCTTCCAAAAGCGTTCTGACAATCCACGAGCCGATGAAGCCGTTGGCACCGGTGACGCAAACTGCCTCGTCTTTCTCATAGTTGATCGCCATTGTTGATCCCGCAACTTCACTCTGGCAGCCAAAAATTGAATGGAGTCAGAATTTAAGGAGATAAAAGATGGGGATGGATTGGGTAAACAAATTCAGTTCGATGATAAAAAAAAATCTTGATTGTGTTTATACTCCGCGATCTCCTCTCACATTTTGAAATTCTCTCGGCTCTATCTTACTTTAATGTGAATTGATCATCTTCATCGTCATCTAACTTCTTCCAATCCATCATGAATTATCCATGTTCTTCGGTTGCATTACCCGACATCCTGGCAATGCCGAAATCTTCGTCTATTTTTCATAATTAAATATTTTATTTATTAATAAAAATTGTTTATCGTTTCATTGCACATAGTTGAAGACTTATTTTGTTCAATGCCGAGCTCTCTGGCTCTACATGTTTTGCAGGAAAAAACAAAACATTTTTGATTGGGGTAGAAAAACAAAAATCAATTTTGATTGGTTGTCAATCTTTAAATTGTTGTCGAATAAGCAAAGATAAGTTTTTGAATCCAGAAATGGATTGACAACGTGTGTGGTCAGGGCGTGGGCGTCGCCATGTTTGAGCAAACATGGTTTGCAGAGATTGGGATCGTATTTAGTTGGACCTAAGCCCAGAGTTCAACCTCAAAATATATGGGCATTAAGCCATTTCCAGACGAAGACGACGGATCCCATCACGACCCATCTTGCCTGCCCACTGCCCACTCCCCACTCTTCCCCTTTCACTCCTCGCCACAAATACTCCATACCCACTTGCCGGGTACGTATCATCGCACCGTATCTGGCGAGAAAGTTTGTGGCTTTACTGGCCTGACATCTTCGAAGGTATGCAACAGCAACGCAACGAATACAAAAGCTTGGAAGGGAAGGGTGAAGGTCGGGAGAGGGATGGCCGAGAGGGAAAATCAGATTTGAACTGGACTGTTTGAGGTGGAAGTATTTGGAGCAGCTGGAATGGAGGTGAAGAGAGTAGGAAGACGAAGATTGACATGAATGGAGGAGGAAGTAAACCCATGAAGCTTGTTACTACGTCCTCGTTTTCATCCTTAGCATTTACAGCAGGCTACTGCTCCTCTTCCGATAATCATTCTTCACATCTTTCTTGCAAGAAGAGGAAGAAAAGAAATCTTTTTATAGTCTCAGCGGGAAAGAAGCAGTCTCATTCTCCCTCTTCATCCCCCATGGTTCTAATTCTTTCCTCATTTTCTCTCCATTTTTTCATTCTCAATTTCATTACTATATTGTATAAATTCGACATGGTTATCGGAAGGAAATTTTATGAAATTGATGCTGTCCAAGAACACGTTTTCTGCCGGGATCATTAGTGTATTTTTTATTATTCCTGTTCAAATTCATGTTGTTGTATGTTGAACCAACCATTTCTTTGGAGTCCCTATTTTCTCAGTCTTTCCACACATTATCATATGTTTTTTAGGAAGTAGACTCCATTCAGTGACTAATGTATGAGAGTTGATCGCTGTTGATGGTAATTCATTTTCTGTTCTTGCTCAAAACGCTGCTAATTGAGTGTTCTGTATCTACACACATCTGATATGCCTGCTTGGATTTCAAATGAATAAATTGTCATTCATCATCTGACCTTCCAGTCCAATGAGAGTTCCACTTTTCCTTGAACATAACGCACATTTTATCCTTTTCAATTTTTTCTGAATTTGTCAGTCTGGTAACTTCGTTCCTTACTTCATTTCTTTAGGCAGCTCAATGCTGCATTGTCTTGGTCGATACACAAGGGTACAAATCAGCACGTCGATACATAGTTTATTCTAAATTTTGATATCTTCTTCTAACTTCTACGCTGCGACAGTTCTTTTTTATTTTGTGTAAGACGTATTTTTTGCGATTATTTGTCTGATTTTTGTATGTCCTCACTAGTTCACATTTTGATAAGGTGAAAAGTATCTTAGGATCCCTAAAGGAGGCAGAACTAAGTAGTATTGAATGTCCCAGTGATTGCTTATCTTCCTCAATCATCCCAAGTTGTGTTGCTAAGTTTAGAGAAGTTGTTACTTGGATGTGAAATTCTGTCCAATTTATATGGCTTTTATTTGTCTTTCTCATACAGGGATCGAACCCTACTCCTCCCAGAATTACGTCAAATGTCAAGCAGAATTTGCAGTTTTTAAGATTGTGGAAGGTTTGTTAATTTATTTGAACAACTAAAAAATGGCTGTTAGAACATACTCACCTTGCAATGACTTGTAGGAATTCCAAAAGAGAAAGTCAAGCACACCAAAGCCTGCTACTAGTTACCGAAGAAAGAAGGTGGAGAAAAAAGACGTTCCCGAAGATACAGAGCTTTATCAAGACCCTACTTTGACCCTTTACTAGTAATTTACTCAATATCTTTCTTCTGTTTTCTGTATTTTAGCCATTCATTTCTAAAGCTTCAATGCCACTTACTCTCTTGACAGTACAAACCAGGGGATTGACATTGCAGTTCCTGTCTTACTTGTTGACGGATACAATGTATGTGGCTACTGGCCCAAATTGAAGAAACATTTTTTGGGCGGTCGACTTGCTGTTGCCCGCCAAAAGCTTATTGACGAGCTTATAAATTTCAGTGCACTTAGAGGTCTGTAGGCGTTTCCTTTCCAAGTATCTGGCTTTCTTTTCCCAGTACTTGCTGTTTAATACGTCGTACATGCATAATGTTATTTTCGATCGAAAATTTCAAGATTTTCATTGATATAAAATAGAGTTTTTTCTCTTGTTAATATGAAACTATCGTAGCTATCTAGGAAATATTGAACCTTCAAAATACAATTAATGCTTTTATGATATGAAACAAATTACAACAGCTATGAATGTAATTTACAAGAAAGGATTGTATATTTACAATGCAGTTAATATTGTTACTGTATTAAGAAAAGGCTACTTTTTTGGTAGAAAATTTAGAATGGCCGTGAAAAGTATGCGAACGTTTTCTAGTCGATGCTTTGAATATTGAATGTCTTTTGTGCACATCGTTTGCATGAGATTTGTGGTTAGCTTTCTGAGCAGGCTAAGAAATGTGGCAATATATTTTCATTAATGTCATCTCTCAGTATCTAAGCAAATGTGTTTGACTCCCCAATTAGTTCATCCTTGGAAGTGGAGTTACTTTTTGTGATTAATGTCTTAGCATCCATAATGTATTCAATTGCAGAGGATTAGAAACTCAATTGGTTTTGTACAATTGTTTCCCCCCCTTTTTTTCTTTGTTTTGATGGAGGGTGTCTTGTTTTTCTTTTTATGAGCTAAAATTTGTTATCTTAAAGAGAAGGGTTCAAAGGTAGAGAAAAGCCAATCAATTCCAAAGCAAATTAACCCAACATGTTTTCTGTAGCTCTTCTGATACGAACCCTGTATATTTTAATAAAATATGAAAGAGAATTACAAACGACTGCAGGCGTTTGAGAGGTCTGCTAGCTTTCCTCTTATAATATTTTTCCAAACTTATCAATATCTCCCAAAACCTATTTTTATCCTTTGAAATAAAACAGCTAAACATAATACTAAATAACATAATTAATAAATATCTAGATATTCTAAAAGTCACTTAAATATGTGCACTTAAATAAATGCACTTTATTATAATTCTATCATCTTCATATTGAAGCTTTGTGGTTGATGATAATGGATCATGTTTCGTAAAGAACGCATCAAACATTTGTTTACTAGAAAAAAAGTACGAGTTAAATATATTAAAATTAATTTGACAGTGACTGATATGAAAAGAATATGCGCTTTCGTATGTTTAGCAGTTAGCTTGAGATTGACTTGTAGAACATGCCTGATTCTATATTTCTTGAAATAATTATAGAGGTGAAAGTGGTAGCTGTATTTGATGCCATGCTTTCTGGACTCCCTACCCATAAGGAAACCTTCGCCGGGTATTTCATACAAACCTTAACTATTGATGCTCCTTATCCTTTGTTTATTTTTTGGCTATCCCTTTATGGTACATGCTGTTTTTGGAGTGTTTGGTAGGAGAACAAGGGAAATTAATGTCTTTCTTAATAATTTACAAAATTCTGTGGCAGTTTGGAGAAATTTCTCTTTTACGTTGCCAGACAACCTCGATCACCTTTAGAGAATAGCTTGAATGAGTTGTTTGTTGGAACCTTCTCTTATTTTTATCTATTTTCCTGCTCTGTTATGAAAAAATGGTGTTGTTTTATCATGTTATATAAAGCGACTGTTATATGGACCTATGTTCAGTTGGTTAGTTTGACTGGTTACTCTCAATGACGTGACGGTAATCCCAAGAAACTGGTAATAAAAGAGTAAGTTCTCCAGCAAAGGCTGCATTTTTTTTTAATTGATCAACTGTGTTATGGTGATGGAGTCTACCTCCGTTGGTCGATGATTAACCGGAATAATAATTAATTATACAATAACTTCTTGCATTTGTAGCTGACCTGTTTTTTTTATTTTTTTCCGATTTTAGTCTTTCGAAGAGGTACTACATAAGTCAATGATAAAGTAAATGATCAATATCTGTCCTAGTTTGTGCTGGCCATCAATTACTGTTATATTTAGCACTTTAACTATTAATATTTATCATATTTGATGCTTGACTTTTATACAGAAGTTAAAGTTGTAACATCCCTTGCTTCAAACTGGTCTTTTAAATGAAAAATTTTCTTTTTTAAAATTAGTTAAAATGTGCTTTCGAAAACTCTTTATACAGGAGAAGACTTTTCTCTAGTTAAACGAAATCCATCACATTCAATAGTATTTCAACAAATTCATAAATCAAGTTTTGGCATAAAACCGTTGTGTTAGGAGAGAAACACCTCCTATCAACTTCAAGTATAATTGGAAGACAAAATAATAGGGTGTTTTAATAGTTATTAAGGATATTTTGTAGTAGTTATTTAATGGTGTTTTAGTAATATATAATTGTAGTTTAAAAAATAAAAGCAAAAGAGAAGTTCGGTATGCGGTTACGGAAAAATATTGAGGGAAAATGGATTGCTGGGTAAAGATTGCAGACCCTTTTGTTATGCTGTTGTAAAATATTTTGAGTGTGAATTGTGTGTGGAAATTGTGTGTGGAAATTGTGGTTTGTGTTCTTTAATTTGTTAAATTACAACAACTTTATCGAGAACACATTAAATTGGTATTAGAGCAGTTCTGGGATGGTTGGAAAGAAATCTGACGTGCGTTTGGAATCTGTGGAAGAGAAATTGGAGGCAGTAAGGGAGGAGATAAAATTTTTGAGAGGAGGTATGTCAAAAATCCCTTTATTGGAATCTAATATACAAATCATTGTGGAAAAATTGGAGGGACTTACCAGAATAAATGGTGAGCGAAGATCAACAAGTCCGTTTTGACCGACAGAGAACAACCCCGGACGACTTCGATGCAAACCATTCTGAGGTTGGGTTTGATGGCATAGCCGATGAGGGTGTGTTCCGACACCGTAACAGAGGGCTGAGAGTAGAGTTTTATACCCGTCGACTAGAAATGCCGATTTTTTAAGGTGGAGAGCCGAACGATTGGGTATATCGCGTTGAGCGATTTTTCTCCCTCAATCGCATGACCGATGCTAAAAGGATGGAAGCAATCGCTGTGTGCTTGGAAGGCGAAGCTCTTGCCTGGTTCCAGTGGGAGAGTGACGTCGACCTTTCTGTTCTTGGGAGGATTTTTCAGGGCAAATCCTTGATAGATTTCGTTCCACGCTGGTTGGGTCGAAGGAATAACTTTTTTTAGCATTGTGCCAACAAGGTACTGTGCGAGATTATAGAAGGGATTTTGAGAAATTTGCTTCTCCTCTAGGTGTCGTTCCAGAAAATATATTAGAAGCTTAATTTATTAATGGGTTGAAGGATGAAGCCGGTTGGGTTGGGAAAACTTATGTTGACTGCTCAAAGGGTGGAAGACAAAATGCAATTGTTAGACTCTATTCGTAGTCCTGCTTATAATAAAATCCACCCTAATGTTGGTTCGACAAGTAGCGGTACACGGGTGGTGAATAATACGATGCGAAATGAGAATTTGGGCACCAAGCCAGTTTTTCAAAAAATTGACAAATCATTTAAATGGTTGACTGATGCTGAATTACAAGATCGTAGAGCTAAAGAGTTATGCTTTCGTTGTGATGAAAAATTCAGTATTGGGCACCGATGTAAAGCAAAAGAATTACAGCTTTTAATTAGCCAAGAGGAGGAAGAAGTAGATGAGTTCGATAATGACAGAGATAAAGTTGAAGAGAATGATGAAGCTGTAGAGTTGTCAGCAAATTCTATAGTAGGCTTTACGTCACCGCGAACTATGATAATGAAAGGCGAAATTCATGGTCAAGAAGTAATTATTTTGATTGATAGTGGTGCCACACATAAATTTTGTGAGTTCTGAATTAATTTTCAAATTGGACATTTCCACTGACAAAATAAAAAATATGGTGTCATGACAGGAACTGGTTTTACAGTCGGAGGAGACGTGGTATGTCGGGACTTATTACTATTGGTCCAAGGAATGAGAATAGTTGTTGATTTTTTGCTATTGAAATTGGGTAGTTCCGATGTGATATTGGGGATGCGGTGGTTAGCCTCATTAGGCGATATCCAAACTAATTGGAAGCAACTCCGTATGAAATTTGAATTGCAGGCCAAACGGTTGTGTTGTATGGTGATCCAACTTTATGTAAAATGCAAGTCTTTCCTAAAGCACTTATTAAAGCCCTTAAATTGGACGGATTTGGTTTCCTTATCGAATTTGGGTTGATAACATAGCACGTCAATGGTTCGATTGTTGAAAGTTTGGACCTCTGCAATCTTCTTGATCAGTGTGCAATGGTTTTCTCTTTACCAAAAGAATTACCTCCAAAGCGGGTACATGATCATGCCATTGTATTACAAGAAGGGACGACTTCAGTCAATGTGCACCCTTATTGATATCGTTAGATTCAAAAGAATGAACTTGAGAAATTGGTGGAAGAAAAGTTACTGACGGGAATCATTTAATAGAGTAATAGCCCTTTCTTGAGTCCAGTATTGTTGGTGGTAGTGGGCGGTTTTGTGTAGATTATCGAGCTTTGAATAAAGTCACAGTATCTAATATATTTCCTATTCCCATCATGGTCGATTTTCTTGACGAGTTACATGGATCTCAAGTTTTTTCTAAGTTAGACCTCAAATCTGGATTTCATTAAATTCGGGTTCGACAGGAAGATGTACACAAAACGGCTTTCCAAACACATGAAGGGCATTACGAATTCTTAGGAAAATTGTGTTTTGACGGTTGGTGAAAAAGATTATTCAAAATTGTGGCATTTGCGATATGGACATCTTAACATGAAAGGTTTAAAACTGCTAAGTGAAAAAGGTATGGTTTTTGGATTACCAAAAATCAATTTTATTGATTTATGTGAAGGTTGCATTTACGGGAAACAATCGAGAAAGTCATTTTCTGTAAGAAAAACTTGGAGGGCTTCAAAGTGTCTAGAATTAATTCATGCTGATTTATGTGGACCCTTGCATACTGCATCTTTTGGTTGCTATTGTTATTTTTTGATCTTTACAGATGATTTTACTCGCATGAGTTGAGTCTATTTTTTGGAAAATAAGTCAGAAACGTTTCAAAAATTCAAGTACTTCAAGGCTAAGGTTGAAAAGCAAAAAGGTTCTTTTATCAAAGTTCTTCTTATTGATAGAGGTGGAGAATTTATTTCCAATGAATTTAATTATTTTTGTGAAGAAAATGGCATTAATAGGGAATTGACAACGCCTTATACTCCGGAGCAAAATGAGCGAAAAAATTGAACTATTATGGAAATGGCGAGAAGCATCTTACAAGCAAAGGGACTTTCAAATCAATTTTGGCCTGAAGCTGTGGCAACATCAATCTATTTATTGAATATTTCTCTAACAAGGGTTGTCATGAATCAAACTCCATTTGAAGCTTGGCACGGAAAAAAACCATATGTAAGTCACTTGAAAATATTTGGATGTACATCATATGTTTGGGTGAATTCTCAATTTCGTCGTAAGCTTGATGAGAAATCTGAAAAAAAATATTTTTATTGGTTATTGCACTCAATCCAAAGCATATAGATTATATAATCCTTTAAGTGACAAGATCTTGATAAGAAGAGATTTGGTATTTGATGAAAATGGAAGATGAGATTGGCAAGAAGATAATGATAAGTTGCAACAACAAAATCCAATATCCATTGGAATCCCATCAAATGAAATTCAAGAGGCAACTTCTTCAAATGCACGAGTTGATTCATCTATGACATCCCCAAGTTCAACAGCATCAACATCGATAAGTCAAAATTCTTCATCCAATCTTGAAGAGAATCCAGTTGAATCACCACAAAAAAGTTTAGATCTTTAACTGACATTTAGGAATCTTGTCAATTTGCTCTTGTTGTCTCAGATCCTATGACTTATGAAGAAGCTGCTAAAAAAGAAGAATGGAAAAGTGCAATGATTGAAGAATTGTCCGTAATTGAAAAGGCAAAAACATGGACTTTGGTAGACTTACCTGAAGGTAAAAAGGCTATTGGTTTAAAGTGGATATTTAAAACAAAGTTTTGTGCAGATGGAAATATACAAAAGCATAAAGCTCAACTTGTGGCAAAAGGGTATGCACAACATGGTATCGACTACGAAGAAATTTTTTCACCAGTAGCTCGCCTTGAAACTGTAAGAATTGTTGTGGCATTGGGTGCACAACTACAATGGCCTATTTATCAATTTGATGTCAAGTTGGCATTTTTAAATGAAGATTTACAAGAAGAAGTGTATGTAAATCAACCAGAAGGTTTCGTGATCAAAGGCAAGGAAACAAAGGTGTTCAAATTGAAAAAGACCTTGTATGGATTGAAGCAAGCTCCTCGAGCATGGTATAGTAAAATTGATGAATATTTTCAACAAAATAAATTCTTGAGGAGTGAAAATGAACCAGCCTTATATATAAAAAAGAAAGGTATGAATGATTTCATCATTAGTTGTCTTTATGTCGATGATATCATTTATACAAGCTCATCTAATGTTCTTGTGGCTGAATTTAAATTGCATATGATGCGTGAGTTTGAATTGTCAGATATGGGGTTATTGCATTATTTTCTCGGTATTGAAGTTCAACAAGCAGAAGATGGAATTTTATTTCCAAGAGAAAATATGCCAAGGATATTCTAAAAAAATTTGGCATGTTTAATTGCAAGCCTACAACTACACCCATGAATCTCAATGAAAAATTACAGTTTGAAGATGGAGTAGAGATGACTGATGTTAAAAGTTTTAAAAGCTTGGTTGGAAGTTTAATTTATCTAACTCATACTCGGCCCGATATTGCTTTCTCTGTTGGTGTAATTTCTAGGTTTATGTATCATTCTTCAAAGATTCATTTTGGAGCAGCAAAGCGAGTTTTGCATTACATAGGTGGAACTATGGATTATGGAATCTGGTATGCAAAGGTTTCCAATTTCATATTATGTGGATTCACTGACAGTGACTGGGCTGGTTCATTGAATGATAGACGAAGTATTTCTGCAAATATTTTTAAACTTGGATCAGGCGTAATTACTTGGAGCTCAAAGAAGCAAGACACAACATCATTGTCATCCACTGAAGCTGAGTACACGACAGCCATCGCAATAGCCTGTCAAGCCGTTTGGTTATGGAAAATATTGGCAGATATTCAACAAAAGAAAGAAGATGCAACTGAGATATTCTGTGATAATAAATCAACAATCTCAATGACAAAAAATCGAAGTTTTCATAGCAGAACAAAACATATTGACATCCGTTTCCATTTCATTCGTGATATAGTCACAAAGAAGAAGATTGCTTTGAAATACTGTAACATAGACGAGCAGTTGGCTGATGTGCTTACCAAAGCTTTGTCAAAAGAGAAGTTTATTTACTTTACAACATTGCTCGGTGTGTGTAATTTTGAATCAAGGGGGAGTGTTGAAAATAATTCAAAGTTAGTAGGTTAAGTGGATTGTAGTAGGTTTTGAGTATTAGTGGTGTTAATGGTGGATTGTAGTAGGTTTTGTGTATTAGTGGAGTTAGTGGTTGATGTTTGTGGGCTTTGTGGGTTAGTGGTCTAATAGTTTATGCAAGTGGGTTTTATGGTGGGTGAAGTTTTCCTTCTATAAATAGCTTGTATTTATGATGTTTAAGCATTGAATGAGAAATAGTCTTCTTTGTGTTTGTGCAAATCTCATTCTTGCTCTACAATTCTTCAATAGTCTCTGTACCACTTTTGTAGCCCCTGAGGCTTTTACAACATGAATTTGTAATTAAAGAGATCTATTATGAAAGCATGTTGTACTCTAAATGGATATTCTGGCTGTATAGATATTATGTTTTGATGAAATGTTAATGGACTTCAGTGTTCATTGAATGTCTTTGTATTAGGGAAGTTTAATGAGGACATGAAGATTTAAACACGGTTGCGGCCGTCCTCAGATTTTGTTGCGGACATCCAGAATAGTAAGTTCTACTTGGGAATAGGTGTTTGGATGGGGGACGTCCATGGTAGGAAGAACGAATGGCCACAGTGCTAAGAATAGTCCAAAACGGGCGCGGGGACGTCCAATGCCGGCGGGGAACATTCGTTGCAGGAAGAACGGACGTCCGCAGTGCTAACAGTCGTCCAAAACAGGTGAAGGGACGTCCAATGTAGGCGAGGGATGTCCGTTGTAGGAAGAACGGAGGTCCACAGTACTAACAGTCATCCAAAATAGGTGGAGGGACGACCGTAGTGCTAAAGGTCATCCAGAACGGGTGGAGGAACGTCCAATGCAAGCAAGGGACGTCCGTTGTAGGAAGAGCGGACGTCCGTTATGTTGAGGGATGTTCAACCGAAGGAAATATGGACGTCTGCATGTGAAAATCCTCTCGGGAGTGGACATCCGACCTAGGTCATTGTCCTCGATAAATGCTAGAGCAAGCATCCACATATACGGGCGGACATCCGCATGTGAAAGTCTTCGAAAGCGGATGACCGAAAGGCAAAACATGCAATCTGGACTAGGCGACCAGTTCAAAGAAAAAGTCATAATAGAAATGCCTTGGGTAGTATCGCGGTCGTTCGAACTTCGAGATAGCGGTCGTCCGGAAGATAAAAGATCGCTGACTTTTAGCAGCGAAAGTGTAAAAAATGGAGATTAAAATAATAGGGAATATGATAGGACGCTCTTCATGCATGCTGGGGATCGGTGACACCTCAGCCCATTCAGCTAATGACACCTCTAAAGTGTCTCTCTCTATCTCAGAGAATTGGAGAGAAATAATGAAAGCAGCACAAAGACAAATGAGACTATTTCTCATTCAATACTTAAAATATCATAAATACAAGCTATTTATAGAAAGAAAACTTTACATACTACAAAACCCACTAACATTAACTATTAGACCACTAACACACTAAGCCCACAAACATCAACCATTAACTCCACTAACACAAAATCTACTACAATCCACCATTAACACCACTAACACTCAAAACTTATTACAATTCACTTAACCTACTAACTTTGAATTATTTTCAACACTCCCCCTTGATTTAAAGTTACACACACCGAGCAATGTTATAAAGTAAATAAACTTCTCTTTTGACAAAACTTTGGTAAGCACATCAGCCAACTGCTCGTCTATGTTACAGTATTTCAAAGCAATCTTCTTCTTTGTTACTAAATCACGAATAAAATGGAAACGGATGTCAATATGCTTTGTTCTACTATGAAAACTTGGATTCTTTGTATTGAGATTGTTGATTTATTATCACAGAATATCTCAGTTGCATCTTCTTGCTTTTGTTGAAGATCTGCCAATATTCTCCTTAACCAAACGACTTGACAAGCTGCTGCGGTGGCTGTAATGTACTCAGCTTCAATGGATGACAATGATGTTGTGTCCTGCTTCTTTGAGCTCCAAGTAATTACGCCTTATCCAAGTTTTAAAATATTTGCAGAAATACTTCGTTTATCATCCAATGAACCAGCCCAGTCACTGTCAGTGAATCCACATAATATGAAATTGGAAACCTTTGCATATTAGATTCTATAATCCATAGTTTCACCTATGTAATCCAAAATGAATCTTTGAAGGATGATGCATGAACCTAGAAATTACACTAACAGAGAAAGCAATATTAGGCCGAGTATGAGTTAGATAAATTAAATTTTCAACCAAGCTTCTAAAACTTTTAGCATCAGTCATCTCTGCTCCATCTTCGAGCTGTAATTTTTCATTGGGATTCATGGGTGTAGCTGTAGGTTTGCAATTAAACGTGCCAAATTTTTTTCGAATATCCTTGGCATATTTTCTCTAGGAAATAAAAATTCCATCTTCTGCTTGCTGAATTTCAATGCCGAGAAAATAAAGCAATAACCCCCTATCTGACATTTCAAACTCACGCATCACATGCGATTTAAATTTAGCCACAAGAACATTAGATGAGCTTGTACAAATGATATCATCGACATAAAGACAGATAATGATGAAATCATTTATACCTTTTTTTTTTGATACATAGGGTTGGTTCATTCTCACTTCTTAAGAATTCATTTTGTTGAAAATATTCATCAATTTCACTGTACCCTCCAAGTTTTTCTAACAGGAAATGACTTTCTCAATTGTTTCCTGTAAATGCAACCTTCACATAAATCAATAAAATTGATTTTTGGTAATCCAAAAACCATACATTATTCACTTAGCAGTTTTAAACCTTTGATGTTAGGATGTCCATATCGCAAATGCCACAATTTGAATCATCTTTTTCACCAACTGCCGGAACACAATTTTCCACGTCAACTGGAAACATTTTGTTTTGTGTCATGTTGATAGTAATCAAAGGTTGACTTGAGAGTTTGTTTTTGATAATACATGTATTATCATCAAATAATATGGAATATTCAACCATGAATTGTCCCACATTTAGCAAATTATATCCCAAATCTGGTGCAAATTTAAGATTGTGCATGAGTTTTACCTTCCCTTGAGTAGTTTTAATACCCACTGTACCTTTTCCTACAACTTGCATTTCTTTGCTATTTCCCAGTTGCACCATCATTTTTTGTGTCTCATCAAGCTCCATAAACATTGATTTGTTGTATGTCATGTGATTTGAATAACCACTATTTACAAACCATACATCATTTGACTTATGATTTGAATTCAATTGTGCCATAAAAAGATTACTTTTTTCTTTGTTCTCCTTTGTAAAAGCTAATTGTTGATCTTTGTACCAACAATTTGCTTTTATATACCCATACAATGAAAACACTTAACATCACCTTTGGTGTTTCTTTGCTCACCAAATTGTCGTTGCTCATTGAAGTGACCTCTGCCACGACCATGACCATGTCCACGAAATCCTCCTTTTTTGTGAGTTCTACTTGTTGATCGTTCAACCTCACCAACTTTGGTGATTGACTCCTTTACTTGAAATGCTTTTTCTTCAAGTTTTTCAAACGAACGATTAATTATTGACTCATGTGCTTGCAAAGAACCCACCAGTTCATCAAAAAAAAGAACTGATAAATTCTTATATTCTTCTATTGCAGGAACAACATGATCAAATTTTGGAGTTAAGTTTCTCAATACCTTTTCAACAACTACTTGATCGACAATCTTTTTCTCATAGGATCGCATTTGGCTAACTACTGTCATTGCTCCAGACAGAAAATCAGCAATGGACTCTCCATTTTTCATCACCAAAGTTTCAAAAGTTCGGCGAAGTGATTGCAATTTCACCACGATCTCCTTCAAACTCCTTTTGTAGAATTGACCAAGCATGTGGTCGCTAATGCAATCCGTGAGAAGATGCTATCATGGACTGCCCGTTGAATCATTACTTGTGCCTTTGAATCTTTCCTTCGGTTGTCCTTCGATATACTTTCTTCGTCAGGATCTGCATGTCCACATTCTACAAAGTCCGAAAGATCTTGAGATTTGAGTAGAGTCTTCATGCAGATACTCCAAAACTCGTAACTTTCTCCTTTGAAAATTGGAATAAGTGGCTGCGTAGCACCCATTGCATTTCCGTTGCTAGCCATTGATTTCCTCAAGAGTTTCACTCAATTCAAGTGTTTACACTCTTTACTTGCTCTTAAACTTAGCTCTGATGCCAACAATGTTTGAGAATTGGAGAGAAAGAATGAGACTTGCACAAAGACAAAAGAGACTATTTCTCATTCAATGCTTAAAACATCATAAATACAAGTTATTTATAGAAGGAAAACTTCACCCACCACAAAACCCACTTTCGTAAACTATTAGACCACTAACACACAAAGCCCACAAACATCAACCATTAACTCCACTAACACACAAAACCTACTACAATCCACCATTAACACCACTAACACTCAAAACCTACTACAATCCACTTAACCTACTAACTTTGAATTATTTTCAACAGAGAATTATTTGAGACTAATATATGCTAATATGGGATTTTGACATTTATGAATAAGATATATACATGTGTTGTGATAGCGTGATAGTAATGCATTTCACTATATTCCATACATGTTTTTTTGCATGTACTAAGTCTGGATTTCCACATTTACCACACGAAAATAAAGAAAGTAATTTTGATGGATTTCCAAGTATTCAACCTACATATTTTGTGGATGTGCAAAATCCGAATTTAGGAAAAATTCTTTCGTTTATGAATATATAGTATTGATGACTATGTTATCCATAATGCCTTAAGAGTGTTGCTAATTGTCTACTATGAAAGTAATTTATTGGTAAAAATTCCTGCTCCGGAATTGTTATATTGACGCAATCTTGATTGAGACAGTATTTTTTTCTTCTAATAATTATTTGCAATGTGGGTATGGTATGCATTATTGCCTCACCCCGTTGCTTATTGTCTAAAATTGCAAGTATTTGAACAATAAAATTCATGTTGCAGAATTGATATAATTTTCTCAGGTGAGACATGTGCCGATACGTGGATCGAAAAAGAGGTAGAAAGCAAATAGAATTTTCACATATATGCCTTTGTATATAGGAATTTCATTAAATAGTGGCTTGGTAGTGATGAAAAAAGATTTTACTTGTGACTATCTTCTTTTTCAAGTATTTTTTACACATGTTCCTTCATTCACAAGGATTTAAAATTCATGATCTTGCCCAGCTCATTGGCTAACTACTTAGTGCCGGTTTTACAAGTAAATTCTCAAATAGAACTGAGAAAGTTAGCAACTTTGTGATGAAATTGAATATCCTAGAGCCTCAAATTTATTATTTGAGGAACCATAAACTGTGTTGTTCTCTCTATTTGGCAGGTTGTTGCCCTGAGGGAAGATGGATGCCCCAAAGTTTGGGTTGTAACATCTGATCATTGTCAGCAGCATGCAGCATATGGAGCTGTATGATCTCCTAATTGTTTGGGTATCATTATGTGTAGCATGATAAATCATTGTTTGTTGTCAATGTGTACTTGAATGGATATATATAATTACGGCTCTTGATGTACCTCTTTGAAATGATTCGGGTTTATTTTCTTCACTAAACTAGTCCTATTTACATTAAAACCTTAATCTATATTGGTTGGTATCATTTAGTTAACTAATGAGAGCTAGGTTGGCATCTGTGTCCATATTTCAAATATGAACTCACGGCACATGAAGGTTTTTTCTCAGAAAATATGTAAATTTTTTGTCTTTGAAGGTGGTAGTTACCTCTTGAATACAAAATTTGGAATGGTGGCTTTACTTTTGCTTCTTGGCATGTCTTCTTGGTTTAGTCTTGAAAACGATTCTTTCTCGAATGCCGTGTGGTGGGAAGAAACGTGTTTGTGCCTCAATGTTCTTATGTTCTTTTGCAATTGAAAATTATGGATGTGTCTGCATTAATAAGTTTCAAGTGTTTTCAGTTAATATAATACGAATTGTTTTGACAACTTACAGGGAGCCTTCGTTTGGAGTTGCAAGGCTTTGGTTTCCGAGGTGAGACGTCATCTGAGTTATTGGGTGGTCAGAGAAATTGAGTTGGATGAGGAGCAATTTTCCGGTTTGGATCATTTTTTCAAATCAGTTTTTAATTGATAAGTGATGAGCCGTTAATGGTCTAAAAGTATATGTTGTCTGTCATCATGGAAGAGAACTAATGGGCATTCGATCTTCATTTTTAGCAATATGTTTGGTGGTCGACCATGAGGATTTATGCTTGACTTCACATTTCGCGTTGAACTTTGAGCTTTCTAATGCAGATTAAAGCATCAAAGAAGGAAATCGAGAGGATGCTTCAAGAACAAAGGTATATCAGCTTAACATGAAACTAATAAAACCCCTTGGTCTATGTGATTCAGGACGAACTCTGATTGAGAAAGGATTTATAGTCGTGAAAAGAAAAAAAAAAAGTCTTGTTTGAACGTGCATGATCGATGATTAGCAAAGTGACTAACTTGGTTAGCCGTCTTGGTCTTACAGGTCGAGTTCGTTTCAAGGCAAACTCTTGAAGCACAATCTGGATTCGGAAGTTGTGGATGCTCTAAAGGATCTGAGAGAGAAGCTGTATGAGTCTGAGAGTGAGTACAAATAAGCATCTGGTTCAGTAATTGTGCTGTAAGTGAAGTCTGTTGATTATTGTGTTGAGAAAGATGGAAGTGGATCTACTGATTGATATCTGCTTTTACACTAAACCATTAATGAGCATGTTCTTTTCTCTATAATCCTCCTGGGTTTGTGTTAGTTTCTGTGAATTCAGATTCCTCCAGCTGAGATTTTTGTTTTTGGAGGTAGACGACACTGGAAATATGGGCTATTTTTATCGGGGTCGCAAAATCAATCATTCAAAACTAGGGTTTGTGGTTTGACTTTGGAGTCAGAGAAAAACAAGAAAGAAATCTTGTCGGCCCCCACAAGGGTTTGGACAGATGAGACCAGGAGGAAGGACAGACAAATCCCACTGCCACTGCCACTGCCACTGAATAAACAAACAAGTTTCTTCCTGTTCTACTCTATCAGGAATTGAATGGAAGATGGGTTTGGTCCATTTCAGTTATTGATTATTCAAGTAGGCAGCTGCCCTCCACCGCTGCTATAACTACACAGCGGTGAATCCTATAACATTACGTGTCTATTAGCCCAAGTAGACTCGATCTACTACTATGCGATGATCTGATCGAATGGATGAGAATTATCGGCACGGGTGTCGATTCAGGCGGATGTGGGGGATGAAATAGTGCCTTAGAATGGAGTCACATGAAGAAGAAGCTCAAAATAATGAAATGGATGTTCATGGGAGAGTCAGAGAGTAGTGGCAGAGGTTTCAAAGGAGAGATAGAAATCACGAGATGCCTCTCTCTCTCTCTCTCTCTCTCTCTCTCCCTCTCTGTGTGGACAGAATTGTACCAAAATTCAACAACGTGTTTGCAGAAACATCTTGATTTCTGGTTTTTCATAAGCAGTTTGTTAGCTCAGTCGTTTCTTGTCGCTGGTTTGTAACGGGAGAGAGGGTGAACAATAAATGAATAGTCAGACAAGTCAACCAGAGGGTCAGGTCCTCAAGACGCTCTGCCTCATTCGTCAGCCAGTCCAAGTACTGTGCTTCCATAACTTTTGTGATCTTCAGTCTTGCATGGACGGACAGATTGGTGGGTGCATTGATCATCAATCCCCCATTTTTACATGGGTATTGGACCATTGGTTGGTCAGCCTCACAGAGATTGAGGTTGTAGAGAAAGAGAGAGAGAGAGAGAGAGAGAGGAGAGAGGGAGAGAGAGCATAATATTTTGGCATTATGATGAAGTGGGTCTGTCATTCATTATGTGTTCTACCAAACTCACCGATCTGAGTTATTCATGGTTTCACAGGGAAGAATTCCAGCTTGCCCATAGATTCTCCTTTACCATCTTCTAATCTCATATTTACCCAGTACGCAATGTTGCGATAATGTCGCATCGCAACGACTAGCAATCCTCGACGACTTTTGGCACGTAAGTTTAATCGAAGCCGTTGCGAGATCAAGACAAAACCCTTGTTCTCGTTCTCGCTTGTCGGTCCAATGGCGGAGAGTTCATTTGAATCCTAGTAGGTGTGAATAACAACTTTTGGGAGTTAGAAGAAAAAGACATAAAAACAAGCAACTCTTGAGAGCTGGGTATGAACACTACACATATATGTGGTAATAATTTAATGATTTTATTTCCAAATGGGTCCCCACCTTCTTTGTCTTGCATGCAAAAACCCTAAACGAAGGTCCCACACCTGCAACAACTAGTATACTCTCTCTAGGGTTTTCATGCTTACATGAGCACGAAAGGGTTCCCATTAGAGCTCATCTTAATCCTATTTATCACCATATCTTCCAATTCAATATCCATGCCCCACCCCTCACCTATTTCTCCGATCCATATCTGTCTCAATACATCAACTTGATACCTTCATACATGCATGCCGTCAAGCTCTTAGATTCGATACCATCGAGTATCGTCTACTTGAGACTGCGTCAAATCCTCCATTTTTGTACATGTACGTGAAGTTTTATCTGGTAATTGCATGGTGTGAGCTGATCAGTAATTAATGCTGTCTCTCTCTCTCTCTCTCTCTCGTGCAGAATAGAAAACTATGGATTCAACAACTGGCGCTGCTTCTGGTTCAGCTTTCTGACCAAACACTTCACCCATCTCTGATATTAATTAGAAAATCTCTGACATTAACTACAAACTAATTTTCCAATGACTTTCTGTTGTAACACGTATTATTACGAATCCAATGATTCGGAGGACTTGCAGAGATGAAAAGGCACAGCCATGGTTTCAACTTCAATCAACTAGGGCAAACTAGGATGCTGAGACGCTGTTCGTCTGCTCCACCACAGAAAATGTAAAACAATTGACTATTTTTTTCCTCCATTTTAGACGCAATTTCAATAAGGGAAGTCAATGCAATATGAGTTAAATTCTGCAAATTATATGCCAATAAAAGGGTGGAGCTTTATACCCTAAAGTGCAGACCCTTTTCTGGATATTTCAGAATCTTGTTGTAATTTGAAGAATTAAGCTTACCCTCCAACGAGATTTAAGAATTTTGAAAACCCATTACAAAAAAATCTTCCTGACTTTGATACGATTGAATTTCAAGTTCTGGGACCATAAACTCTCTCTCTCTCTCTCTCTCTCAGTGGATCGTGTACCAGTTAAAACCAGTACGCGATGGGGAAGAAGAAGGGAGTCATTTTCATAGCATAGGGAACTGGAAGTGTATATTATTTGCGTCAAACTTGTGTCCACCCTCCACAAACCTAAATGGGAGAAAGAGTCAAAAGAATTGATCTTTCTGGAAAGCAAATCTTCTTTCAATGGAGACTTGATCATAAAATGACGAAACTTAAGAAACAATCACCTTCACTTGGTAAATTAGTGTTCATCTACTCACTTTGATTTCAATTTTGGATGACAGACTAGATTATCAACTATTTTTAGTTGATTTCTGACCAGTTTATTATTTAATTATTCATGAGTTCATACAATCATAAACCCGACATCATACAATCTTTTCTTTCTTTGTTTTGTCCCCAGAAACTAATTATTCATACGATATTTTGTGGGATTCAAAAGGGTCCCATGTTTGGCTTTTACATTTAACTAAAATTAACAGCTGATTAAATGATCAATCTAGAGAGCGAGATTAAAGGAGATACAGATAATGAAGGATTAGCATTTTGACGAAGCAAGTGGGAGTAGAGCCAATAAATGCAGTAAATACATGAACATTGACCTGAGTAATTCATTCGACGACAGACAGAAATCATTAAGTTAGTATTACGTTGTTGTTATATTCGTAGATGCAGACATTGTTGCTGTGTTCTAAAGAAACTTTTATAAATTGCAATGTTTTAAATAAGGTTTATTCTGAGTCTACTTTCAATAATTAGCTTATAATTAACCAAAAATGGGTGATTATCTACAGGATGAGTAATGAAAAACGAAGAGAGAAGAGGAGAAGAAAGCCTTCTTGCTGTCATCATCAGGGCAAATGAGGAGAGAGAGTGGTCACGGGTTTTTCTTGACTCAGCCCTACTTTTCTCTCACTAACACCACAAGTTATAATATATTTAAACTATATTATATGAAAATATACATTATAGTTTGTCTTTACTTTCTTCTAATGTTGTGCTAGAGATCCAATGCAACCCCACCTACGCAAGCTTTGACGTGGAATTTCATTCCTCTCCAGCCCCACATCTCCACCATCGCCTCTTCTCTCGCCACCTTCTGCTTCCACCATGCCCATATGAAATTTCATACATTTACCAACAATAATATTCTTATTCTTAAGTTTAATCTATAAAAGTCACGCAGTTCTTGTAACGTCTACTGGAGATTTCAACGGGGTGACCCACTTCCATTTAACACCGTTGAATTTGAAGGTGGCTTCTCCCTCAATTCAACCGAGTGTCTCCCCTCCTCTTCAATGCACTCGGTCTCTCTTCCCTTTTTTTAAAGGTTGAACACTCTATTTCTCTATGCACTTACATTATGTAGAGAGAAGCGTGAGTCTTTCATCAAGGAAGCTCAATGGTCAAGGGAAGGAGAATTGGGGTGGTTGTCAGTGAACGTTTCGAGTTGTTAAAATTTACCAGTTGGATTACTAAAGTTGGAAGTTGGTTTTTCGGACATTTCTGTGAGGTATAAACTACAATTTCCATTTTTGCTTCAACTGTAAATTGTGAACTTTGGTCCGAGGATGAATTTGTTTATGTGGATTTTTAAAGTTTGGAATAATTGATGAAAAAGCTATAATTGTTGCATGAAAACTAATTTGGTTATATTCTGGAATATTTTGGTTGATTAAAGTTAGAGTTTTACCAAGAAAAATGGAGAAGATTGGAAATTCTTCGATTGTCTGCTCAGTCTAGACTTGCAGGAAATCATCTGGGGCAATGAAGGTGTCTGTTGAGGAAGCACACGCGTCTGTAAGGATGGATGTTTCTGCGGAAAGACAAGGAAACAAAAATTTCATTATGCTTGTGTTCATTGCAGAAGCGTAGGTTTCTACAGCGGAAGCGTTGGTTTATGGAATAACACAAAAACAAGCGTATCTGGGAAGGTAAGCAGAGAACACGTGTCCTTGGGTATATGAGGGGACATGTGTCTGCACAAGGGAGGTTTCACTTTTGTCTGCTGAAACACGTGAAAGTCACGCTTTGCAGAAACGCATTCCTTTGTGGGAGCAAAGGCTTCCGCAGTAAACAGTTCTAGGGGAAAATATGTGGAGCGGACGTTCGAACTTAAATCTGCGAACGTCCGAACCAATTGAAAAAGTTGAATATTTTTGTGGGGATTGTTTCATAAATTCCCTGAATTTGTTTCTATTCCAGTTATGGGTTCCAACGAATTTTTAAATGGATTTTTAGAAGTGAATTAATTGATATCCATATATTTTGATAGGTCCAACATATTAGCAAAGAATTTGAACTGATTGGATTTCTATTCGATTGAGCGTTATCTAGCTATTGGTAGGCCATTTGAGGTAGGAGTTTTATTTTATGTCCGACATGAAATTATTTTCAAAACGATTATTTTGATATGTGTTCTCATATAAAATGACTTTATAACCTTCAATTTTTATGATATTATATATATGATTTTCGGTGAACACATTTTATTTCAAGTATGCACATCATTTATTTATCGTCTTGGTTAGGTCTTATTTTTTGTGCATACATTTGACCATTGGAAGATATGTTTGTTATGTTTTGTAATGAGGCAGTTGATTGTGCCGTGTCCTTTGAAGCAAAACTCTAAACTTGATTAGGATATTATTTCTTGGCTTTAGCAATTTTCGAATATCGCCTTTGTTATGTATGTCTATGACGTTATGTGCCCAGAGTCCATGAGTGACTCCATTTTCATTAAGATTTTGTGAGATTTATTTTACATATATACCACACTATAGTGAACCTTTGTCACATTTGCCTTACTAGTCGATTTTTCTTTCTCAATTTTTGATTAAAGGTTTTATTGATGACATGCTCCCCATAATAAAATTCTAATGGTTGAATATAAAATCTTACCCCTATTGAGTTTAGTCGACTCACCTCAACAACATTCCCTTTAAGTGTTAATTTGGAAGATCACCAGTTATCGTTGCAAGATTGAAACCGACACTTTTCTTTATTTTTCAATATTTTATTTCAAGAGTACTGTGAGGTTGAACTAATTTGTTAAAACTTTTTAATAATATTTGTATTAAATTTTTTTTTAAATTTGACACTTTATTTTAGACATATATTATTGTTTTATCTCGATGTCACTATTGGACCTTTAGTTCAGCTCAGTCAGTTGGATCCTAACATATTATATTTTATCTAAGACTTCTATTGCCCAAATAAATAATTTAAAAGTCAAAGAGTCAGACAACACAGTTCGGTTACAGACCGGGTTGCTCCCCTTTCTGTCTCGGGTTCCCTCTACGTCGTGACAGTTCCTAGCTCTATAAAAAAATTGAACTTCCCTTTTCTGATGGGAAGATCGGATGTATAAAATGGACAAAGTTCAACTAGCATAAATTGTGCTAAATAATTGTTTTGATAGCCAAAACGCTACGCCACAATATGTTCGTGTAGTGACAACAATTTTATCATATCTCGATCCATGATTCCAATCATATTTTGTTGAAAGAAATTCACTAATATTGTATTGCCAATGGGAGATTCTTACATAAGTTTGTTGGTCGACCCTTTATTCAATGATAGGTTCAAGTTCAGTTCAAGGTCCGATAAGACAAGAATGAAATCTATTTTTAAAATAATAAAAATTTAACCGGATGATGAGATTAAATACATTAATGTCATGCCCTAAAAGGGACTCGAGATAGAACAAGAATAACCCAGCCCACAAATAAACCAAATCATCTGACCCTTTAACTTTTAAATTAATTAAGCTGCATAAGACCTAAATGAAACTTAAATAGCTAAGACCCAACAAATTGGGTTAAACCAAAGGTCCATCAGTGACATTAAATATAAAGGAATAACTATAAGTCCAAAAATAAATGTGCCACAAAAATAAATAACTAAAATTTTATTACAACTTTAAATTAATTTCAACCTCACAAAAAGTACTATCAAAGGGAATTAAATGTTAAGGTAAAAATGTGACAGCTTGAAGATGTAGGTGAGGTATGAAAGAATTATTGCATTGAAAAATGAGGGTGGTTTTCCTCATTTTCAAGCGCTTACTCCCTTCTTGCAATTACTACCACCCACCCTTGCAGACTTTTCCTTTATTCTTAATGATCGCACCACTTCCTTCTATTGGCTACTCAAATTTATAAGAGAAAAATTCTATGCACAGATTGAGAGTTGTGGCCAGTAAGTGGAGTCATGAGGTGGGTTGTTTCCTGTAGCTTGGGTTCTTTTGGTGTTCAGAGAGATAAATCCGTGATTTCCAGTTTATGTTCGCTGTATATTTGGAATTTGGTTTATTGTTGGATCTTAAAGTTTGGAATAATAGATGGAAAAGTTGTAATTGTTGCATGAAAACTAATTTTATTATGTTCTAAAAATTTTTAGTTGGTTAAGGTTAGAGTTTTGCCAAGAAAAATGAAATTTTTGTAGAAACAATTGAAGTTCTCTTATTGTTTGGTTCATCTAGACTGGCCAAAAATTGTTAGCAGGAGTGTAGGCTTCTGTGGCGAGAGCCCAGGCTTCCAAAATGGCAAGGATTTAAACATATATGGGGGCCTATGGGAAAGAAATGTGTACTAGAAATTATTCGCTTGCGGGGGTGTTTCATAGAGAACAATGCCAGTCCAATAAGCGTGAGGCATGTGGAGCAGACGTCCGGACTTGGATCCGCAAACATCTAAAACAGTTTTAAGAATTCTTAATATTTTGGGAATTGTTTTAAAAATTTACCAAGTTCGTTTCCATCTCAGTCATGGGCTCCAATGCAATATAAAAGGATTTTTTAGAGAAGAATTAATTGGTAATCCATATGTTTTGTTAGGTCCATCTGATTAACGTGGAATTCAGACAGATTATTTTTCCATTCGATTGAGCATTTCCTGATTGTTGGTAGGCCATTGAGGTAGAGGTTTTATTTTATGTCTAGCATGACATTGTTTGCAAAACGATTATTTTCAAATGTGTTTTCATACAAAATGACAGGTCTGTTTTTACAAAATTATATGTATGATTTTTGCTGGACACGTTTTATTTCGAGTATACACATAATTTGTTAATCATCTAATCAGCCAGTGAAGGGAATATGTTTTTTATATGCATATTCAACTATTAGAGGATGTGTTTGTTGTGTTAACAAGAGTAATAGAACAGCTGAATTTAATGTCTCCTATTGCTCAAAGTACAATATTGTCCGCTTTGGGCTGAAGCCCACATGATTTTATTTTTGGGTTAACCCAAAATGTGTTATACCAGGTAGGGAGGAGAACCTTACTTATAAACCATACATTTTTCACTATCTCAAACGATGTGAGATTGTGCATCTCCACTGATACGGGCTGGATCCTCACATAGTCATCCTGATCTTCACAGGGTGGGCTGTAACAATCTCTCTCTCTCTCTTTCTCTCCCTCCCCGCCCTGGTTTGGGGACTTGACGTTTTTGTCAGTCACACTTACAGTTGAGATTTGGCTCTGATACCATTTGTAATGTCTTCGAGCGCTCCTAGTACAATATTATTCTCTTTAGGACAAAGCCCGCACCGTTTTGTTCTTGTGAAAAGCCCAAAACGTGTTGTACTAGGTATGGAGGAAAACTCTACTTATAAACCATGTATTTTCCACTCCCCCAAGCGATATGAGATTGTGCATCCACACTGATATGAGTTGGACCCTCATATTGGTTATCCTGGATTGTGTCCTTAGATGCAAAATCTTAAACTTGATCATAATATTATTTCGTGGTTTTAGCGATCGTCGAGTATCGACTTGTTTTATATGCTAATGTCATTTGTGTGCCCGAAGTCCATGAGTGACTTTATTTTTATTGAGATTTTGTAGGACCTATTTTACATATATACCACACAATATTAGAGGTTTTCCACTTTTGCCTTACTAGTCGATTTCTACTCAGTTTTAATCACACATCTTATTCATGACATGCTTTCTTATTTAAATTTATAAAATTCTAATGGTTGAATATAAAATTTTATCTCTATTGAGTTTAGTCGACTCACCCCAATGATATCCCTTTAGGTATAAATTTGGAATATCACCAATTGCCAGTCGCAAGACTGAGCCAACACTTCTTATATTATTTCAGTATTTTAATTTTGAGAGTTTTGTGAGCCTAGATTTATTTATTAAAAAACTGTAATAGTAATTGGATTAATTTTTGAAATTTTTGGCACATTTATTTTGAACATATATTATCACTTTATTTCGATGTCACTGTTAGACATTCAGTATATCCCAATTGGCAAGACTCTGACTTATTGTAACTCGCTAAAGACTTCCATTGCATAAATAACTAACTTAAAAGAAAAAGTCTCCAGTGACACAGCTCAAGTTCGGGCCCGGTTGTTCCCCATTCTATCTCGGATCCCCACTAAGATGTGCCAAAAAATCTAGCAGAGCTCACTCATGCGTTGGATGACAGGGATCCTCTAAACTAAAAATCCTAAAGGAAATGTTGTTGGGGTGAGTCGACTAAACACAATAACGGTAAAGTTTTACGTACCATGTTAAAAATAAAATAAAATGGGAAGCATGCATATCAAACATCTGATGTGGTACATACAGAAAATATGTTATGACCTATAGGGGACCCAAGATAGAACAGGAAATGACTCGACCTGAAGATGGACCGAATCGTCCGACCCTTTAGCTTTTTTCTTATTTACTTATTTAATTAATTATGCAGCAGAAAACTTTAGTGAATTATAATTTTTGCTAAGACTCTGCTAATAGGGATAAACCGAAGGTCCAATAGTGACAATGAAATAAAGTGATAATATAAGTCCGAAATAAAAGTGTAAGAAATGTTAGGAATTTATGCAAATATTATTACAGATATTTAATATTTCAACCTCACCAAACTTTCAAAATAAAAATATTGAACTAATAAAGGAGGTGTCGGCTCAGTCCTTCAACGACAATTGGTGATCTTTTCAATTTATACCCGAAAGAGATGTTGTTGGGATGAATCGACTAGATTCAATAGGCGTAAGATTTTATAATCAACAATTAGAATTTTATAAAATAAATGAGAAAGCATTACATAAATAAAACGTGAGTTTAAAACTAAATAGAAATCGACCAATGAGACAAAAGTAAAAAAACATTCACAATAGTGTAGTATGTACGAAAATAGGTCCGATAAAATCTCAATGAACATGGAGTCACTCACGGGCTCTTGGTACACAGATGTCGTAGGCATATAGAACAAGGTATACTAGGCGATCGCTAAAGCCAAAATAATATTATGATCAAGTTTAGGGTTTTGCACCCAAGGACATAATACAATTAGCTACCTCATTACTCTAGTTAACAGAATAAACACATTCTCCAACGGTTAAATGTACATATATAAAACAAGATCCCTTTATGGGTTAATCAAACTTGGTGCATTTGACCAAGGTAATCAATAAATTATATGTATGCTTGAAACAAAACATGTTTAGCAAATTCGTAAATATAATACTGTAAAAAAGGACGGTCATAACAGAATCATCATTTTATATAAGATCACGTCTCATAACAATCATTTGAAAAATGATGCAATGCCAGACCCCCTACCTCACAGTGGTCTACCAACAATTAAAGTTCAATCCAAATCGGGAATGTCAAATAATTAGTCGAGTCCAATTTCCTAAGTTTCAAAATCTAAAGACAATCATATCACAAGAGACCTGAGCCGCAGCTAAAGGCCTGAGCCATGACTTGGCCTCTTCTAAGCTGCAGCCCGACGTCGTCTTCCTCAACACTAGCCACCAAAACTTGGCCAAATTTCCATGATTTTTAACACAAAACAACTCCAAAAGATCCATAAAACTTTGGTTTATGATTATAATGTGATATGAGTTTGAAATCAACAATTTTTAATAACCAATTCATCTTCAATATCAAAACAAAATTTCAGTTTCCAAATTTGAAATAAAATCAAAAGTTCTCAACGAATTCAACTAAAAATCCCAAATCTTACCCCTCTAGAAGTTTCACATGACCTCAAGCTACCTTAGTAATGCTGGGAACGACTCACTCATGTATCCACTTGTTTTCTAGCACTCTTAACTTTGCTGTGAGTTTATTTTTCTTCTAAATTTGCATTAGCAGTATTCGAGAGAGAAGTGTCATTTTTAAGGACGAAGGAAGGTTGCAAAAAGGATGGGAATAATGAATGAAGCGCACACATCTTTGAAGAAAATAGGTAAGGCATCCTCATTTTCAACTGAGTAATTGTTTCTTGCCCTCAGTGTCTTCAAGACTCCAACCTTCCTTGCCCTTTGCCTTCAAGACGTTACAAAATAAGTCTTAATATACATTATAAAAAGTCCAATAACAATGGAGTCACTCACTATAATATGTAAAAATTTTATTTTTTTCTTAAATGTTTAAAACCCTAAAAGCTTTTCTAAATTGAATGAAAATTTAGGTTAAATTACTTTTTTGAAAACCTTAATTAAAAATTGAGAATCCACGAAAACGTCAAAATTATTAATTAAGTTGAAGAAAATATAATATTTATTAGAAAACATCTATTTAATATATTTTTAGCCAAACATTAAATAACTTTATTTAAAATAATATATCCTTCAAGTAACAAAAATAAAATAAGAAAACAGAGTTCAAAATTTCATATAGCAAGCTTTAAACACAAAACATGCTTTTAAAATTTTATTGACAAAAATATCAAATTGATAAAAGATTCAATTACAATAATATTCTCCCAATGATAAAATCTCCACATAATTTATTTATTTATTAAAATGATATTTAAACTAAATAAAAAATTTAATCATTTCTCTGACCTAATGTCGTCTTCTTCTATACGCTCGTCTGCCTCTGCAATATCATTGATTAGCCTCAATTTTTCTTCAATTAAAAATTCACCTACATCACAAAACTAAGAGTGAGATAAACTCAGTAAGTAAAAATATGTGTTTATGTAAATTAATTTTATACATTACTAAATCTACATGCTTAAAATTACATAGTGGTTGAAACTCATTTTCCAACCTTATCATACATTCACACGTTCATTAGTCATCTCAAAATTTTCATGCATTTAGACTTTCATTAGTTATCTCATCATACTTTCTATTAATTCTATCAGATTCATGCATTCACACTTACATACAAGATGACTTACTATGTTAATGTCTAATCATGTGTGTGCAGTTAAAATATAATAATTTAAATACTAGAATAAAGTTGCAAAATATTAATATGCTTTGTGATGTAAAGTTGATGGCCAAAACACTGAAAATCGATATATTTACCTAGCTAGATTCCGAGAAAATAAAATTTTAGGGGTTTCCCGAAGCTTTCGAATACCCTTTCCTGCCTAAATAATCTTAGGGTTGAAATCCTCCTTAAATCTTATAAGATCTTAGAAAGAATTTGGGCCTGAACTCCTTACTGATAAAATCCTTAGGCAAACCAAAGTTGAAATCGGGTCGACCTAGACAGTTCGGGAGAAATTGGGATGAATTTGGACACGATTAGGTTCGAGTCAGTTCGACATGTCTAGTTTGGTTCAGCAAGTCTGGTTCAGTTCAATAGGTTTGGTCTGGTCTGATTCTGCTTGGCAGATCAGGTCAAAAATAAAATTTCTTCTCCTTCTCCTTCGTGTCTTCTTCTTCGCATGTGAAAGACAGAGAACCTCCTCTCTGCTTTGCAATAAGAGGTCTCCTTCATCTCTTCAATCTTCGTTGGTTGTCGCCGGTGGAAGAGGTTTCATCGAGCTGGAAGAGCTTGGTCAGAGAGAAATCTTGTAGCGTGAGGTAGGGTTTTGGCATATCAAGTTCGAAATTTCGGAAATGCTAAACAGTTGTTAAGTTGTTTGTTGCAGATTGAGTTCCGATTCTCTCTATGATTCTGAGAGATTTTTGGGACAAATCGCATATTAGGGTTTGAAGTTTGTTTCTGATTTGGAGAACTTAATGTGATAGTTAAAATTTTAAAAAACCCTAGTATGTTACACTTACAGACTTTAGACACACTATGTTATAAGCATAAATAGTAACAAAAATACTCAGTGATCATTAAAACCATGAAAATAAGATCTTGATCAAATTTAGAGTTTCCTCTAAGGGACACGGTACAGTCAGTTGTCTCATTACCTAGTTAAAACAAACAAGCACATCCTCCAACAATTGAATGTGCGTACAGAAAATATGACCCCTTCACTAGTCAATTAAACTTGGTTCACTCTACCAATATGATAAATGAAATAATATACATGCTCAAATAAAATATATCTAGTGAAAAATAGGTAATAGTACAAAAAATCGATGGCCATAAAATGGACACATCATTTTTTTTATGAAAACACGTCTTAAAGTAAAGTTTTATAAAAACATGTGATACTGGATATAAAAATAAATTCTTAGCTCAAGTGGGCTTACCAAGAACCAAGTTTAATCCAATCCGAGAAAGTCCAATTACACATTGAGTCCAAACTCTAAACCTTAGAACCTAAGAATAACAATATAACTAAATTAGCGTTGAAAATCCTTATTTAAATTCCAACTTTGAGAAAAACAAAATGACTAATGAACGATAGAGTTGGGAGCCCAAAACGTGCTCTAAAACTACCTAAAAATATTTGGGTTTAAAGTCAAATTTGGGTTCAAAATGGGGTTCGGGCTGCACCAAAAACAGTTGGGTCGTGACCCAAAATTTGGATTTGGGCCACAACCCAACTTGGCCGAGGCTGCTAGGTCGTGGCCCAATGTCGACTCCTCCAACGCCGATCGCACAGTACTGTTGAAATTTCATGTTTTTCGGCGAATTGAAACCCGAAATGATCAACAATATCTAGGAGTGAAGTAAAACATAATTTTTATCCAAAAATGAAGAATGTTCTAGCCAAAAATCTCAATTCTGAACCAAGGATTATAAACAACATAAATCGGGTTTTTACCTTGTGTGATCCTTCAATTCTCCAATACAATTGATTTCCAACTCACAACAAGAAGAGATTTTAACTTACTTAAAATTCTTTCTGTACAGAATGATGGTTCCTCGGCAAATTGGTGAATCCCCTTCTTGTGGCAGCTTCTTCCCCATTAATGGAGTCCAAAAGGGGGGAGAAATGCAAATTTGGAAAGTTACCATAACTGGCATTGAATGAAAAATAATTACCCCCTACCAATTCCAAATGGCAGCTGTTACAATTAATGTATGGATTAAAACTCCATCAGTTTAAGTATTGCCGTAGGGTTATGTGAGTTAATCTACAGGAGTTAGTTGGTGTCAAAAGTCCATATTTGGCACCAATGCATGTTCACCCTTTTCGCTCTCCTACTTTAATTAAATTGGTGACCACCCCACTCTTAGGCATAGCCCTCATCACTATGACTTGCATTCCTGCTTTCATTTCTGATTTACATAACCATTTTTTCTACCTTTGTTTTCCATGTTTATGTACTCTCTCCAATATTCAACTTATTCTTTTCACACCCCACAAGAATATACGTTTAAAAAATGATCCAATCAATTCTAACTTAGTATTTTATGCTCAATATACTGTTTTATTTATCAAATCTTAAGTGTTGAAAGGGATGTGATTAACATAAACCTTATAAATTGAGTATTTTTGTGTCAGCCAATTCTTGTGAGAGTCTGGATTCAAACTCAAGTAATGATATCACAATTCAACTTTGTTTGAGCATTGTTGTAGAGCGTTGTATGTAAATATAGTTTCACTCCAACTAGTACAAGACTTGCCTTCTAGGTTATAATCTAATAACAAAGTTATGCAGGCTTCAACTTAAAACAGATTGTTAGAATCCAACAATAATTGGAAAAGAAAATGCAAAAGTAAGACATCATATTTACGTAGAAAAACTCTTTCAGAAAAAAAAAAACTATGGGTAGAGGGTAAAATATCCCTATGTGAATATCGAAATACAACCATGAGTTTTGTCACTCTAGTTTGAAACAGTCGCAGACCCACTAGTCCAGCCCAAATAAGATTTAAGTCACATTGAACTTTAACACAGATGATATTATGCTACTTGGTAGATATTAAGATGATATAAATGGTATTAGAGGCAAAATAAAACAAGAAATGTGACCGACATGGACGTCAAGGGTTCCGAGAGAGAGTGATTGTATTGGCCCATTTCTGTAAGTTCTTTGGTCCTAAGACCAAATAATTGTATCACAATCGCATATTGGTGAAGTGTGGTTATGAAACATGCTATATAGGTCGCTTTGAGCTAAAGTTCAAGAACAAAGTTGTGCATAGCACGACCCAAAACATTTCAATATTGTACTACTTGATGAGATCGAAATGTTGCAGGTTGACAATTTATTTCATATCTTAACATTCTAAATCAATTTCTTTTATTGGTCCTTACTTTTGAATGGAATTTAAAGTGTTATAAACCTAACGTTCGAACTTGAAATCTCTTTGCTCCGATACTGCGGGCGCGTGATGTTTCGGTTAAATACGCAACATGTGAATAAAATTGTGAGAGGGAAGGAGAGAAAAGGAAGAGGAAAAAAAAAGAATGGTAGAGGAAAATGAATGTGAAGTAGGAGGAAAGGTCCAAGGGCACCGCTAAGGGGGGGGGGCTGTGGCCACCCTGTCCTCCTTTTGAAATGTCATTTTCCAATCTTAAAAACACCTTAGGGCAATACCTCTTCCATGTAGGGCCTGAAAGCTATGTAGATCTTTCTATTAACTCCTCTTCTTCCTCTTCCTCCTCTTCTTCTTCTTCCTCCTCTCTCTCAGCTGAAGTTAGAGAGAGAAAAAGATGGTCAATTTCATTCGAACGAAGATGAACAGTTAGAGAGAGTTTTTTATTGTTTTTGGTGCCACGTGTTTCTAGTTTTTACACTCGCTTTCCAAATCAAGAATTCGTACAATTATACAGTGCGTGTTCCTCCGGAGATATAAAAAGGAAGGGAACGTGGAGGCATAGGAGGCAGAAAGATAAGGTTTCTCGCAGTTTTTAGGTCAGTTTATGGCAATTGCAGAAGAGAGATGAGGGGGGAAGAAGATAACACTAACAGGGAAGGTGGTGATGTTGATGATCATGAGAATGATATGGTTATGCCTGGTTTTCGTTTCCATCCAACTGAGGAAGAACTGGTTGAGTTCTATCTTCGCCGTAAGGTTGAGGGCAAACGCTTTAATGTCGAGCTTATTACTTTCCTCGATCTTTATCGCTACGACCCGTGGGAGCTTCCAGGTAAAACGTTAAACTTCTCTCTCTCTCTCTCTCTTTCTCTCACCCACATCTAGGGGGAAGATTAAGATTTTGAGAAATTATGGGCAGCCTTGGCGGCAATCGGAGAAAAGGAATGGTTCTTTTACGTGCCGAGAGACCGAAAATATCGAAATGGAGATAGGCCGAACCGGGTGACGACTTCCGGCTACTGGAAAGCAACAGGGGCAGATAGAATGATTCGAACTGAGGATTTCCGATCTATTGGTTTGAAGAAAACCCTAGTTTTTTATTCGGGAAAAGCCCCGAAAGGCATCCGAAGTAGCTGGATTATGAACGAGTATCGTCTTCCTCAGCAAGAGACTGAACGTTCTCACAAGGTATTCTCCATTATTTCATCTGTTTTATGTAAAAATTTCAGGGGGTTTTGTCCGGATGATGCAAAACTCCGCTCCAGCCTGTGTATTTCCATGTCTGAATTAGATTATACTGTGACTACCTCTAAACCCTAGTTTACCAAAAGTCTCCTCTCACATTTACTGAAAATTTGACCGGAAAACATGCCGGAATTAGTTTCTGTTTTTCGATCGATTATTGTAAAAGTGGGACAGAAGTTCACGTACTGTTTAATTCTTCTCTATTTACTCTTTGTCACGGAAATCTACCGCGAAAAATGCGTGAGCTCTTTAAATTCCTCCATTATTGATCATTAAGGCTCCTTTGAAGAAGAAGACGAGAGTGAGAGATTTAACAGTTTGAGGTTTTCAAGTTTTTATTAATTTTCTCTTTCTTTCCCATTTATCGATAAACTTTCCTCCATTGTTGTGCAGGCAGAGATATCGCTTTGCCGAGTGTACAAACGAGCTGGAGTAGAAGACCACACTTCCCTTGCACGCTCTCTTCAGTCAGTTAGGGCTTCCTCTTCTTCTTCTTCTTCGAGAATGACGAATCAGTCGTCACGTTCAGATTCTGTTGCCAACCCTCCCAGTTTGAGACTTCAAGCTACTAATTATCAACTACAGTTGCAGCAAACTGAAATGGAGAAGACGACGACTGAAACAGATGGAAGCAGCGAAGATGTTCAAACAGTTGTAGGTCTTTCTAGGCACAACGTTTACCGAGGTATGGTTCCAATGGAGGAAGATGGACTTATCCTCCCTCATTCCTCAAAGCAAATTTGCTCGTTTCTCCCCAACTGCCTCTCGTCATCCCTCTTTCCTGGCTCTTCGTCTATACCATCAAACTCCATTGATGACCTCCATAGATTAGTGAATTTCCAGCAAAGTTCCACCATTAATTTTCCTCAGCAACCACAGTTCTTCCTCAACGATCATACTCCTCACCCCAATCAATTCTACTCTTTAACACCTCAATCGCCATCATTGGCCCTCAACACTCTACCCACATCACTTCCGACTGCGTTTTCCGACCGACTGTGGGACTGGAATCCGATCCCAGATGCAAATCGAGAGAACTCCAATCCATTCAAGTAATCAAGTTAACTGCACATAGACATACATAATATGCTAGGTTTTTATTATTACTACACTTGTACTAGTGTATTTTAGTCCCTTTTTGTGGCTGAATTCTAATGTTCCTACCTTCGATGAACATGACTAATTTATTGCTGTTTGTAGGTTACCCATTAGGGTTAAATATATGCTTTTCTCCACCTGCATCTCTCCTTTTGTCTGATGGTTAGGATTTTCATACCCATTTTAATTTGTCTTTTCTTCTCAGAATATGTATGTTTTTCTACTAAAGATATTGCCAAAGATGTACGAGAGTTGGAAAAACATCATAGTAGAGTTGGTACGAGGTTTGAAAGGCTCTAGATGATGTTGGTCTACTTTATTTTGAAGCTTTTGAAAACATTTTATGATCTTTATTACTGTTATCACATGAACACGATGGTTTGAGGAAGTCTTCTTTGTGATGGCCATGGTGTGGTTTACTGTCAGAAGCAATCAGAAATTTCAGACTCAAAGAAGTTGAATGAAACCCTGATGAACAATAATAAAAAACTGAGAACGATTCATGCAGTGATAAACACAAATCAAAGTTCCATGAGTTACGGAGTGGAGTATGTTTTTATATAGATTCATGGCAGTAACGTGTTGGAGAAAAGGGTTTGCTGTAGAAGTTGATGGAGAGCAGAAGGCATAAAGAAGAAGGAAATACAGTGATCCACGATGATCTCCACTGCTTATTCATCTCCTAAATGTCGTCCTCTCTCTCTCTCTCTCTCTCTCTCT
>CM039470.1:5646099-5756504 GCA_022433065.1 Begonia loranthoides
CTCTCTCTCTCTCTCTCTCTCTCTCTCTCTCTCTCTCTCTCTGTATTGAGTCTAATTTTAAGTGATGAAATCCACCATAAATTCGAGTAGATGTTCTTAAACCTACAAATCTATGGCGACGAAGTGATTATTATCATTTATCGGCAACATAATATAGGTAATTGTGGCTTATAAAAAAATTATGTTAATTGTGAGGGTTTAGCTCATACCAATGAGAGTGCACAATTTCATTATCGCTTGAGAGAGTAAAAAGTAAATGGTTTATAAGGAGCATTCTCCTTCCTCCTTAATACAATGCGCTTTGAACTAACCCCAAGAACAAAATTACGCGGGATTCGATCCAAAACAAACAATATTGTACTAGAAGAACTAGAGACTTCATACCAAGATAATTAGCTTTTTGGGGCGAAGAGGTGAGGGCATTTGACGATATGTTAGCATCTAGTGATAGTTACTTGGATGTTCAAGCGTTGGATATTTGTAGCTCCAAGAAAAGCAATTTGTAGATAGACCTTGTTATCAGGGCAGCCATTGTTAGGAAACATAGCCATCAGTTTATGCATGTGATGAAATTTCTCTCAATTTTTGTAGTGATGTCCATAGTCCTTCAAGTATAATATTGTTCACTTTAGGTCAAAACCCAGACAAATTTTGTTTTTGAGATCAGCCAAGAACGCGTTGTACTAGGTAGGAAAGAAAACTCTACTTATAAACTATGTATTTTTTACTCTCTCAAACGATATGAGATTATGCACCCCTACTCGTACGGGTAGAACCCACATTTGGTGTATCAATAGGGGTGGGTAAGAACCGACCAAAACCGAGAACCGACCCGGAACCACAACTCAGTTCGGGTTCAATTCTGGTTCGCGGTTCCAACTGTTTTTTCCATTTGCGGGTTCGGTTCTTTATTATAAGTATGGTTCGGTTCTCGGTTCCATAATTCAAGAACCGAGAACCGATTGCTTTTAATTAAGGGAAACTGGGAGAAGAACTAAAGGAGACTCTCCCTTCTAGACTTTCAGGTTCCCAGTGCTGCAAATCTGGAATGGTGAGGCGAGAAACGATTTTGCGAACCTGCGATTGCGAAGTCGAATCCACGAAGACAAACCAGCGAAATCGTTGCTTCTGTCTTCTAACCCTTGCACCCACGAGTTCCAAGGGTTTGCTATTTAGGGTTTGCGATTCTATTTTTGATTTCTGCTTTGATTTCTGTTTCGATTTTTATTTCTGTTTGATATCTACTTATCTAGTTTGATATTTGTGATTCTATTTTTTATTTCTATTTGATATTTGTTTCGAAGAAGCAAGATCTGCTCTCATAGCAATGGTTCAAAAACTTCAACATGCTAAGAACAGAGTCGATGTCGTCTCGGAAAGTCAGGTATGACTTTTCATTTCACAAATTTAATTGATTCAATGGAATTAAAGAAAAGTTTGAGATTGTTCTTCTTTCATAGAGCTTGTTCATATGGCAGATCAGAGCACATTTCGCCATGCCAAATTTGGAAGAAAGTGTTTTCTGATTTAGCAAGTAAAAATAAAAGTAAATACCAAGCAGAAAGGACTTGTAAGCATGCCATTATTAGATATATTTGAATCAAAGCATTATTATAGCTTTGTCCAGATTTTATGTTCTTTAAATGCAGGAAGAAATTGCATGATATATTTGAATCAAAGCATTATTACAGCTTGTCCAGATTTTAAGTTCTTTAAATGCAGGAAGAAGTTGCATTTCAAGTTCAGAACCGCAAGTAACCGGAACCGAACCAGAACTGAGCTCGGTTCCAATTCCGGGTCTGGTTCCTTGCGGTTCCAGTTCCGGTTCCTTAATCTCGGAACCGAGAACCGAACGGTCGGTTCCAAGAGGTCCGGAACCAAAACTGAGAACCGATTTGCCCACCCTAAGTATCATTGCATTCACAAGGCAGAATGCCACATTGTTCATTAATTTGGTCAGTACTAAAATCTAGTCCACAAAACAAAAACAATGGTTTCAATATTTGGACTAAACAAGAGTAAGTAGACGAATTATAACTACAATTGCTATAGTTAGATAGAATTTGTGCCTTAGTACCGGTGGCAACGTGGATACCAAATCAATCTGTTCTTCGACTCCTCACGATACAATTGATCAAAGAACTAAACTAGAATATTATACCGAATTTGTAATTTCTTAATTATATTAATTTCTCTATTCTCATTTGATAATTTGTACACATAAATACTAGTCAATAATCACGTAGTTGCCGCCACAAAAAAAACGTATGGTTGGGGGGAGGGCTTAAAACGGTGGGATTATTGACTTGGAAATTGGATATTGTAGATGCAATTGGCGGCAGTAGGCGCAGCGACCGAGTTGAGGGGCGTGGGCTTGCTAGCCGGAATTACGTAGTATGAGATGAGCCTTCCAATTATAATGCTGCTGGACTTACATTTTCAGTTTATAGCTTAAAGTGGGCCATGCGGCCCATAAAGACTTATTTTCTCAATAAAACGTATATTATATGGTATGTGTGAGCCTGGTTTAATCATCTGGTTCAAGGTCGGCAAGCCAGTTGAAGCTCACATTGGACCATGATTAGAGCTAGTTTTGAATGGAAGACCGGCCTGCAAGCTTTATCCAACACGGGGCGGTCTAAAAGTCACCCTTAAGTCGACTATTGCACGGTTGAACCTACGACTAGTGCAATTTTGCATTGTGGCTCCAATAAAAATGTCTTATTTTTTTAACAAATATGACCCGGACGCATGATTTGAGATGCTTGTGATGCGGCTTGGGTTATTGGAGTTGCAAACTAGACATGAACTAGGATAGAAATTTTCGAAAGCATATCAATTGACAATTTGATGGTCCAAGATTAATGAGTTAGATCTGAAACGATTATTTTCTATTCGCTCAGCCCAATTTGAAAAAAAGTCCAATTTAGGGTCTAATAGACTCGACCGGACCTATATTTACGTGATTCAGGGTTGATCGACGTTGTTGAGGATCTTATATGTATGTAGTTTAAAAAATAAAAAATATACGAAGAAAATAAATTAATAATATAAATTTACTTAAAGAGTCTAAAATATATATAATATAATATAATATAATATAGGGAAAATGACAAACCGACCTCATTCTTTGCAGTCAATGACAAGTCAACCACTAACCTTTTTTTGCTAACAAATTAACCATTGAACTATAAAAAATTGACGGAGCAAACACCACGATTACATTTTTCGTCGGGGATTAAATTGTTAAACCACAGTGGATCATTATAGTTTAGGGATTAATTTGTTAAACTGTGGCGGACCATCACAGTTCAAGGGTTAAATTGTCAAACTGTATCGGATCGTGGTCATGGTTCATGAGTTAAATTATTAAACCGCAGTGATTCGTCATCATAGGTCAGGAGTTACATTGTGAAACCGAGATGGATCATCATAGTTTAGGGGGTTAAATTGTTAAAATGCAGCCGATCATCATAGTTTAGGGCTTAATTTGTGTTAATATACATGCGACGATTTTTCATAATTAAGTGGTTAATTAATTTGTAAAAAAATATTAGTAGTTGACTACCATGGTTTGTTATTTTTGTATAATATATAATATGAAGTAATATAAATATTAATTTGATTATTATAAATGGAGTATAATAAAATGGAGGTACTAAATAGAAGCTTCGGTTTGGCCAAGCTAATTACTTGGTCCAAGAAATATGAAAAAGAAAACCCTAGCCCGGAACCCCCCCAAATTATCCCACCGGAAGATGATCCTGCCCTAGGCTTCCCTCTCGTTCCGTTTCTTCCTCCTTCTGCTGCGTAATTTTCGGTTAATTGTTGTCTTCTTTTTCACTCGGGTGGAATTTGATAATTCGGCTGCTGAAATTGAAACCGCGGAGGAGTAGCTGTGTTTGTTTTGAGAGACTATGGAAGGAATTCCCCACCCTATACCTCGAACTGTGGAGGAGGTCTTCTGTGACTTCAAAGGCAGACGTTCTGGCTTGATCAAAGCTCTTACCATTGGTACTCGTTTTCTCTCTCTCTCTCTCTACCGCGCTAGGATTTTGTATTCGATGCATTACTTCATCTTTGTTTATCTGAGCGACAAATTTTCTGGTTTTTTCTTTTTTGCAGATGTTGAGAAATTCTTTCAGCAATGCGATCCTGGTGGGCTATCTTTCTCTTTCCGCCGACCTCGTACCTGCGAGTTGTTAGGATTTTCTTTTTTTGGTTTAATTCTATGGTTTCTTGTCATTATTCTGTCAATCTTGCATGTCAAATGCTTTTCTATCTTCTCTTGAGGTCTTATCCACTTACTCTCTTTGCTGCCTGCTGTTTATATGCTTTTTTTAGTTGATTAGTCAATTCGTTCGTCTTTCCTCTCGGACTCTAACATAATTTTTGTTTGATGGCTTTCAAACCTTTTAGTTAATGGCAAATGATACTCCTACATCTGAACTAAATGAGCTTTCTGTTACATCGGAATAACTCATAGCCGAGTTTGATATAGGGGTGTGTGAATTTCGTGGATATGGAATAGCGTGTCTTGTGTGCCTTGGAATCTCTAAACTTGTAAGGTTTACCCAGTAGCATGCCATTTCATGTAAAGACCAATGATTGGAAGCTGGAAAAAGTGACACCTTAATTTTAATTTTTGTGTGAGACATTATTGGTATTATGTTTGCAGAGAAGGAAAACTTATGTCTATATGGACTTCCAAATGAGACGTGGGAAGTTAATCTGCCAGTGGAGGAGGTTCCCCCTGAGCTTCCTGAGCCAGCATTAGGCATAAACTTTGCTAGGGATGGTATGCAGGAGAAGGATTGGCTATCATTGGTGGCTGTTCACAGTGATTCATGGTTGCTTGCTGTTGCATTTTATTTTGGTGCACGCTTTGGTTTTGGTAAGAATGAAAGGTATGAAATTGTAATTTTGTAGAATTCTATTGTTTTTTTTTTTGTTCTTTTACTACGTCGTTGGGCACCCATGTGCATACATGTTGCTTAGTGTTTTGCACTCTCTTTTATTTTCCAAATTTTTTTTTTGATATTTTCTATATATTCTTTCAAAAATATTTGTCACAAACACTAACATTGGTAATCTTAAAGGCTAATTAATTCTAACGAAAGCCTTCTCAAATAAGTTTGAAAGCACTAAAAGGAAAACATGAGACTGAGGTGGATCTTTTTTATTAGTAATATAAAATTTGTTTTAAAAGAGATTAATTACCATAGACTGTGGAGGTCTGGAGGGTGTGATTATAACAACAAAAAATTTACAAGTAGTTTTCATACTTTTAGCCTAAGTTGATCTGATTTATGTTTTATCTGTGGTTTCACATCTCTTCTGTTGATATCTTTTTTGAGTTTTCACTTTGCAAAATCAGGATAGAAGTAAGGTAGGTGGTTTTAGTGAAATTGGTAGTAAATATTTCTACTTTATATTGTATTTGTGGACTATAATACTTTTTGAATGAGATCTCCGTGAATTGTTTCTGATTGAAATTTCTGGCTGTTTGTATTTCCTACATTGAAGCATCCACTTTTTTAACGGAGGCATGGTGTTTTTGTTTGTCATTTTTCAACTCAACGGCTTCATTGGTTGTGTAAATTGAAGGTTCTTTAGTTTTCATTTACTTCTTTCTTTATCATCTTTGTTGTTGATGTTTTTCTCTCAGGCATACATGTGCAACTATGGATGTCCACTATTCGCCTGAAAATTTAAGTGGTTATAATCTACTTAAAAAATTCCCAACCTTTGTAGCTTCTCTCGTCATGACCCTTCATTTGTTAACAATGACCTGAAATTTAGTTGATACTCGTCATAAAACTAATGAGAAAATGATCTTCCATGCATTTATATAAAACTGATGGATAGCCTATTATGAGCACTAGAAGAATATTTATTGTATAACCAGAGTAACAAAAAATTGACAATTTCCATTGATATTTCAGCTGAACAATCTGTTAACAGGGTTTTGGATGCAGGCCGTTTTTTTCAAAGCTTATTTTTTTATCTGATTTTTCTAAAAAGAATGCTATTGCATTAAGTTTAATGAAGCTAATTTCTAGCACATTCATTTGAGATAAAAAGAGATTTTATTTGTCAATTTTATTATCATATATTATTTTAGCTGTTTCTACGTGCAAATAAAATTGCTAGTGTGTGGGTTTGTATTTAAGAGAAACATGAATTCATGTTGTCTTTCTCTTAGTATTGGAAGAAATGTTGCCTTACAAGAGTTTCTTGATTTGCTGAAGACTTGCATCCTTAACTGTTTTAATCTTACTGTGAAGGCATCTTAAATAAGGGACTAATTGAAATTTTCAGGAAGAAACTTTTCCAGATGATAAATGATCTACCAACCATATTTGAAGTTGTGACAGGAAGTGCTAAGCATCCAAAGGAGCAGTCGGCAACTCATAATAACAGCAGCAAAAGCAAACCGAGCTCGAAGATTGTAAGAAATCGAGCAGTTTCTTTTTCATAGTCTTTTTTGTTTTTGTTTTGGTTTGGTTTTACTGTCACATTTGATTTGTATCTGCATATAATGTTAGTTTATATGTGTTGTAAGCAATCTCGGCCATCTGAGCCACAGAGCAAGGGAGTGAAGATGTCTCCACCACCCAAAGAAGATGAAGACAGTGGGGAGGAAGAAGATGATGACGAGCAAGGTGCAACATGTGGGGCGTGTGGGGATAACTACGGGAATGATGAGTTTTGGATTTGTTGTGATGTTTGTGAAAGATGGTTCCATGGGAAATGTGTTAAGATTACACCTGCAAAGGCAGAGCATATCAAGCAGTACAAGTGCCCAAGTTGCAGTAACAAGAGGGCTAGAGTCTGAGGTCAGGTTCTAAAAGTTGGAGATAGAGGGTTAGAACTTTTCGTTTATTACAATTTAAAAAGCTAAAACACGGTTTCTGTTAACGGAATTTGGTGATTTGCAGTCGGATTTCAAGTTTTCCGTGTTGCCTTATTCTAACTATATTTGCAGTCGTGCTTGTTTTTCCGGTTAACTATGAATAGTCATTGATTCTAGAACAACCATATAATACATATGTCCTCTTTGATTTTGGTGTCATATTTTCTTTCTGTAAAGAGGCGATGAATGGTCTTCTTAATGTGAAATAGATTTATGTTTATTCTTGTGTAAACCAATGATATTTGACGTCCATCTTCTTGATATGATGTATTATTTTGTTGGGTTGTACTTTGTTTAGAGTATATAATTAGAGGAGGAGGAGAGTCACACAGGTCCAACAGAAGCTGCTGGAATGGGGTGGGGGCCGGGCGGGGCAGCTGTACATTTGGATAGACTTGTTTGGGTGGGTGGGATTGTAAATGCGCGCGCATTACCCACCAAAAGGATGCAAACGAAGGTCAGTAGAAGTAAGGCCCCCCTCTGCCAAGTGCTCTCAATTGAGAGGCCCTAAACAAACTATAATGGGTCGCTCGTTGTTGTAATTGTATGGGTCCTTGGCCAGGTTCACTTCCCCTGCCCATGTTCTCAGTGGAGTAAAAATAGTGCCTAGTCAACTGAAGGTGGGCGGTGGGTGTGGTTTGGAGTCGGATTAGGATGAGGAAAAGTGCCCAATAGTCAACACACTAGCAGGGAGCAGTGGTCAGTTGGGTGGGGGGGTCAGGATTGATGATACTGACCCCGGAGACGCTGAGTTATAGCCAGGGCCTCTCATGCTCCACTTCTATGCAACCATTAATGGTCTTCCTCTCTTATTCTTATCCTCTCTGTGCACCTGTCACCTAGGGGCTGATACGGTCTTGTTCGACCTGATTTTTGACTGAATCGCGAGTTTTTTGTTCTTGGGTTTTAGAATTGGAATAAGAACCCAAACAACGGATATCGAAGAGTAAACATGAACAAAACCAAACCGTGAGATAGGATTTGGTCGAATCACCTGTCGCCTAGGGGCTGATACGGTCTTGTTCGACCTAATTTTGGACGGAATCACGAGTTTTCTGTTCTTGGGTTTTAGAATCGGAATAAGAACCCGAACAACGGATTTCGAAGAGTAAACATAAACAAAACCAAACCGTGAGACAGGATTTGGTCAAATCACCTGTCGCCTAGGGGTTGATACGGTCTTGTTCAACCTGATTTGAGGCTGAATCACTAGTTTTTTGTTCTTAGGTTTTAGAATCGGACGAAGAACCCGAACGATGGATATCAAAGAGTAAACATAAACAAAACCAAACCGTGAGATAGGATTTGGTCGAATCACCTGCAAATTTTATGGTTGGGTCGGGTTTAAACCGAGTTGAGACTAGATTTTGTTAGTTATGGTTTAGTTTCTATGATTACGTTTTTGCCATCGAACCGGTCATGATTCGGACTAAATCAGGACCCGGATTTGAATGGTGGGTCCAGTGATGTCTACCCTTGGCATTGACTTTCTCAAAATTCAGTCGTCATCTTCTACAAGGAAAAGACTGATGATTGCTTTATTTGCTCCATTGTTCTTGCACTCCCAAAATATTCAAGTATTGATTTGGGGCGCCAAATAAAACCCTAGCAACGTCTCTCTCAAACTCTCCCTCTCAGACTCTCTCTCTCTTGTTATTCTGTATTACTTTCTCTGTGTCCGATCTGCTGATGCATTTTCTTCTCCATTATTTATCCGCATCTTCTGCGTTTCGTTTCTTGCTGTGTATAGTCTTGAGCGTTACTCGATCTTTGGTTGATCCGTCTCGCCGGAATGGAGGAGTAATGTAGATGCGGTTCTCTTCTTTTTGACTTGATATGCTCTGAGGAGTTTTTTTTTTTTTTTTTTTTAATTTTTCATTGGAGGAAATGCGGAGTTCTGATCCGAGCAAGCTCCATTTGAAGAAAGAACTTACTCAAATTCGCAAGGCTGCACGAGTTCTCAGGGACCCTGGAACTACTTCCTCCTGGAAGTCTCCTCTCAATTCCTCTAGATCTCTAGCGGCTGCATTAAGTCCTACTGCTGCGGTGCCTTTGGAGAGTGAGAGTAAGAGACACACAGCGCTCTCTCAACTGGACGCACTCTTCCCTCCTCCCGGTGAAAATGGCGGTAGCAAGGACAAGAGAGTATTCCTTTACAACTGGAAGAACAACAAATCATCGAGCGAGAAGAGTGCAACACCGCAGAATGATACTTGTGATCGCAATAAGGATGACGCGTCCTCTTCAGTTCGAGGAGGTGGCGTTGATGATAGCTCCAGTGATGCTCGTAATGGATGTGATTCCAAAAGGGACACCTATTTGGGCGATCTTTGTTCTTCCATGATTTCCAAATATGGAGACAAAAATCTAGTGTCGTATGCCAGGCCATTAGGCAAAAGGGAAGCTAAGATTGAGAAAACGACTGAGAGAATTTGTACGCATGCGGATAATTTGTTAAGATATAAGCAAAAAGAATCGGTTCTTGGAAGAAAGTTACTACATTCCAGAAGATTTCTCAAGGGCGATCCTTCTCCCATGGCTTTGAAATTTGGCCGGGAAGATTCAATCGAGCAATCTGATGATACCATGGACTACTCTAATTCTGAGGATTTTAAGGGAGTTTCGGGGGCATCTCCATTGCTTTTGAAACTCAAGAACAAGAATCGATCTTATTCATCCCCAAAGTTTTGGAGAGGTGGTCAAAAAGAGGACTCTTCTTATTCTTATAGCACGCCAGCTAGTTCTTACAATAGATACGCTATTCGCAATCCTAGTACTGTTAGAACTTGGGACGGGACTACAACTTCAATGGATGTTGGGGAAGATGAGTTGGATGATCTTTTAGATTTGGCAGGAAGTCAGGGCTGTGGTATTCCTTGCTGGTCTAAGAGAACTCCAAAACGAAAGGGTATGGGTGGAAGCTGTTCATCTCCTTCACTTTCTGATATTTTGAGAAGAAAAGGAAATAGCATTTTAGGTGGAAGTAAAACCAGTTATCCTCACCGGCGTAGGTCATCAAAAAAATTGGCCAACAGTCGCAGGATTGCTTCAAAAAGTGCTCAAGGTGTTCTTCCGTTGCTCACTAACAGTACAGAAACAAGAGGTGGATCGTCCAGTGGAACTGGGAATGGCGATGATGAACTATCTATGAATTTTGGGGAGCTTGATTTGGAGGGTTTGAGTAGATTGGATGCGAGGCGATGCTCATCAAGCTGTCAGAGCCAAGCTTCAAAGAAAGAAGTGGAAGACCAAGGTTCGCCAGATAGTGTTAGGAGTTTCAGCCAAAAATATAGGCCAATGTTCTTTGGTGAATTGATCGGCCAGAACATTGTGGTGCAGTCACTTATAAATTCAATTTCAAAGGGTAGAATTGCTCCTGTTTATCTTTTCCAAGGTCCTCGTGGAACTGGAAAAACAACAACGGCCATGATTTTTGCTGCTGCCTTGAATTGTCTGGCTGCCAAAGAAGCTAAACCATGTGGTTGCTGTAGGGGCTGCACTGATTTTGCTTCTGGAAAGTTGGAAGACCTCTTTGAAGTTGATGCCACTAACAAGAAAGGAATCGAGAGAATCAAATATTTATTCAAAGAAATATCAAAGGCCCCGACATCTGCCTTCTCAAGATATAAGGTTTTTTTGATTGATGAGTGTCACTTGTTACGTCCTAAGACGTGGATCACGTTTCTCAAATTTCTTGAAGAACCTCCACATCGTGTTGTTTTGGTGTTCACGACCACTGATCTTGATAGTGTTCCTCGTACTATACAATCAAGATGTCAGAAGTATATATTTAACAAAATTAAAGATGGTGAAATAATTGACAGGTTAAAGAAAATTTGTAAGGAGGAGAGCTTGGAGATTGAATTGGATGCGTTGGATTTGATAGCGACGAATGCAGATGGTTCCCTTCAAGATGCAGAAACCATGCTAGAGCAGCTGAGTTTGCTTGGCAAAAGAATCACCACCTCTCTCGTCAATGAACTAGTGAGTCTGATCTGGCTATTCTTCCTTGATATTGCCTGCTTGTTTCCATTGCTCTTAAAACTTAGTAGAAAGGAAATATCATCTTCCTTGGTTGAACAAATCTTTGTCTGCCACTTGAATTCTCGCTTTAAATTAATATTTTGAGTATTGTGGTGTCTAGGTTGGGGTTGTTTCAGACGAAAAATTGTTGGAACTTTTGGCATTAGCAATGTCATCGAACACTGCTGAAACCGTTAAACAAGCCAGAGAACTTATGGACTCGGGGGTTGATCCATTAGTTTTGATGTCCCAACTGGCTTGCCTGATTATGGATATTATTGCTGGAACTTACAACATGATGGTTGCCAAAAAAAATGCCTTATTATTTGGTGGACAAAGCTGTGAGTTCCATTTCCTTATCTTTTAAATATTATTCAACTACCTATTCTTTTGCATAAAACTGTACAGAAGGACGCTAACACTAAATGAGGTTTCTCATTCAATGATTAATATAATGCTTGTAGAATGGTAGAGGTAGAGAATATTTGGTGGTAAGTGGAAATGCAAATTCTCTTTCAAAATTACACAAATATTTATAAAGAAACTCAGTTTATGTATCAGATCCATTTAGTGACTCATTTGATCTATTTACTGGTTTGTCATTGGTGTATTACCAACTATTAATCAACGTAGACAGTAGTGAAAGTTAAGGACTCAGGATCATTACCCAAAACATCTTATCAATGACCTTCCCACTTCTATGTTTAACTTTGAAATGGTATCGCCAGACATAATGTTGACTTTGACAAAAATATGATGATAGAGTAATCACTATGAAAAGTAGAAACATTTTACTAATTTATACAGCTTCATTTTGATTAGAGTTTGGAATTGGATATTCTGTGCACTGATCCAATATTTTTCATGGGATGTGATTATTACAGGTGTGATACAGTCAGCCTTTTCTTTCGAGACTGAATATGGTCAAAAGCTCTAGCAATTTTAGGGTTGTGTTGTACAATTACTCAGTTCATTTTAAAGTCATTATCTTTGAGCCAAGAAGTCAGTGTTAAACATAGAATCATGCAGCCTCCTATAATTTTAAAATCTTACTGAATCATAGATAATGATTGAATTACCCTGTCAGAAATTAGATTTAAATCCTTGATCACTAAAAGTGGTGGCATCTTATGGATGTAACATAGTTGACATGCCTCACGATCCGACAGTGAAAGATCTAAATCGTTCTTTGACTTAGTTTAAGCATTGTATGCAACAGTCCTTGATTCTATGGACATTATTTGCCATGCTAGGGTTAGTATCTAAGGATCTGGTATGATGTTATCTATGTCATTGCAAATCCAATGAGATCTGACACTTCACTACTTGGTAATTACATTTATAACTCTGACTAGATATTTTTTTAGCAATTTCTTTGTAAAGGTGATACTGTTAGACAGAAGTTCATAATAAATGAATGGAATGATGTTCACATGTTTCTCTAATATTAATTGACGTTTTCATTGATTATTCTAGAGTTATTCAGTTTTTCCCATTATTCTTTAATCAGCAATCGTCAATCTGTTTGAATCTTGTTAAAAGAGTAATAGCGTATTTCAAACTGTACATTAACCTTACAAACTAATCCAACATTAGGGTCTCTACTCACAAAAGAACAAAAATACAAAATATCTACAACTAGTTTCCCTAATTGTGGAGGCGTGTTAGTTTTGTTTCAGTAAAGGAAACAGAGCTGGAGAGATTGAAGCATGCTCTAAAGCTTCTTTCAGAGGCTGAGAAACAGCTAAGGGTTTCAAGCGAACGCTCAACATGGTTCACAGCAACTTTGTTACAGCTGGGTTCTGTGCCATCTCCAGATCTAACTCAGTCAAGCAGCAGGAGACTGAGTGGAAAGATTACTGAAGGCGATCCATCAAGTTCTGCAAGAGAGGCTACTGTTTACAAACGAAAGCCAGATGCTCAGCATATGCCTCTGGACTCAAGGTCTCCTTCTTCTATGTGCAACGTTGTGAATGGAAATCGTAATGTACAAGGGCACTTATTGTCAAAAATGGATGCGGCCAACTATAATTCAAGCCAATTCACAGATGATGGAGACTTGGACACATCACAGAAAGATACTGTGGTTAGAAATATTATCTTTAGGCGTAAAACCACAGAAAAGTTAAGTGACATCTGGGTGCAGTGCATTGAGAAGTGTCACTCAAAGGCTTTGAGACAGCTCCTACTCAATCATGGGAATCTTTTTTCCATTTCTGAAGCTGATGGTAGGCCCAAAAGCTTTTCAAGCACCATTGATCACATTTATCTGATTGAAAGTTACATATATTATTGAAGTTTGTTAGTGCTTATTTTCGGTGATGGATTATGGTATTATTTATTATAAAAGAAGCACTACTTTATAACATGCAGCAAGATTCTTAAGCACACAATTGGATTGCTATTTGTTTGATGAAAGTAGATATGACAATGATTTAAAATATCTATTGTTGTTGATATGATCTTGCTGGTGCTTAGAACTGTTCTTGTTTTCCTATTATCATCTTATGCATTTCAAATCTAAAATAGAGTTTATGTGCAGGTATTTTGATTGCTTACGTCGCATTTGGGGATGAAGACATCAAATCTAGAGCTGAAAGGTTTTTGATCAGCATCACAAATGCCATGGAGGTGGTTATGAAATGTAATGTAGAGGTTCGAATTATCCTCCTCCCAGAAGGGGAGGCTTCAATTAATAGTTTGACCTCAGTTAAGGTACCAGAAGGACTAAAACAACAGGCAGAGGCCATGGACAGAGAAAGGAAGATTGTTAAAGGTACTGCAACAAGTAGCTATACTAATCATTCTAGTTTGTTGGGTGGAGCGTATAGATCAACCTCCAATTCATCAGAGTTAGCCCTTGAAGGAAATGCTCAAAAAATTGTCATGAGAAAGAAGAGACCGGGAATTCCAATGCGGAGAATAGAATCCATTATTCGTGAACAAAAATTAGAAACTGCTTGGCTACAAGCCGTCGAAAAAGGAACACCTGGATCATTGAGTCGGTCGAAACCTGAGAAGAATCAGGTCCTGCCTCAAGATGGGACGTTTGATGATCAAATGGAAACAAATAATTCATTGGCTGTTTCCTCTGGACATTGGAAAGACGAACTAAATCAGGATCTCAAAATGGATGAAAGAATCCTCCAGAAAGATCAAAATGGTAGAGGGATCAGTCGATTTCCAATGTCTCCAAGTCTATTGCATGGTGGCAACCTTGGTGCCAATGCCAATAAAGATTACTTGTGAGTCTTCTTTTAATGAGATTTCTGTCGTTCTTTGGCAAGCATTATTGAACCTTACTTTGTTCATATGTGTTATTCAGGGGATATGAATCAGGGCCTGCAAATGGAGGCTGTGGTGCATTTTTATGCTGGAATAACCCCAAACCTCAGAAAAGGGGGAAGGTAAGCAACTTCATTATGCATACTAAGTTTTCGTATGCAAAATTGTCACAGAAAACAGTCTTCCTTCATTTGCAGCCAGCAAGGGGAACCCGTGTCCAGCCTCACAAAGGTAGACAATTTTCATTGTTCGGTGAGTGTGGCAAGTCCAACAATTCAACCCGGGGAACCTACAGAGGAGAAAAACAGACGCGAGCAGTCGCCTGAGCTTATTTATCTAATTGTTTTTGGGTGCCACTCAGTCACACGGAAAGAAAAGAGAGAGAGAGATGGGGGTGAGTTATATTTATATATATTCTTACACTGAATTGAGACTTGAGCACGTGTCATCCTTAAAACTTGTCGCCCCCGAGATGTATTTTATGAACAATCAGGACGATAAAAAACAAGAATAAATCCTGAAATGCCAAAAAATTAGGCAGAGTTCGAGTTGAATAATATTCTCTCGGCTACCAACAAATCGTCTGGGGTAGTGACCTGAGACAAAGTAAATTATGCTGCTTTTGGTCATGAACTTGGTATTTGCTCAATTAAAGTCCTATTCTTGATAATAATTAGTGGAGAGTTTGAAATTCAAACTTTGAATACCTTGATGTTGGTATAAGATCCTTGTGTGATGAAAACCGGGTGTTTTAGTTGTTCCACGATGGACACGTCATCAGTGACTTCGAGGCCTTCTCTGTACACAAGAATATTTCCTCATCAACATGCAAAACACAACTTGAAGAAATGTGGCCAATGATGATATAAGACATAGTGCAACTCATGATGTGTAATTTCACATCCACCATCTTTTAATGCCAAATTCCATTACAATTAGTGTGACAATCTGTCCTGTGAAGGCAAGAATAGCCCTGGTGAGAATTTGGCTCGTACCAGTGAGAATGCACAATCCTATATCACTTGGAAGAGTGAAAAATGCATGGTTTATAAGTAGAGTTTTTCTTCTTACCTGGTATGATGCATTTTCGGCTAATCTCAAAAACAAAACCATACGGGTTTAACCTAAAGTGGACAATATTGCACTAAGAGGAGGAAAGACGTTACAACTAGTCTAGGATGCATTTCATTTCGAGAGTTGAAAAGAAAGTTTTTGGTTTAAGCCAATATCTTGATATTATATAATAAGATGCCGTTCTACAAGAAAAAAGGGGGATGATATGTATGTACCTGTTCACTAACTCAAAACCTCTTTTGAGCAAACCGGGCTTGATGACCTGGTACCGAATGATATTAGCGTCAAAGCATCAAAAGTTTCATAGGATTTCATCACTGTACCTGTGGGGTCTGCATTTCCCAAAGAGTTCTCCTATCCAGGGTTCTTACCACAAAAGAATCACTGTTTGCCTGAACCCAAAGTAGAAAAGCTTGATTATGGCCTGAGCAACTGATTGTGGGTGCATTATTGTGTATGTCTCTCTCTGAGCAGCCTCTAAAAAATTCATGGACCTTTTCCTGCTCACAGATTCGTATAGGACGGACATTTCTACGCAGTCTTATGTTTGTCTTTTTTAACATCGACACATACTAGAATTACACACATTGGCATATACCAACTTTCTCTCTCTATCTCCACATCTACATTTGACATGTTTTTCCTCTTAATGCATCAAGCCCACACCAACATTACGAAACTAACAGTTGTACCATGTAAAAGAATTTTTGCAGATCGGGTAACGCTTTACCCGGTAATAGTAATGGTGTGACGATGATAATGATGATGGTTCTTTTATGATAAACAATGATAATGATAATGATAATGACGATGACGAAGATATTTGCCATCATCATCGTTATTATTCGCATAAATTTTTAAAAATGTACCTCCTTTATAGTAGCTTTGACCGGAACGCCAAGTACAGCGGCACCATTCACCCAGCCATCTTTAATTACCTGTCCTAACATAAAATAAACGATATTAGCACAACCTACATCTAAGTAGGGGTGTGCAAACCAAACTGGAACCGGTGGTTTCGGGTCGGTTTCGGTCGGTTTTGCACATACAATAACCGAATTTCGGTTCTTTTTAGGAAGAACCGAAATTCTTGGTCCGGTTTTCGGTTCCAGATTCTCAGAACCATAAAATCGGAACCAAACCGCCCGCAAGTAATTAGGGCTTCTTGATCTAAGTACATAGGAAGCAAAAGTTCTGGTCTGTGTTTAAATGAACCAAATATTGCATGGGAGCTAAGAGATATGCAAAAAAATCAAAGGCTTAAGAAATTCAATATTGTAGTCGTGCGAAGAACGTATCCAAAAGAGTTTAACCACACGGTAGCCAGCTATGCGTCTGTCTCACACCATTTGAAATTTGAAGATAAGCACCGTAGAATCCAAAGTTATAAACATCGGAAAACTTCATCCGATATCGTTTCAACTAAAGAATAATGTCTACCCAGACGAGAAAAAATGCAGCAAACAAAGTGATTGTTGGTAAAAACAAAATATGAAAAACTCAAACCTTTTCTACATCCTTTGCCAATACAAGAGGCCGAGCAGAATCATGAATGCATACCAGTTCTGATCCTGGATCAACTGCCTATAAAAAGCAGTATCTAACGTTAAATAGATGATAAAATAATCATTCATCGAATGGAAATAATTTCCACCCGAAGCCACCATAAAGCCCATGGGAGTCTCTTTTATATTATTTGAAATGCAATGAGCAACATTTCATCATCAATAGAAAAGAAAACAGTTCCTTTCAATATCAGGATGAACAAGCATTCTAAATGGCAAACAAGTTCAAAGCCTGAATTTACACATTTTTATGCAGATCAACAAAAGGAACCATCAAAAGCTAGTTTACTCTCTCAGAACACACTATTACGTTATTCAGCACGCAAGAAAAGGCATGGTAGAATTAGTAAGAGAGCAAGAGACATCTGCCTAATTTCAAGTGATTTGCAACCACCTGAAGTCCACTGTACACAGAATCTTGCCTCTCCTTCCCTGGCAGTGTGAATTTAAGTTCAATTTTGATCTTTGCTTTGGCATCTGAAAGCAAGAAAGATAGATTATATCACATAATGAGCAGATCACTAGTGAAAAATAGCACAAACAAAGAAAGAAAAAGAGAGAAATCTTAAACCTTCAAAAATGTCTTTGTACGAAGGATCACATACGACGATGATTTCTTTTACTTCAATCATATTCGAGAAGGTGTACAAGCTGCAATAAGTGTATTTCTATAGTAACTTCAATAGTTGGAAAAACAAATCAACATATCAAAGATGGATAGATTCGTTATAGCATTCACGGCGTGTGGAAGCACATAGTGAGACACCATATACCTATACAAGGCAATTGGTTGGCTTAGGAGAGGAAGGTACTGCTTCGGCATGTTTGCCTAGTAACACAGAGATAAATTAATCACAATTGGTATATTAGATACAACAACTGATAACGGATTGAGGGAAAAATCATGAACCATACATGGCCATTCATCTATAAACACAGACTCCCTCATCAAGTATAATTAAGATAAAAACTGCTAAATGTCAACAAAATAGCTATAAATAGCAACTGGACTGAAGTTAACAGACAATATATAGACATTCCGATACGTATTATTAGCAAAAAAGCAAATGATTCGTATTCTCGAGTAGAAAAATGAAAGAATGGGGATGAAGAAGGAGAGGGGGAAAAAGAAGTAGACTTACTCCCATCCTTTTGCCCTGACCTCCAGCCAAAAGAATGACAGAAACACTTTTCTCTTTCACGACTTTTGATGTCTGACGCAGGTTAAAAAAACACAGGAAATGATGTAAGAGCAAACAATTTTGAGAATGAAGATAAAATGGAAAGTGAATACTGCAAAAGAGTTCGTCCATACATCAGAAATGGACAATGAAATTTACAGTGAATAAAACGTGTATGCATCAGGAAAGGAAATGCAGCTTACTTCCCCAACTTTTGCAGAGCAGCAAGTGATCCATGATTTCTCCGCTCGCTCGTCCCGAATCAAATTATGTCGAATGCCTGAAAAATCAAACAAGAAACCAACTTCATTTTAGGGTATCAAAATTGGTATCAGCGGGGACAAGAGCAAAACGGGTGGCTGTTAAAATGCACAGAAAACGACGAAGAAGAAAGAAAACAGAAGAGACAGACCTGAGAAATGGAGTTTGAAGAGAGAGGAGGGAACGAATTTGGCGGGAATAGAGGGATGACTGATTGGAAAGAGTGAAGGAGGAGGAGAAGAGGTAATACCCACATCCAGAAAACGGCTACACATCTCTACTTCCTTCTTTCGACACGAAAGCAATCAACGCAACGCAGGACAGAGAGAGAGAGAGAGAGAGAGAGGTATCTGCAGTCATTCATATTCTCCGCGAAAGACCAGCGCTTTCGGACAAAAATTAAAACTTTAAGCTTATATTAAATTGGGTTATTTTCATCCAATACCTTGAATTATTGGCACCTTTTTATCTGATACCTTGGTGTTTCAAAATTTTTATTCAACACCTTAGACTAGACTACCCTCCGTTTTTAACCTACACCCTCCGTTTGCCAACTGTGAAGACGAAGGTGCTGACGAAGGCAGTCCGACTTTGCGAGACGATCTCCAGCCGAGCGAATACAAACCCTGCGAAGGTCGATCTCCGGCTGAGCGAAGACAAACCCTGGCTCGGTGAAAGGGAGCCCAGTTTGCGAACACAAACCCTGCTCTGCGAAGGCAACCTTGACGCTGCGAAGATCGAAGAGACTCGTCTTTGAGCCCCTTGCAGCTCGATTATGGTCTGGACATTCGGTTCTTCCTATTTTGTTGGTTCTTATCTGTCCTTGGTTGCAACTTCTAGACTGTTCTTGATTTCAAGTTTGATTGCAACTTATTGTTGGACACAATTTTATGGATATGTGTGGATGACATTGTTTTTGTTGAAATTGGCTTGAGCGAAATTGTTGAATGAAATTGATTGAAAATTGTTGAATGAAATTAGCTTGAAATTGTTGGATGAATTTGGCTTGAAATTGACAGCCATGTAAGCTAACCTTATCTGCTAGCAATTGGATATTCTTTTCTCTCAAAGAGTTGAAGGTATTCTTTTCACTCAATTCAAATATTATTTTTGCATCGGGAATGACTAATCACCACTGACTTCAGTTGTGAAATTGGCATCATTTAGATTGAAGGGCTTCCTGTTTGGTAAGCTACAAAGGTTACTTATTATCTTCAAGATAATGTTCAAAGGTTGAAAACTTACAAGGCCAAACTTGTACTCTTTCCCATATGGGCTCGTAAATTTAAGGTAATTATTATTGTTTCAATTTGGGGTAGGAGTTATTATTTTGCAATTGCATTTGGTTGTTTTTCATTTGCTTTTAATAGTTTAGTAGTGTTTCATCTGCTTATCCTGGCTTCCATATGTATAGGCTGGTGATTCTACACCAAAGGAACTTGCAACCACCACCCAGGTCCAGGGTGAGTACCTGCCAATTGCACGGGAGAAGCCATCGATTGAGCTTGTGAAGGTTACTGAGGAGATGAAGTCTTTTAAGGCCTACAACAAACTTCTTGTGGAGCAGATGAACAAGAAGCATGTGGGTGCAAGGCGAAAGGCTAAAGAAGTAGCAGAGGCTGAGAAGGAAGATAAGAAGTAGACAAATTTGAGTATTAATTAATGGTTTAGTTATCAGTTTTTGATTTGGAAAAAAAGACACATTTTGGCAGCTGAACCTTTCTGTTTGAATTGGTTACTTGGATTTTGTTCACTTTTGTAATATTGTGATCTCATAATTTCTATAAACATGGAGGCATGATTTTGATTTAATCAAAACGTGATACATAGAACATGTGAATCAGCAGCCATTGCTGATTCCTCAGATTGCAGACTTCGTAATCAAGAAACAATGCAGATTTGCAAAATATAATTTCATTAAAAAATGAGAAATGTATCTAAATCCATACTTTACACAAGCCCCCCCACATGTGAAGATGAGTGTTGTACTTGAAATTGCTGTGGTGGCTGACTTTGTCCAAGAGCAGACTTTCGTCGATTGATGCCTTTAAGCAGGGGTTTCTGAAACATTCGTTTGCAAATTCCTAGCAATCAAGATCAACCTTCCTGAAACCCTGTTCACAAATAGTGATTGCACAAAAAAGGAAAAACTTGCAAAATCTGATGTAAACAAACATGAATATGTCTGATTAGCACAAAAAAATTGTAATAACTTGTACAAACCAAATTCAAAGCCAAACTTCATAATAAGAAAAAGTCTCTCATATGCTCAGCAGGAAATCTTTCCAAACGAGGATCAGATAATCAGCATTAAGTGTGCCGTCACTTGAAGAACACATCTGAAATGGGATGCAACCATCAATTAACTCATCAATCTAAACAAAAAATTAAAATTATCAAACAGAGAAATATATTAACAAAGACAATAAAAGTAAATGACGGACAAATCGAACAGACCTCATTGCCTTTGCAGAGAACGGTTTGTGTTCGCAGACTGGGCTCCCTTTCACTGAGCCAGGGTTTGTCGTCGCTCAGCCGGAGATCGACCTTCGCAGGGTTTGTATTCGCTCGGCTGGAGATCGTCTCGCAAAGTCAGACTGCCTTCGTCAGCACCTTCGTCTTCACCTTCGCCTTCGCTTTCGCGCTTCGGAGAGGAGCTGATTTCGGTTTCGCAGTGCAGAAGAGAAGGTCTTTGCGAGAAATGTTTAACGGTAGGCAAACGGAGGGCGTTGGTTGAAAACGGAGGGCAGTCTAAGGTGCCAATAATTCAAGGTATTGAATGAAAATAACCCTATTAAATTTGATGAATAAATATTATTTTATTCTTTTGATTTTAACTTATTCCCATATTTAAATATTAACAAAAAAGATCCTGAACTTTGAAATCAGTGACAAGTCAAACTTTAAACTAAATTCGCTAACAATTAGAATATTGAACTACGAAAAATGAATAACGCAAACCTCGCATGCCCGTTTTCCATTAAAAGACCTCTTCGGGACGTCCTTTGACGTTGAAGGGAGTTCAAGACTGATTTTGTGACGTCCCTTGGCATTGACGGACGTCCGAGGCTAATCTTTGGACTTCTTATGGCATGGGAGGACGCCTAAGGCTGATCCTATGACGTCCCTCAGTCGTCCACATGTCAACCTCGTTGTTGAAGGACGTCCAAAGGTGATTCTTGGACATCATATGGCATTGCAAGACATTTGCTCCCTAGTAACGATGTCATTTCTAGACGCAGACGTTTGCATCTTAGGAAGAACGTTTGTTAATGTGTGAATGTTAACAAAAAGGACAATCGCATCTTCATATTTACATAGACACAAAGATCCACTCCCTATGAAGGACGTTCACTCACTAGAAATAATATATGCTAATATGTGAATGTCAATAGGAATAACGTTTACATCTTCGCATTTACATAGACGCGAGCATTCATTCCCTAGGAAAGACATTCACTGCATAGAAATGATGTTCGTCAATCTGTGAATGTTAATAGGAAAGACATTTGTGTCTTCGCATTTACATAGATGTGACCATCTGCTTCACAGGAATGACATTTGCTCCCTAGGAAGGACGTCCATTAATCTATACACGTTAATAAGAAAAAATGTCCATTTTTTCGCATTTACATAGACGCGAATATCTACTCCTTAGGAAGGACGTCCGCTCACTAAGAATGATATTTGTTAATCTACGAACGTTAATAGAAATGACGTCCAATGCCATGTGACGATCCTTGGATGTCTTCCAACGCTGAGGGACGCCCGAGAGAATTTTTTAACAAAAAAACGTGACTGCAAGATTTGTGTCGTTCATTTTTTATGGTTTAAGGTTTTAGTTGTTAGTAAATTTAGTTTAAGATTTGACTTGTCGCTGGCAAAAAAGTTTATGATAACTTTTTTATTAATTACCTTTATTAAAATAAGTGTAATTCTATCATTTAATCTTATATTTTGATGTAACACTTACGTATAATTCATTATTTAGTATAATAATTAAGATAAATTATAAATAATTAAAAAAATAGATTAAATTCACTAATTAATTAGCGATATATCAAAATATAAGATTAAAGTGTATAATAATAATAAGGTAATTCTAGTATTATTCTTGTAATAAAAGTGTTTCTAATGTTTTAATATTATTATTTTATAAATGAAAAAAAAATACAATTAATAAATACAAAAATTATAAATAATAGAAGGAAAAAAAAAAGTATAAAAGGAGAGAGAGCCCAAGAAGAAGCCCATTTGAACTACAAGGCCTACAGATTTCTCAATCCTCCTTTCACCCAGAGCTCTTGCGTTCCCCCGCGGTAAACTTTGGGCGATTGTTGTGATGGCGAAGAAGCCTCTTGGACCGACGGGAGAGTTCTTCAGGAGGAGGGACGAATGGAGGAAGCACCCTATGCTCTCCAATCAGTTCCGCCATGCCACTCCTGGTCTTGGCATTGCTCTCGTCGCCTTCGGCTTCTACCTCGTTGGCGAGCAGCTCTATAACAGATTCTACGCTCCTTCTTCTTCTTCTTCTCATAGCCACCACGCTTCATCGTCAACCTCTGCCACTCACTGAGGACCACTGGTGATCTCTTAACTCCGTGGAAGAACTAATTGTGTATTTTTTTTTATTAACCTTCTGAAATTTAGGGTTTGTTGAGGCTCCATATATCTGTGCGTGAATTTTCAATACCTTCTTGTTGCACAAATTTCCTATATTCTCAATTGATTCGGTAAGAGTATAATAGATTAGCGTAATTAACAGATTTCTTTAGAATTATCATTTCGTGGTTTAGGTGGTTTCAATAATTGCTGGTCCATGGTTGTTGTGGAATTAGATATTGACTTTATTTAACTATCTAAAGTGCGTATATTGTATAAAAGTTATGTACGAAAGGAGAACTTAATCCTACAAAAGACTATGCAAAAGAAGACTATCCTTACCTTTCCAAATAAGAGTGCTGCGAAAAGAAAGTCAAAACGCCTCCATATCTGAAACCTCAGAGTCAAAATGACTCGCTCTTACTCTAAAGGGATGAAAAATACAAAGGGGACAAGCCAAGCCTAACATTTGATTTTCTTTTTTGATTGTTACAGAGTTGTGTTTTTTGATGGTAGTCATCTTGCAGAAAAACGCCATGCGGCAGGAGCTGAGGTTGGAACTTCATCTTCCCCTTTCTGATTTGGCAGATAATAAAAAGAATACTACACTCGAAGCTTGTGAATTGAGTGTTAATAACTCTGAAAAATCCAACTAGTGTTTGTCTTGTTTGCATCTGTTGAACATATTTCATGATTATGCAATTTGTTTGTCATCCTTCCTATCATCTTCCATGAGTTGACAGAGTGGGGAAGAAACATTCATTTGGATATGTAGCAGCTTTACGTGGGTTTCTAAAGCAAAACGTTAACACCCCACATGTCAATAGTTTTAAATGTGAACATGTTTTGCAATTTATGTGCAAGTATGTCTCACAAAACACATGCACACTCTCCTCGACCAAGAGTAGGCCATTTAGGAGGTACTAGCTAACGCCTGTGGTCGGTTCAACTCAACCAATCAAACACGTGTTGGGGGAAATTGTGCAGGTGGCCAATTGCTGCCACTCCAGAGAAGCTGTGTTGGTGGGACTCAAATAGAGGCTTGATTAAGACGGATAGTAATGGCAGGAGGACAGTGGAAGGAAGACCACTCAATGGGAAAATGACAAATCAACCGTTGTGGTTTTAGATCAAGGACAAGTTAACTACTGTGGTTTAAGTCTTAACAAGTTAACTACTAACGTATGAGAAAATGACAAATTTAACATCGCAGTGACGTTCGTCGTTAAAAATTAGTCAGGACGTCGCTGCGGTGTCCTGACACCACAGCGGTGTCATGTGTTGCGAAAAAAAAACACAAAGTTTTGTCTGGACGTCGCAGGGGTGTCATGAGGACGCCCCTGCAGTGTCCCAGGACGCCCCTGCGGTGTTCTCACGACACCCCTGCGGTCTTCTTCAAAATAAATGTTTTTATTAGATTTTCGATCTCTTCAACTTCAAACGACCATAACTTTCGCTACGAGTGTCAGAATTGGACGCAGAAGGTATCAAATTGAAGCTCTCTCAGATATCTACATTCATCGAATGGTTTACCCCATGACCCCCTTGTTTCGACCCCTAAATCCATCGTCTAAGCCCTCAAATCTGCAATTTAACATGTTTAACCCTAACTTATGTAAGACGTCGCTACGGCGTCCCGAGACACCGCCGAGGCGTCCTAGGACACCGTGGCGGCGTCCTGGGAAACCTCAGCGGTGTCCCAACTACGTTTTAACGGCGAACGTAACGGCGATGGTTGATTTATTATTTACACGTATGTTAGTGGTTAACTTATTAAAATTTATATTATAGTGATTGACTTGTCACTGATTTATAATTACGATGGTTAATTTGACATTTTTTTCCCTCAATTATTTCGTATAACTTTGGCCCAGACATTGATGTGGGTAGTAGGGGGGTAGGGCAGGTCCAGGCTGATGGGGGTGGCTACTGGGTGGTGCAAGTGCATATATTATATAATATTTTATTGATCCACGTGAGTTGTGTGGGGGCAGCATTCCCCTTTTGAGTGGCCTCCCTTTTACCGTTTATATCCTCTAATTTCCCAATTATAATGACTTTATGTAAAGCAAAGACTGTTCGGTATAATATTATCTATTTTATGTTAAAATTTGTATAAATTTATTTTTGGGATTAACTTAAAATACGTTGTATTAGGTAGAGAGAAAAATTCATTTTATAAATTATGCATTTTTTACTATCTCAAATAAAGTGAGATTATACACTCTCTCACTTATATGGGTCGAATCCAAAGAACACAAAGTTTCTATTATTTTATGTTAATTCAAGCAACACCAGCAGCATATACAAAGCTAAATTCCAAATGGAAGTCATGCTGCGTTTAAATAGGTCAAATAAATAATTATTTAATTCAGTGATCCAATGCAATTATGCACAATAGAAAAAGTCCACTTGAAATATAAAATTGTAAGGAAAAGGTTAGTTCTCGTGGGCAAAATCATGTTTTCCCAAAATAATAAAAACATTAAATAAATAAATATTTATTTTTAGTGGTTACTTGGTCCAAAGCCTATTACTTAACTCTACAAACCCGGGAAAAAAAGAAGGAAACAGCAAGCCTCTCTCTCTCTCTCTCTCTCTCTGCATCTCCTCTTCTTGGCAATGGCGTCGGTGCTGGATTCGGTTGATGATTTCCTCACTCGGTGCGAACAGTCCGGTGATGCTGCTTACGCTGCTCTCCGTTTGCTTCTCGAACGCCTTGAGGATCCTAATACTCGTGTTGCTGCTCGTATCTTCTTCGCCGATCTCCAGAAACGGTTCGACACTCTACCCGACCCTGATCATTGCCTTCGTACCTATCATTTCAGGATCGAGGATGTCTTCCTCGACCAATACGAAGGTCCTCATTTTCGCCTCCTACTTTCTTATCCTGTCTTTGGATTGTTTTCTTTATGCTGTCTTGTTCATTTTCTCTTCTTGTTCCCAGTTTGTGCCTCTTCTTGTCAACTTATATATGAGGAATACTAGGAATCATAAATTTGATCAGTGCTTGTTTCTGTTACGTTCACTGCTTTGTTTTTAGTTCTTGTTCGATGTAGAATGAGAATGTGTGATTTCTTTTGGAATTTTTCATTCATTTTCGACTATCGGTTTCAATTTCCACTATTTTATCAAGTTTCTTGACGATAGAGTCCAGTGGGACCCAAATTCTATTGGGTCGGGCCGATGAGTCTGCACTGTAAATCCTATTTAGAATTTTGTTTTCTCTATAAATTTGTAACGCTCCAAATTATATTATCCCCAATTTTGAAAACCCTAAATTTTTTTTTCAAATCGATTTACAAAATTAGGTTTAATTTGGTCGTTATAAATCCTAATTTACAAAATTAGTTAATGAAATAGTTATTTATGGCGGAAGCATTTAATTAAATAACGTAATAGTTAAAAACCATTTATTAGAGTTAATCCTAATATTCAAATCTCATAAAACATCTAATTAAAACTTTATTAAATCAAACGTAGTTCATTGAAAAACCAAATGTAAACTTATTCAAATAAAACTAAAGTATTAAATAAAGTTCTTCTCGAAATATTAAAATTTTAATAAAATTCATTCTGCTGGCCCATCATTGACATATTCGATATTTCCCTCTGTATGCTCTTCTACTTCGGAAAAATCCTTGATCAGTCCAAGTTCCTCATCAGTTAAAAATTCACCTACATCACAAGACTAAAACGTGAGATAAACTCAGCAAGTGGAAACACGTGCATAAATGTTTAATCTCATGCATTACCAAGTTTTTAAGTTTAAAAGTTACATACTGGTTGGAATTCATTTTCCAGCCCTACCAAGTTTCAAGCTTTGATTAGCTATCACAAGGTTTCATGCGTTCAGGCTTTCATTAGCCATCTCAAAATAACTACCAAGTTTCAAGCTTTTATTAGCTATCACAAGGTTTCATGCGTTCAGGCTTTCATTAGCCATCTCAGGGTTTCCGTCAATTCCTTCATATTCATACGCATACAGGATGACTTATAGTTTTTATCTTGAATATATTATGTGTCAATATCTAATCGTGCGTGACAGAATAAAATTATATAACTTTAATAACGAAATAACAACTTTAATAACGAAATAAATATAACGAAAATATTATATGCCTTGTGAGATAGGACCTACGGCCAAAACTTTGTAAGTGTACCATTTACTTGGATTCCGAGAGAGTTAGGACGTTAGGATGATTTAGAGTGTTGAACGAATGTTGAAAATCGTCGAAAACCGTCGAAAACATTCCAAAATAATATGTCTATTAATTTTCCAAAAATAACGATATTAATGCTTGAAAAAGATTTAGGCAGAATATCGTTACCATCGAAAACCTTAAATGGGTCGAAGACGAATTCGGGTCAGATCGGGTCGAAACTGGATCGGTTCAGATTGGGTCGAAACTGAGTCGGTTTGGTTCGGGTCGGATCAGGCTGGATCGGTTCGGGTCGGATTGGATCGGTTCGGGTCGGGTTGAGTCACTTGAACTGGACCGGTTCGAGCAGACTTCTTTAAACACCCTAGTCTTCTTCTCCTTCTTCGTCCTTCGTCCTTCGTCTTCCTCAAACAGAGAGTCTCTCTCTGTTCAGTGCCGAGAGTTTCTCTCTCTCTTTGCTCGTCAGATTTCGTCGATCGCCGGTTGTAGGTCGCTATGGTGGAGGCTCGGCTGGAGAGGGAGTTTGCTCCGGGAAGGCTTCTTCGTGGCAGAGGTAAGTATTTCTCCGAGAGCTCAGAGATTTTTGGTGTGTCTTCCTCCTTTGGTGAGACCCTCTATTTATTGGTGGGTCTCGCCTTTCATTCCATTCAAGGAATGTCTTGAATCTACCCTCTAAAGGGTCCAGATTCGACGACTTGAAAGGAAACATTTCAAAGTTTCCTGTCACCACTCCAAACCGCGTAGCTTACATGGAAACCCAATTAAGTCTAGGGTTTTGATTGAGCTGGAATAAGGAAAATAATTGTTGGGTTTTGATTTTGTCCTTGGAAGTCTCTGGATGATTGAATTCTCCGCGTTACAGGTATGGAATCAATTTCAATTTAGGGTTTTCAATTGAGCTATAGTAGGGAAATAGTTATTAGGGTTGCTTTGATTTGAAAAATTTTCCAATTAATTGACAGTTCTGCTAATCAAAATTGGAAACCAGTAATTAGGGTTTGCAAATGCTACAGATTGGGAATTCAATAATTTGATACGTTACAAAATTCTTGTAAGCTAAAGTCGCAAAACTCGCGGTTATATTTTGATTTTCATAGTAGATTTATTCCTCTGTCTGTGGTTTTTTCCCGAAAGGGTTTTTCCACGTAAATCTGGCGTACCACATCGTATATTCTTTTTTCGGTTATCGTTCGATCTCTAACACTTGACGAGTCAGAAAATAGTGGCGAAATCAGACGCATTCGTTTATCTGTTTATTTACATATTCCTATTGTCTTTATCTAGAGTACCATAACTTTAGAAAAGTACAAGTCTTTCTTTCCAGATTCTAAAATTTCATATTTCTGTTGGCGTTAACTGAAATCTCTGTCCAATTCAGTCCAGTTAACCAAAATCTGTCCAATTCAGTCCAGTTTTGTGTGCACCTTTATCAGTGTGAGTTTGTTGTTTTCTGAAATGTCTCGCAAATATATATAATTATTTCTTGTCTTCGCACCCAAGTACTCCTTATAAACAGGAGCACAAGTCAAATCAATGAATTTGAATACTAACTGGCTCAGCCACTGACTGTTAATCTTTTTTTATGTTATGCTGAAAACTGCCTCACTGCACCATCTTGCAGTATGTGCATATATCTGAGCATGCTTAATCTCTTTTCTTCCGTGGTCTAGCACTCAATCACCAAAGTGAAATTCTTCTATGAAACTGATTAAGCTGGCTGGTTATAGTCTATGTTGTTTTGTTTGCTGCAAAAGCCAGAACATCGTCTTCATGTCTCACAGTTGATGTTGTGGGACCATTAAGTGGTCCTGATCAATGCAAAGCAATCATTCTTTGGAAGATCGCAGGAGGATCTGAAACCCCTTTGTAACATGAAAAGTATTCTTTATGGTTTTGCAACCAAAAGCTCCTCCCAAATTTCAAGATGAGTTTTTTGAAATAGTGTTTCCATTTCGTGTCAGCCATTGGAACTCTTTTGAGATTTTCTAAGATGCATTCCTCCATTCAATACAGTTATGAATAGAATCAAAATTAATGGGCTCCATCTATCTGAGGATTCAACTTCACAAAATCTAGAAAGGATGGAGTTGGCTTTTCATCTATGCCCAATGCATTTGCATTCTATCTCCCTAAATAAAGTATGCTTAGGCATCTAAGCAAAGCAGATGCTAGTGATGTATAATGAAATACTATTCATAATTTTTTTTATAAGCAAGAAATATATGAAAGAAAGAAGATACGAGGAAGAGAAAAGAAGAATCACTCTCAAGAAGAAAACACTTAATTTAAAACATTTTCTCTCAAATTAGAGTTAAATAAAGTAAAAATAAATAAATTCTAGAAAGCTCCAAACAATAGGCCAATTTAACAATAATAAAAATAATGGTGTCCTAGAGATTTGTAATTGACTCTTTATCATCGAAGAAAACAACGTTGCGATGAAGACATATAAGTCAAAAATTTGTCAAAACGCCTAATCTCAGTATTAGCTGATGCTCTTAGATCTTTTTTCCCAATTAAAAATCTCAATAAAGAAACTCTAATGTTAGAGTGCGCCCCTATAGTGTGATTGAAGAGAGAGAAATTGTCTTTAAATGTCTGTAGTAAGCTTATAATTAATCACAATGTGACTGTTAGTTTTCTCTTGCTTATTGCAAAAAGGACAACAATGAAAAAAAAGAGCCAGGAAATGATTTTTCTTCTGGATTTGATTACAAGTCTACAACTTTTCATATGTAAGGATCCAAGTGAAAATTTGGATTTTAGAAGGAACTTCTTACTTCCAAATAAAGTAAGAAAAGGAGAATTCCTAGAAAAATTAGAAGTGAGCTAAAAAAGAAAGATCGTGAGGAAAAATTTGTTGAAGGATCATTAAGTTAAAGCTCATTCTTGGGGAGAAAGAAGAGATAAACGCATGAAGATCAGAAAGCTCGACAAGCTTAGTGATATTCATCTCTCTTCTGAAAGAGAGGTGCCATTGATTATGAGTTTTATCTGTGTTGAAAAGAGAGGCAATAGATTAGTGAGATAAGCTATGAATGCCTGGAAAACGAGCACAAAAGTGAGCATTTCCAGTTCACTTATCTTCCCATAATCGAACCAAGGTTCCATTCTCCACATTAAAGGCAATGTAATTTTGAAAAGATGAAAAACATAGAGAAATATGCTTTCAAATATTGCAACATGAGACTTGATTAGCAAGATAAGTTGCCTAGGCAAAAGTTGTGGAGCCATACTTGCTCTCCTGCATGCCACAATGAATCAGTCTCTAAAGAGAATGTCCACAACTATTTCCCAGACAAGACATTGTTCCTAACCTAAAAGTTACCAATCAAAGTAAGTCTTCCACCTCTAGAGAAGTAGCCTTTTTTCCCATCCATCGAGATGTTTTCTAATTTATCAATATTGTTTTCATCAACATTGATTCCCGCAATAACACTTTTATTAAGATTTAACTTGAAATCAAAAGATAATCCAAAAATTTTCACCATATCCTTCATGAAATTGTACTCATATTAGTATTATTATTATTATAAATTCATTTAAGATGAGAATTAGGAAAATTATCATGGTATTGTGACATTTTTGAATTAAACTTTTTTTTTTTTACATGTAGCTTGAATACTCGACGGCTTGTAGTGTGTATTCTTATCATTATTTTTTCTCTTAAAAAGGTTACCAGGGGAAGAAGAAACTTACAACAATGGTCATCCCTAGCATTTTTATCCCCGAGGATTGGTCCTTTACTTTTTATGAGGGTTTAAGTAGACATCCCAACTCAATCTTTAGAGACAAGACTGTGGCCGAGCTTGGTTGTGGAAATGGGTGGATATCCATCGCCATAGCTGAGAAATGGTTACCTTTGAAGGTTTGTTTACTTGTCATAAAATTATTTATTCTGCAGAAATGGTTATCATGATGTCTTTTGATTTATTTTTAAAAGATTAAAGTCCACGTCAATTTCATGTCTGGAATATATTCGTATTTTGTTTGGTTTATATGTTCTTAATTGGATAAGATCAATCAAAGTTTTTACTGTTCTACAATTATATATTTGTTGGCAGGTCTATGGCCTTGATATCAATCCCAGAGCAGTAAAAATATCGTGGATAAACTTATATTTAAATGCTTTAGATGAGAAAGGCCAACCCATTTATGACGAGGAGAAGAAAACATTACTGGACAGGGTGGAGTTTCATGAATCTGATCTACTTGCATATTGCAAAGATCGTGACATTCGACTTGAACGAATTGTTGGATGCATTCCTCAGGTTGCATCATTAGATACACTGCTTTAGAAAAATTCTTGGATCACAACTTTACTTTGTTAGTAGAACTGCACCTGAGTTATTTCCATGATAAAGATTTGACTCCGATCACTCATCTCTGTTCAGATTCTCAATCCAAATCCAGATGCTATGTCTAAGATAATAACAGAAAATGCAAGCGAGGAATTTCTACACTCACTGAGTAATTATTGCGCTCTTCAGGTCAGATAGATTTTTTGGTTTATTTCACTTGTGAATTAGTTCAGTCACCTGAAGAAAGTCATTCATTTATTAGATTATTAATATGCAGTGGGGCGAGGCATTAAATTTCATTGGTATTGAACTTTTTTGGAATATTTTTTTTTTTGTATAATTATGGATCAAACACATTGTAATTAAGTGTAGAATGTTTTGTATTATGACGTAATACTCATCTTAAGTCACTTTGTTTATATGAGATAACATTGAAGTGTTTATATATGGAATGCAATACCAACCCTACCAGTTCTCACTCGACAATTAAAAGTTTTTGGGGCACTCACTGCTGCCAATCCTTGCAACAAAATTTAGCTAAGAAACACTATTGAAAATGTAATATTTTTGCTAGATACTAGGACACATTTGGTCAAGTTGTAAATGGTCTCTCCTTCTCCATAATATTAATTTCATGTCTTTTAATAATCATATGCAGCATCTGTTTAAAATCTTGATGATAATGTTGGTTATATGTGGAACCTAATTGTGTTGTAGGGTTTTGTTGAGGATCAATTTGGCTTAGGTCTGATTGCTAGAGCAGTAGAGGAAGGAATAGATGTTATTACGCCCATGGGGATTATGATTTTTAACATGGGAGGTCGTCCTGGACAAGGAGTTTGTAAGCGCTTATTCGAACGACGTGGTTTCCATGTTACAAAGCTTTGGCAGACAAAAATTCTCCAGGCAAGATTACCTTTTACCAGAAAATAGATTTCAAATAAAAATTTGTCTTTCATAGAAATTTGTGATCTCAGGCTGCCGACACCGACATCTCTGCTTTAGTTGAAATTGAGAAGAATAGTCCTCACCGTTTCGAGTTTTTTATGGGACTCTCTGGAGATCAGCGTATTTGTGCTAGAACAGCTTGGGCTTATGGAAAGGCTGGGGGCAGTATCTCTCATGCTTTATCGGTATATAGTTGTCAGCTTCGTCAACCAAATCAGGTTTGACTTCATTGAAAGTTGTTTCTAGGAAATCCATTGTAGCAACATAAATTGTAAGGATAATGACTTTGATATGTTTACAGGTCAAGAAAATATTTGATTTTCTCAAGAGTGGCTTCAAAGAAAGAAGTAGTTCATTAGATTTATCATTTGAAGATGATTCTGTCGCTGATGAGAAGATTCCCTTCTTAGCTTATCTTGCCACCATTTTGAAAGAGAGATCAAGTTTTCCATATGAACCACCAGCTGGCAGCATACGATTCAGGAATCTCATTGCAGCCTTTATGAAAACATATCACCATGTTCCACTTAATACTGCAGTATGAAACTTCTGATTCTTTGATAACTGTCCAATTAACTTAAGATTTTATTAATTTTGTTAATTTTTTCCTATCTTCCTTGGCTAGATTTTATTGATTGTTCTGCAAGAAAGGCACTTTCTTTTTTAAAAATTACTTTTAATCTGAATCAGCTAATTTTCACAGGTGAACTTTTCTTCATAATCTGTAAATAGTTCAGTACATCTCATCCAACCAAGGTTCGGACCTTAGGAGGTCTTTTCAAATAGATAAAGAGCAATTATAAATTATTTCACTTTTATTTTTTTTGTTGATGTTCTTTTAATTTTCTCTCATATGATCTCCTTTTCCTTCCCATGAGTATCTATCTGCTATTTATGTATTGATTTTATTTATTTTGGTGCAGACATTTCTTATATCATTTAGAAACATTGAATCTTAGCATTGTATTGCTTTTCCGTGTTTGGGTATTTTGAGTTGGCACATTTATGGTTTTACATGTTTATTTTGTAGCTGAAGAAACTTTACAGTTTAGTTTCCTCTTTTAAATGCGGTATCCACAAATAGCGTCCCTTGTCATTATGTAATATTGCGGTTTTTAGACACATGTGAAACATGGATTTGTTTCCCATTATATGTTTAGTTATCTGCCAGACGAAGTGGTGCAGATCGATTATGTAGTGTGCAAAGTATGCTACATTCTAATTTGTGTCTTTATTCTTGTGCAAGAATATTGTTGTCTTTCCTTCAAGGGCTGTTGCAATAGAGAATGCTCTTCGATTGTTTTCACCTTGCCTTGCCATTGTTGATGAACATCTGACTCGCCATCTACCGAGGAAGTGGTTAACATCTGTAGCGATAGAGGTATGGTACCTTCTTAATGCTATTGGACATGGCCATTAATTTATACATATTTACTCATAACTTATTGAATTATGTGTTTGTAGTGGGATGAAATAAAAAAAATAATTTTGTTTAGAATTTTTAAGGCGAGGTTGAGGTATACGTTATACAAATATATTTTGTGAAAAAACAATAAGATTTGCATGGTCATTTTTCTTGGCTAACCTTTCCTTTACATTAGTTTCTTCTCATCCTTCATTAACTAAAATATTTCAGTCTTGTCTGCATCAATTTGAACGACACTATTTGTTTAATTTTTATTTTGGATTAATAACTGATATCTTGTTTGTCTCTGGTTGGTTTAACTTTTATAAAAATCACCTGATTTTAGGATTAGTTATTATGAAAGCATTTTGTTTATCTAAAATGCTGCAAAATATGAATTTCACAGACTTCTACCACCAAAAACCCTGGGGAGGATGATGTACTTACAGTCATAGAGGCCCCAAGCCAATCAGATTTAATGATAGAGCTAGTGAAGAAGTTGAAACCACATGTGGTGGTCACTGGGATGGCTCATTTTGAGGCTGTTACTAGTTCTGCCTTTGTTCACCTGTTAGATGTTACAAGAGAAATTGGTTCTCGTCTTTTCTTGGACATATCTGATTACTTTGAGCTATCTAGTCTCCCAAGTTCTAATGGTGTCCTAAAGTATTTAGCAGGAACTCCTCTCCCTTCGCATGCCTCTATAATATGTGGTCTGGTGAAAAACCAGGTATATTATTTTAAGTTTAGCTATTTCTGTTGTCTTTGGACTTGTTACCACGAGAAATCATATTATGCAATCAAAAATGGGGCTATGTACCAGATTTTGTTTTTGTTGTATTTGTTCTTTGTCACATAATGACCTTTTCTTTTTATGGAGTTAATTTTCAGGTCTATTCAGATTTAGAAGTGGCATTTGTCATTTCAGAAGAAGAAACAATTTTTAAGAACCTTTCCAAAACTGTGGAGTTACTGGAAGGAAATACATCACTGATTAGCCAACATTACTATGGCTGTCTTTTCCATGAGCTATTAGCTTTTAAGCTTACTGACAGACATCCACCTGCGCAGGTAAATTCCTTTGTCAGTGGTGTATAAAGCAACTCCTTTATTTCTAGATTCAATCCACTTTTAAGTATTTTGGTTCCCCATTACAGCAACATGAGTTCTGTGCTCAATATTTACGAAAGATCGATTTTTCTTGATTCAATGCAGTTTAAGGTTTTTTGGTCAGCGGTTGAAGCAATATGAGTTCTGTACTCAACTTTTATCGAAGATCTACTTTTTCTGAATGCAGTTTAATTTTATCGTGGTACATAACTAAGGCAAAATAAATCCTGCTGTGATGCAGTGCCATACTCAGGCTAAGTTACACTACAGTTTTATGCCCCTATGTTCTTATGAAATCTATTCAATTCCTAAAAATTGTTTGAAAAGATGGCATCGTCTACAGGGGATGGATAAACCCCGCATTTTTTCTTTGATTACTGTGTTTATATTTTTTGTTGTTATACTAATAAATTTTGTTTGCAAAAATATATTATTTAACGCTGCTCACAGTGGACTTTCTATTCATGTATTTCAGAGGAATTGTGATAGTTCCAGATCAACTAATGTGATGGGGTTCTCCAGTTCAGTCGCCTCTGTCCTTAATGATGCTGAGTTGTCAGTTAATGAGGGAGAGATCTCCTCTTTGATTCACATGGATGTTGATCGAAGTTTCTTGCCTCTACCTGCTGCAGTGAGGGCTGCTATCTTTGAAAGTTTTGCGAGACAGAACATGATTGAGTCAGAGACTGATCTCACTCCTAGTATAAAGCAATTTGTAAAGACCAATTATGGGTTCCCAGTAGAGAGCTGTTCGGAATTTATATATGCTGACAGCTCACTGGCTTTGTTTAATAAAATAGTCTTATGTTGCATTCAAGAAGGTGGAACATTATGCTTTCCAGGTGGTTCCAATGGAAACTATGTTTCCGCTGCCAAATTTTTGAAAGCAAACATCGTAAATATACCTACCAATTTGGAAGAAGGATTTAAACTTACAACCGAGGTACTTTCCAATGTACTCGTGAATGTGAAAAACCCTTGGGTGTACATTTCTGGGCCGACAATCAATCCAACTGGCTTACTTTACAACAACACAGAGATAGAAAGTTTACTGTCAACTTGTGCTAAGTTTGGTGCTAGAGTTGTGATTGATGCTTCATTTTCGGGCTTGGAATTTGATTTTGAGGGTTGGGGTGGCTGGAATTTGGAAGGCATCATGTCAAAGCTTAATTTATCAGACCAGACATCTTTTTCAGTGTCTCTGCTAGGAGGACTATCCCTGAAGATGCTGACTGGGGCACTCCAATTGGGATTTTTGATTTTGAACCAACCACTTTTGATTGAATCATTTTATAGCTTTCCAGGATTAAGCAACCCACATCGCACACTGAAATATGCTATAAAAAAGTTGCTGGGTTTGAGAGTACAGAAATCAGGGGAAATGTGGAATGCTGTTTCAGAACAAACGAATACTCTGAGAAATCGATCCAAGTGTCTGAAAGAGGTAATCATTTATTTTCTTCAATTTGACTTGCCTAGAATTTATGGTTGTGGTTCCTGTTGTTAGTGGGAAATGCTTGAACTAGTCTTATTAACGTCATAATCTTTAACTCATTCTATACTTCTCTGTAAAAAGCTGTCATTAGATAAAAAGCGTGAAACCTGTAAAAAATTCAGAAGAATACTGTATTGGAATTGAATAAGTTGGAAGTCTACATGCTATTTGGACAATTGGATATGGTAACCAGTGGGTATTTCTATCATTGAGTGAAAATGCTTTGGTTTTCTTCATTATTATTTGTAAAATGAATGGAGATCCATATTGAAAATCTGAGTACTGTAATTTTTTTTTGGTTTGATGAATTCTTCATTATGGTCATTATTTGTAGCCACATTAAGTTTCCAGTTAGAATAAATGGCTTCTGTTAATTTAAGTTGCTTAGCATAAAGCGCCTCATTTATTTGAGACCGGTGGTCAAAAGATGGTTGGCCATATTGATGGTCAATGTATGCCAAAAAATAGCTTATTTAAGTGTATGTGTCCTTTTCCAGGCCCACCTGGTCTTCAACAATTTACGATGGTAGAGTTAGAAAGTCACGTATTCATGGAAGCTGAATCAAGTTTGAGTAATAATTTCTCTTCTTTAGGCATGCTGTAATACAGTAAAACTCTCCTCATAACTGACTACAATTCTTGAACTTATATATTTAACCGATTATAGAACAACGATTAAAATTGTGTGACACTGAGGTATGGATATTTTACAGTCCCAACTAGGATTTAGGGTAAAATATAATGCTTCCTTGTTTTTTGTCGTGCTGCTACTAGATGCTTGAGAATTGTGGATGGGACGTTCTTGAATCCTGTGGCGGTGTTTCCATGGTGGCTAAGCCTACTTCCTATCTTAACAAGATTGTTCAAATAAAAAATTCTGATAAAGTTGGAGAAATGACGGACAAAATTCAACTGGATGACTCTAACATCAGAGAAGCCATTCTGAAAGCAACTGGATTATGCATCAACAGCAGCTCCTGGACTGGAATTCCTGGCTATTGCCGTTTTACAATTGCTTTGGAAGAAAGTGAATTTGAGAAGGGATTAGACTGCATCCTTAAATTTAAGAACATGACCTGCCAATGAGTGCTTTAGTGTAATCCTGCACCTCTCTTATTCATGGTATGAATAATAAATGCATTCCTTATTCTCTCTATCAGTGGTTCAAATTTTTTCCTTTTGCCAACGATTTTTAATCTTTATTCATACCACGTTAGTGCTGACAATTCTAATGTAAAATAACTTAGTGAAAACATTTTCAAATATGAAATAGGGGAAAATTATATGGGTGTCTAGTGCTTTAAGCTGTTGGTTGAGTTTAATTTAATAATCAATGTATTTTTTTAACATCTTTTCTCACGTATAGACTCAATTTTTCACAATTTTTACGCATTGATGTTTTCAATTCAACACGTTAAAGTGGTGAGATATAAATTTAAACTCAAGATGTTCTTCTTCTTTGATAATATGTTATGTTATTACTAATGTTAAAATATTAAGTTATTGAGTTGAAGTGAACTGAGAAATTTATAGACTTCATAACAATAAGAACTAGGCTCCATATGTTGAATAATCCTACTGTCTCAGAGAAACACTAAATTCTTCTTGTGCCATGAGTTGTTTGTTTCATTGTTTTTTTTATGGATTGGAGTGTCCTCCATATTTTGATCGTGAAGAGAATTGTCCTATTGTTATATATATATATATATACAACCGTTGATATGAATTTTTGCAAATATATACAGCTATCATCAGATTGAACTGTAGAAGAGAGTATATCTATCCATTTATTTTCAGTGTGACTATCGTATGATGAGTTTTATGGGCTTTTCTATGTAATTGTTTGATTGATAGGCCTTCAATTATGCGAACCCATAATAAAGGTGGTGACAACTAACAACCAAGCAGAATCAAAAGAGAATCCAGCGTCCACAAAAAAGGAAACAGAAAAGCAATGGTACTCCAACGAATCCTATGCAGGTACCTGTTTTCAATTTTCATACCAAAATCAAATAAAGTAAATTTGTTTCTTGTTGGAAAGTATTGGGTGCTTCGTGTCATCCCAATGCTCTTCTTCTTCTTCCAACTTTTAAGCCTGGAATATTATTGAATCAATAAGTTCAATAGTTGTATATGCAACTATCCTGTTGCATGAACAGTATGTTGAAGCAGAGTTCTTAAAAAAAATTTATTTTAGAGAACAGTGCTCAGAATTAATTGTGAAAAGAATGTTTTCAAATAGGATTTATGGTTTCATGTTCGCTGAAAACAATAGAAACGTCTTGTCTCTGAGGAACAGTAAAAAAAAACATTTCTTTGTGTATATATGAAAAAACATGCAACTTTCTGATGATTTAGCAGAGGATGCCTGTACCACCTACCTATTTGTTCATTCTGCATTCACTTTAGCATTCTAATCTTCTCTTTCTCATTGGATTGAGCGATTTCTTACACGCCACATCCATTTTCTTTCCCTCTTTTCTGTCTGCTTCGTCTGTTCACTAGCTGTACCTTCTTAACTGCACATTCATTTATGATATTCTTCTGTTTCTTAATAGTTTTTTAAAAGGAACAATATGATGACCTTAGAATTGTCGTCATTCTGTATGTTAGGGTTCTATGCATAATCACTGCCCATTAGATTTGGCAATCGTCTTTCCCAAATGAAGATCTGGATTAGATTCAGAAGAAGCAATTAGGTAGTGTGTTGAGTATAGGGACAAAGTTCTACCTGGTCTCCTCTGTTACCATAGATTCCCTCAACTTATGCTTATTAGTTATACTTCTTGACCCCAGGCTTACAGACTGAATGAATTCTTTTATTCTAGGTGATGGTGAGTGTGTCATGTGGGTATGGGTTTAGATGGTGTAAAAGAATGAAACGAAGGAAGCAATGTTTAGAAACTAGGAATTATGGAAGAAGTCGAGGCATGCAAGGTGGGCCCTACCAAAAAATAAAATAAAATAAAAGAGAGACAAAAAGGTCTGGTCGTCTCTGCTCATGCGGACCCTAATCACATAAGCATGCGTGTTCGTGGGTGTGTGCGCCTCTCTCTCTCTCTCTCTCTCTCTGGATCATCACCCAAGTGAAATCTTCTGAAATGACTTTCTTAGCTTCCTCTGGCTCCTCTCTCCTGCTCCATCATCTCATTCAGTCTTTGGTTACATTCTCAAACTCAACCCTAACTTTGTAGTCATCTCTCGCTCTCACTCCCATTTCTCTCTACAACATGCGTAATCTTACGACATTCGCTAAACACAGTATTTTTGGCAAGTTGCTGGATAAAGATCCCACTCTCTCTATGTATTGTCATTTATGCATTTTGTTAGGAATTCCATAGACGTGACGTGGAATGACTCAGCTGTGGAATGTGTACAACCAACAACTTCAGCTCATGTCATGTTAGTAGAAAACTACAAAATCTAGAGAATCGAAAGAATCGACAAAGGGAAAAAAGGGATGTGAAGAAGAAGGTGGGGTGGGTTTTTATTTATTTATTATTGTTAGTGGTGGGGTTCGTGTACCATAGCAGTAAGCTAATGAGCGAAATGAATACCATTTAATGAAGGGATTGTGTAAAAAGAAAGACTGCTTTTCTCTTTATGCTCTTTCCCCTTTGCATCTCATTCCCCTAAGCATCAGAATTTGACCTTCATAGAATATCACAAATTATGTATGTGTCATGTGTGACTTGTTTGATTGATTGATTGATTGATTGTGTTCTTGATCATCATTTTTCTCTGATTGTAGGGGCTAAGCATTGTTATATTAAGCTGTATATATTATTATTTCCGAAAAAGACCAAATGAGTAGAGAGAGGTAAGTACTAGATTTGAAGCACAAATAATAGAATGTTGCTATGATTGTTTAGATTTCAAAGGTTCATGAGACATATTTTGTTTGGTGCCAAAAATATAATGTGCAAGAAAGAGTGATTGCTATGCCATATTCCCTATCTCAAGTAACCAAACTCCTTGTATTTAGTTCCCAATCAATGTTATTCTTCTTCTCTCGCTCTCTCTCATATAGATAGATAGATAGATAGATAGAGAGAGAGAGAGAGATACAGAAAAGGCAATTTTAGGGATTAAACTAAAATTTGATCTAAAGCTGCACTTATCCCATAAATATGAGTTAATAAGACAAGGGCAAGCTAAAGAAAGATGAGAGAGGTTGGGTGGAGTGATGAGGATGAAAGTAGTGGGTGTACTCTAAGCTCTGTAATAAGGAGATTGATGAGGTGAAATCGATATAATGGGTGGTGCAGATTATATTGGAATCAACTTTCTTATCATCTCCTCTTTATTTTATTTGTTTGGATGCTCAAGATGCCCCGATTGAGAAACTTTTTCTTTTTGCCAAAAGTTTCAACCTTGGTTCTTGATAAATGAACTTGTCAATGAAAATGATTAGAATCTCTCTCTCTCTCTCTCTCTGTCTTAGTTCTAGTTCCAACATTAGACGAGGGAAGAGAAGAATGAAAGAAAGTGAAGGAGATAGTTGATTAGGAGGAAGTCAAAGCTTTAAAAACCCCATTTGCGTAGTTGCTTTTGGGTGTTGTGTTGTTTGTTACTGCTGGTGTCTTAGATTAAAATTGAAAAGAAAGGGTGTGGGGGGAGATGAAGAATGAATTTGGGTCTGGTCTCATCTTTACCTTTTAGGAAAACAGAGAAGTTGGGGGGGAGACAGTGTTGGAGATGGACAGAGACTTGTGTGCGTTATTTGTTGCAAAGAAAAAAAGGGAAATTCATCTCTTGAAAATTGTGATCAACCAAAGAGTGTGTCTCTCTGTCATCAACACCATTTATTCTTGTGGCCCATCTACCCACCAGAACCCATTATTACTTCTTACAGTCTCTCTCTCTCTCTCTCTCTCTCCCTCTTTGGGGATGAACATATGATCAAGCGTAGAAGTGAAAGGATTCAAAGTAGGGTAAGTTGAAGAACAAAAGAAGAACACACAGAGAAGATGATTAAGAACAACCTGTAACGAAGAAGAAAAGGAAAGGGGAGTGAGATGGAGGTCTTGGGGGTAGAGAGAGAAGTTAGAAGTAGTAGGAGACAAGATAGAAAAAAAGAAAAATAAAGCTATATATACTTAAATGCAGTGCAGAGGAGAGTACGGTGGCACAAAAGGCAAAGGATAATAATAGAATAAAGCGGTTTTGGCAGAGACTGTTAAGTAGTGTTAAATGAAGGACTAATGTCTTTGTTGTCCTAAGTATACTTCCCCTAAAAACTAATGAGAAATTTAGAATTTACTCAATTTAGAGTTGGTGGTGTTAATGGGTTAATTACTCAATTCACTGACACACTCTCATGGAGAAGAAGGAAAAGCTGTGCTCAAATGGTGAAGTTGATTTGCGTCGAAATTACGAGAAGAGGAGGTGTTGGGTAGAGAGAGGAGGGAGGAGGAGGAGGGGGGGTTGCGTGGGACAGAAGCAGTCATACATGTATGGATGGATGTCTCTGCGACAAACTCTTCTTCTTCTTCTTCTTCTTCTTAGGCACTAATCACACTTGTCTCAGCTCTGTTTTCTTTAGGACTCTCTCTCTCTCTCTTTCTCTCTGTGTCTTTCTAACTCTTTCATGTGATGGAATTGAAACAGCATTGTACTTGGGTAGCCCTTTGTCTCCCTCAACACTCCTTTTGTTAGAGGGTAGGCTACATTGCTGGTTTTAGCACAACCAGTTCCTAATCCTCTCACTCTTTTGAGTGTTAATCCCATCTGTTAATGGCTGCTTGCCTGGACTGAAAGAGTTTCAAATTTCAATCTTAAAATTATTCACGGGGATATGATGATTGATGACCAACCCCCCCCCTTTTTTTATTGTACAAACCAATTGACTCTACCACCTCCCTCGTCTCTCCGATGTTTTTATGTGTGTGTGTGTGTGTTCATGAATGCTTAATTCATCACTCCACACCCTCCCTCTTCAATGTCAATGTGTGTATGTTCACCAAACGCATTCATTTCTTGCTTCCTATTTTTGATTTGTTTTTGGGTTGTAGCTCATCAATTCTATTTATTATACTTCCTAGGGGGGACTAACTCTTGAACCCATTTTAGTTCTTCCAACGTTTCTTCCTACTAATGAATGTTATCAAAATATAAAATAAAAAAAAAAAAGAGGTCAAGTTTGGAGAGCTTAGTGTAGTTGGTGTTTTTGATATTATCTGTTTTTTTTATTGAATTTCGCACGATTTTATTATTAGATTTTACCTAAAAAAGCGTTGACTGATCAAAGCTTATCTTAGATGCATCAGTACAATATTGTCTATTTTGTCCTTGAGGTCTACACGTCCCTCGTGACTTTGTTCTTGGATGTCTAAGTTTTTCGTAAAGTATCTTATTGTCTAAGTTTTCCATAACGTGATATTATCTTTTTTTTTTTTTTGTTTGTTGAAATTCCCACGGCTTTATTATTAGATTTTACCTCAAAAAAAGCGTTGATCGATTAGAACTTATCCTATATGGGTTAGTACGAGGTCTACGCAGCACCTCTCGTGGCTTTGTTCCTCTCTTATGAGAATAGCACTTAAACGATATGAAATTATGCACTATCTCGTTCTAATTTAGATGCGCAAAATTTACTTTAATTTTGGACTGTTGTGGGCGAGTAGCCGTGGACGTTACGTTGCAGTTATTCGTTTTGTGTAATACGAAAACAATATTTTTGTTTTTATGGAAATGATAAGTTTATATAAATTAAAGAACCAATCAAATTACTTAATTTACTTTGCAAAAACCTTACCCCAACTTATCATAGTATTAATATGTATTGTGGATGGAGTAACGCACTCTCTCTCTACTCTCTGTCTCTCTCTCTTGCTTTGTCCTCCCCTCTCTTCTGACACATTGGGTGTATGTGGCGTAAACCTGATGCCTGATAGTGCAAGCAAAGCAAGCAACCTCTCTCTTTTTTGTTTTTCTTTTAATCTCCCGCCCCTAACACAACTCTCTCTGTGTTTTTCTGTCAAAAACCCCCCCCAAAAAAAAAAGATAGAAATATTCTGCTTTTCTCTCTCCTCTTCTCTCTCCCATCCTCTTCTGTGTAATCTTCTTTTTTGGCTTTCCTCAAACCTCTATAACCTCCATGTTTAGTGCTTCCCTGCCCCAAAACCCACCTCCCTCTGCTCTCCTCTCACCCCCCCCTTCTTGTTCTTCTGTTTAGTCGTCTCTCTCTCTCTCTCTCCGGCTTCAACCCTCTCTCTCTACATTCTGACCGGGAAAGAACCCACCATTAACATTTGCCTGAAAGACTTTGTCTTTTGCTAGAAGTTGATTGATTGATTCGCCATCATGTTTTGAAGCAGGAGGAATTGACGAGGAGGGTATGCATGCCTTCCTACCTCTTTTAATGCTCTTTCTGCCATTTTCTTCATGCCTCTCTCTTTCTTTCTTATTCTTTGTTGCTCTTCGTCTCTGAGATGAGTCCGTCGTCTCCGAAGTGTATATATAGTGCAAATGGTTTGAAGGTTTTTCTGTTCTTGCTCTCTACTTTCTTTTGAGCTGACACCATAAAAAAATGAGGGGGATATTCAAAGTTCAAAGTTCAAAGTTAGTTATATTCTTGGACCAGAAAGTAGCCCCCCCCTCTCTCTCTCTCTCTCTTTCTTAACACAAATAAACAAAGTTTTTCTTGTGATTCATATACTATTTGCTCAAGCTTGATCTAATGTTTTGCCTCAGAAGGAGATGAGAAGGTCTAAGCTGTGGATATGTTTGAAGTTACGGAGGACAATGTATATTAATAGAGAGCAAACAACACAATTTACTCTCTAATCATCTCTCTCTCTCTCTCCTCCTGTCTTTTCTTGTTCCTCTCCAAATAAACAAACAAAGAAGAGGTAGGGGAAGAAGACCAGAAGCAAAGGAAAAAAAAATGGAACTCTCCAATCAAGAAGCTGATATTCCACTTCCAATAAACAGTAGCTATGGCGGGGGACACGGGCATGGGCATGGGCACATGATCCATCATCATGATCATTCCATCAACATTCATTCATCTTCTCCACAAATACCCACCAATAACAATGGACAGTCAGACATACCCACTATCCTAGAAGATCATCAAACCTTAGCAGTAGCAAACTACAAGAGACCATCGTCAACGGTCAAATACAAAGAGTGCTTGAAGAATCATGCAGCTTCAATTGGAGGAAATGCAACAGATGGGTGTGGAGAATTCATGCCTAGTGGAGAAGAAGGGTCCATTGAGGCCCTCACTTGCTCAGCCTGCAACTGCCATAGAAACTTCCATAGAAAAGAAGTTGAAGGAGAGAATGAGTTCCCTCTCCATAGCCAACACCTTAACACCAGTAGGGTAGGAAGAAAATTCATCTTCAACCACCATAAGAACATTATAGCACCAGAAGCCTTAGCCTATTCCACAGCGACGGGCACATTTTTACCCACCAGAACCTTACCAGTTCCCCCTCACCAGATGATAATGTCCTACCAAATGCCTCCTCTTCCTTCGGAATCGGACGAGCAAGAAGGAGCGGGTCGGCCTACTACGCAGAGGGCGAAGAAAAGATTCAGGACGAAATTCAGCCAAGAGCAGAAGGAGAAGATGCTAAACTTCGCAGAAAAAATAGGGTGGAAAATGCAGAAGCAGGAAGAGGGCGTGGTGCAGCAGTTCTGCCAAGAGATTGGAGTGAAGAGGAGGGTGCTCAAAGTATGGATGCACAACAATAAGCATAATCTAGCCACTAAGAACCCATCCTCATCTGGTTGATTAAAATTACATTAACCCAAATTCAGTCATAAACTCCCATCTTTGTCTTCTTCTTCTTCTTCTTCTGATGTGGGTGGTTTTAATGATAATATTAGAATTTAGGGGTTGTTGTTTGTAATAATAAGAGGTAGGACTAGGAAGCAGACTCCTGTGGAAGTAACTTTACACTTGCATATTTTTCAAGGATATTTGATCAATCATTTCCACACTGAATCTCAGCTACTTGTTCTATCTATTTTTTTAATCCACTACCTGCTACCACCTTTTGTTCTTCACTCTCTCTCTCTCTCTCTCTCTCTACAATTTTCCACTCCACTGCTACACATATTTTTAAAGAAATGGAAACTGAATCCAAGCGTTGGATTTGGATGTGTGAGTGTGAGTGTGAGTGTGTGTGTGTTCCTCCCAAAACTTTGGATTCTATTCCAATTTATTATTATATTATTTGACCCTCTGGTCTCTATCTCTTTCCCATTTATTACTTTTAAATCCACCGACTCAAGGTCTGTGATTTACGCCCCAATTATTTCTAATTTTTCTGGTAAAAGAAAAAAAGCAAGCTTACTTACTTTATCAATCCATGCAACACAGCGTCTCTCTACTTTCTCTATTTGATGATGATATTAGTATAAACCATCACTCTTCCTGCCACTGCCATCCACCTCCCACGCTTTTGAGTCTCTCATTTCCTAATATTATTTATTGTCAGTCAGCGTCACAATTTAAGTTGGATACAAATCATCACTTGCCCTTTAACTCCCTCTGCATTGCTATTAAATACTATTGTAGGAAATATTAAATGCACCATAAAATTAAAAAAATACGGATGTAATGTGGGTGAGAAAATGTGCAACAAGCATGGCCAGCTACTGGGGTTGGGTTGGGTTGGGTTGGTTGTGGGAATGATGAATATGGAATTGGGGGTTCAGGGGAGAGGCCCCCACCTTAAGAGATAAGCTTTTACTTGAGAAAACATTACACACCATTCACTCTCAGTACCCAGGATGATGCTGAAGTGTGTACAGGGATTGACTTCTGGTACACACTTCTACCCTAGTGTCCATATTCTCTGTTTCTATGATGTTCACATGTAACACTTAGAGAAGATAGCCTTCATGTGTGTCATCTCTATTCAAAACAAAAATAATTGATTCACAATAACTCCACCTCAGCGGAGAGTCAAATTACACTATTTACTTGTGAGCACACAACAACTCCTAATGACTCCAGAGGTGGACTCCGCCACCATCTACTATTATGTTGTATTTAATACCCAGGAAAGAAGGTAACTTAACTTGCTGTGTTGTGTTGTATGCAGAGACATTTGAGAGCCACGACCACACACACACACACCTCCTCCATTTCTTCTATTTGTCATGTGTGACCCCCCTTTTCTAGGTTGCTGTGCCTTCAAAAACTCTGCCTTTCTGTTCAACTGTTTCTATTGAACAAGCATATGTTTGCTGCTAACATAGCCGAGCTCGGCCCGGATTAAGAAGTGATTCGGACATCATCCACCCCTGCAAAATAAAATAAGAAGCATTAAATGATATTTGGCAAATGTTTCTTTTTTCATAATTTGGGTCCTCCTACCATAAGAAACATTAAATAAAGGCAAATGTTTCTTTTTTCATAATTTGGGTCCTCCTACCATAAGAAACATTAAATAAAGGTAAGAGCCAAAATTTTTTGTCATCTTACAATCTCAACAACCTATCAAAATTTCAATTAAAGACTACTTAATCAATAAAATCAGGGTCAAGTTACACCGGGCATGACCATATTTCAGAAGAATTACAATATGCATAATCGAATTATTAGTTTAAAGCAAAATCATGCAATGAGAAAACCCAGAAAAAACCAAATGCTGCATTTGGCAGCTTGTACGCGTTCAGATAGAATAATCCATTTTTTATATAAATTATTTATTTCAATTAATCAATTTTTTAGAAAAAAAAAAAATTAATTAACATGTTCAATTAAACATAAACATTCAAGCCACTTTCAATCCACATCTTCATACTATCAAGGGAAGATTGATGAGCCCATATTACTACAGCTTTCCCATCCATATACGTGGGGTTTTCACCGTCCTTTGAAATTATAACTACTGCTTCAAGTGGAAAAAGAAAATTCCATTCACCTACCTGCTCTGAAGCTTTGCTCTTGAAAAGGCCATACAAGGTTGAAACCGTCTTGCATGATTCAGCCATATGAGACTCAAGATCTGCACTTGTTGGACTGAATTTTGAACATACGTCACTTTGATTCTGCGAGTATTGACATCCACTCGATGGATGTATTAAATGCAAAAGCACATGAGCCTGAAATGAAAAGTGAGATAATTATGCCTCATACACAACTTCGCTATAAATAATAAAAAAACAAAAACTAGTCATAAACTCACATGAAAAGCTGCTTTGAGAATGTCATCTGACTTTGCTTGATCCTTTAGCAATGCATATACTTTACCCTTTGATGGATTATAGGTCACGATGTATTTTTCTCTCTGTCATTCACCAGCAGCACAAAATATGATAAATGTGACGGATTGGAAAAAAAAAAGGAATGTTAAACACGAAACCATTGAACCAGAGGCAATGAGGCAAAGTTAACTTGCCTCGAAGTGAGGCTGTATGGAAAGATATGCACCAGCATCCTGAAATGCATCCTTGAATCTAGACCCTGTCAAACAATAGCAAATAGTAGGCCCAAGAATCAGCGGATCTATAATCCATGAACGATAGACACAGAGAAATGGAACTGCAAAAGAATGATCATTACATGCATTTAGAGTGTGATCAGGTGCATTTATGTGTTGTAACTTGTAAGTCTATATGCTTGCAAATTGAGATGTCTTAATACGCTAAAAACCAGGATATCCAAACGACATACCAAGAACAACAGGACTAGCCTTCAGCCAAGGAAAATTTAATATGCTTTCATTCAAATTTCCTTCTTGCAATGAAGGCACGCGCCCTGCACAACAGACAAAGCTTTATCCATCCTTTCAGATTAATTAAAGAATATGGTTTGTATCATTCCAATTCCAATTTTACAGAAAGGATATCAGAGCTAGGTAAACAAACGAAGGAAAAAGAGTTGTTAGAAAATTATGGCTGAAAGACCTGTCTTCAAGAAGGAGTCCACAGCCACAGTGAATCGTGCCCTATTCAGTGTGTGCAACACAACAGACCTAACCTGAAATAACAGCAATGTAGTTTGTACCCACAAAACACTTGCACAAACCAAAATACAATTTGGGTACTCAGGCAGGACTGAAAACACTATTTTATTTATTGCAAACCTCTTGATATGAGCTAAAAACATATCCACATGAAAGAAGAGTGAAGGTAGTAACCAAAGATGGATTTCTTTTTGACATCATTATGCTGAATCCAGTTCCTAGCTTCACAAGACACAGTAAAATATACATCATCGTCAACAATAATATAATTTCTGAAAAAATCAGCAAGGATACATAAAGTCAATAAGTAGGAAGTCTGAAATGAATATCAGCATATGACAGAACACTGATAAATAATCTATGACTATAACGGAACCAGTACTATATTCCAAATAAAATAGCTCGAACATGTTTGCATATATCTTAAATCAATAATTTATGAGGAAAGATAACCTTAGTTCATTCGTCAAAAAGTGACCTATAAGAATATCTAAATAGCTATACAGTTTTGCTCTTAGTGCTAGAGACTACATCTTGAGTATATTGTTCAGTTCATACACCCATGAAGACACATAATGATGAATGCTTTGAGTACTTCAAAGTTTGATCATCTCCTTCAAAATGAAACGAAGTTTCTTGATCAGTAAAAGGTCATTGCAAAGGTAAAATCAAAATGACCGATGTGCTAGATATGACAAAGTTAAAGGGAAATAAGCATGCCAAATCAGCAAATTAATGGTTTTATGTGGTTATTTATTAGTTCTTCTTTTTTTTTCATAGGAAGCCAAATTTCTGTTAAAAAGGAAACTTGGGCCTTATATACTACTTCTATACCAAAATCATATTCCTTATTTGCAAAGCAAGCTTTTCCCAAACTTTAATAAATGTTTATACACTTATCAAGCCATAAAATAGCCAAAAAAATTGTCATTTAGATGTACCAATCCAAATAACTACTCCATTTGGTTACGGCTTCAGTCAATGTTAGCAGTAATTAGCTGCACCAATACAGACATAGATTTAAAATACAAGGCCTAAAAATTGTCATTTTATGTACCGATCCAAATAACAATCCAATTACTCATGACTTATGGCACAAAGATAGAAGTAAATATTTACACCAGTAACTTTGACGTTAATAATAACATAAACCAAAAATTTAGCCAGAGGAACATCATTGGTTTCCTCGGACATGACATCATTTTGAGATAGTCATAACTACATGAAATGATCATGATGAGATCAAAGCACCTAAGTAGGAAGTTCTTCTATTTTTTTTTGTCAATATAGCTACTGAAGTTGACAAACAAGTGAACAATGTCACCACATAAATATTGGAAATTCACATAGGCCATAATCCTAGGCTACAAAAAAATAAAGATTAAATGGGCTATTCCAGTAGAGCCAATCAGTTGTGATAAAAAAAAAAATTAACTTTACAAATTTTTGTGGCAATAAAAAACATTATTAACAGCAACCCTACCAGATCTGCTACATTTCCAACACATTCGCCTTTAGCCGTGACATCCCCAATGTTCTCTCCCTTTGCAAATGCTTTGTAAATTGGAGTTCGAGTTGACGTTGATGTTACAGCTGCTACATTCTAACGAAAAAAACAGAGACTTCAGAATTATACTAACACTAACGCAATTTATTTTTAATTATCTCACCTTCACTACATTAGCAGCACAAGCTAAAGGAAGAAAAAGGTGTGGCACTGCTGCTGTTACTAACTCTACTCCAGCACCCAACTCCATAAGAAGATCACCGGTGAACCGCAGCTATAACCATCAAAATTCTCCAAATTTAACTGTGTACAAGAAAACACCCAGACCCGATTTTATTGTTGAGTACTCATAACTGAAGAATTTCACCTGCTTTAGATCATAATCAAATTTCTTTCCTTGCCGAGCAAAAAGCATTTTACCCACTCGACCAGCACCATCCTGCGGGAAACAAATTGTTCTCATAATTCTATGAGATACAAATTTAGGATCTTTGCGAAAATTCACAAGAAAGTAACACATTAAAGAACTTTCATGCATTTAGAAATGATTGTTGTCACTATGACTAAACATATCTGACACAATGTAAGATAAAAATATATGAAACAAATAATTCTATGTGAAACAAATTTAGGACGCTGTACAAAAATTTTAAAAAAAATGTGCCAAATGAAGAACTTTCATGCATTTAGAAATGATTTTTGACACTATGTTTTAACAGATCTGTCACAATGTTCATATAAAATAATCAAAAGATAAAAAATATAATCCATTTCTTGTGCATAGAGGAAAAGAAAATGATTGCATGCTCGCATGGCTGAACCCTTCTATGCCATTTAGAGAATTCAATATCTCGAAACTGTATTAGTGCAAAGAAAAGCAAAGTACCTAAAAAGAACCAGCTTGACAACTCAAACACATGTAATATTCACTTTGGGAGGTTAATCAACTAGTTAATTGTTAAAATACAAACAACAAGCCAACCTAATCATTGAGCAACTATCAAATTCAGAGATAAACACTCATTCAGACGAACAACTCACCTTGAGAATCCAGTTGATAGCAATGGCCCCAGAAGTAGCTTTGTTTCTGGAGACTCCAACTGAATTCAAGAGAGTTTGTGTGGTGAAGACACCCATTGCTCCACCAAAAAAATGCTACATTTATGAAGCAACAAGGGAGTCATATTCTTGTTTTCCTAATCACTTTCTTTTATCACAAACCAAAGTGATAATCACTGGATCAAATCAAATTTCATAAAGTAAAAAGTATACCTTTAAAGCTCTCCAGGTCATATACGGAACGTAAGAAGGTGTAACACTGTCAGGAAAACCATCTGGAACTACATACGATCGCAGAAAAGACATTAACTCCTGCATCACATGTTCATGCATACTATTCATCATAAAAGAACTTCTTGACTTCTCAGTAAAGAAAGATGGATTCTCAGTTCACAGAGAATTATAAGTATAATACTTCATTACTGCCAATAACATAACATAATGAAATTTCCCTATACAACCAATGCTGCAGAAAAAACACGCAATATAGGGGGAAAACAGCTATGGAAGGAAGCTAAATGATTGAAGAATTGCAAAAGGTATTACTGTTACTTCTCATTTCTATACTCAAAAAATGCAATCATGATCATAACTACAAAAACTTTAAATAAATTACAGGATATAGAAGTAGTGCGAGTACTATAAATATAAATAAATACGTGAATTAACAGAGCTCTAACAAAATTATCTCATTCATAAGAAAAGTGCACGCTAAACAGAGCAGTTAAGGATATGATAAAGAAACTAACATCTAGAGGAGCCTGCGGGGAGTGCAAGTTAATGGCTCTGATGGAAGCTTTCTTGAACCTTCCGGAAGCGTCGTTATCAGCGACATAATTCCATCTGCGGCCGTCGATTTCCTCGCAGCAAATCAACCTGAAGCTGGAATCAATAAACTGGTCTCGCAGCAAGGGAAGCTTCTGAGCATCCCTCACACTCAGAGAAGCGGTTTGCGGAACGGAATCAGGAGGAGCGGAAGCCAGAGTAGCACTGATGCGCAGCGTCTCGCGAACAAGAAGGCGAGCATCCTGAGAACTGGTAATGGTTTGGGATGCGGAGTTTGGCGATTGCTTCAGCTTAATCGGAGCCATGAATTAAGCAAACAAGATTCAAAATAGAGGAGATCAGAGGGATCAGAGTTGGGAAGTGCGAACGAGAAATGGAACGGAAAAGGATATGGAAATCGCCGAACCAAGGGAGAAGAAAACGAGAGAGAAGGTTGGGTAATATCGACAGAGACGGAAGAGCTAACGCAGAGAGAGGGGGAGGGAGAGAGAGAGAGAGAGAGGAAAATAGGCCTACTTATACGAACGGGCGGAGATACAGAGGGAAGCATAGTTTGAATCGAGCTGGAAACGCTTACTTAGATTATGTTATATTTATTTATGGATAAATTTGTTATCATATAATATAAAATATTTAAAATAAAAATAATTTTTTTTGTTAACAAATAAAACACTGAACTATAAAAAATGAACAGAGCAAATATTACTATCATATTTTTTTGTTAAAAATTTCAACTTTTTTATACAGCGAAAATGTGAGTTTTCCATTGTAGAACATTTTCTTTCCACTACGAAAAGTGAGTAATTAGAATATAACTAACTTTTCGTAGCAGAAAATACCATTTCTGCTTTATTTGTTAATTTTTTGTCGTTCTTCAGTGGAGCAATTGATGACTTTTCCAGCAAGTTTTCTCAGTGAATCAGAAACACGTTTAGCTTGTAGTGCATTGATTTTTCAATAAACAACTAATTTGAAATCTTCTATTTTGATACCGAAATTAATTTCAAACATGTTAACGTTTCTAAAATCGATTTTTCGACAAGTTTTCTTAGCGGACCGAAAATATGTTTAGCTTTGAGTATATTGATTTTTCAACAAACAGTTAACTGTAAATTTTATATTTTGATACTAAAATCGATTTCGAATACGTTAACTAGAAATCTTCTATTTGGGAAAGTCTTCTCGTTTTTAATGTTTCTTTATACAGATTAACGACAATATTTACATTGTTCATTTTTCATAATTGAGTGTTTTACCGAGACAAGAAGTTAGGGTTTAAATGTAAAATTTGGAATAAAGGTGGATAGAGATGAAGTGCAGTAAGGAAGTCATTTGCCAAAATGGAAGCGAGTCTTCTTCTCCACCATCAAAACCTGCAATTTATGGTTCGCTGACGACAACGAGCCAAGCATTTAAACACAGAAAACGACACTTTCCATATTGAAATAGTACAAGCCCACCACAGCTCCACCCAATGAGCTTTTCTAGCCCATTGGCTCCTCCAAAACGGGTTCGGGTTCTCAGGAAAAGAAACAGTAATCAAATGGAGTAAAGTTGCTTCTGTTCTCATCAAACCAAAGCCAGCAAAACAGTCTTCTTCCTCCGTCGGGAGTTGGACAGCGGCGGAGCTCGTCAAGGCGGTTCTCTTCTCCGCACCTGAATCCAAGTACTTCATTTCTATCTTCTTCTTTTCTTTTCTCTTTTTAATCTAACTCACTGCATTTCTCTCCATTTCTTTTCCGATTCCCTGTCTGTTTTTGTTTTCGCCTGGACCTACTCCCCACTCGATTCCACTTTCAACGTTTGAGTTTTTGGATTTCCGTCCCTGTTCCCTTCTTTCTCTTATTTCCTTTCAATCGTACCATCTTTTCTCTTTTTTTTTTTTTTCTTTTTAATCAGTCTGCCCCGTTTACATCTTCCTTTAATTCTAATGCACGATTCGGCTAGGGTTTCCGGTTCCTCTCCTTTCCCCTCTCTATCTCTTTCTCTTGTTGTTCCGCGTCTAGCTTTTATTTTCCTTTTCCTTTTTTGAAAACTGATTTATTGCGTCCTGTATGTCTTCTGTCTGAAATTATGATGTGTTCAGGACAGCTCAAGAATTGAAAATTTTATTGATCACCATTTTATCTCCCTTTTTTTCTTTTATCTTGTATTTTCTCTCAGGTTGTGCAAAGTTAGAGAGTTTAAGAATACGGGATTCTTTAAATTGTCAGCAATGGCGAATTTAACTTTGACGGGTATACTAGAAAAGGTACTATATCTATTTTTCATGCCCCCTCTTGTCATTTTTGCTGCTCCACATTGGTTTGGGTGTAATGCTGATGAGTGAAAATGCTTCCATTAAAACTTTTCTGGCGCTAAATTTGTTTTGAGCTCATTTTCTGCAGATGACAGGCAAGGATAAAGATTTCAGGTATATGGCAACATCTGATTTGCTTTGTGAATTGAGCAAAGAGAATTTTAAAGCTGATTCTGATCTGGAGATCAAGTTGTCAAACATCATCATACAACAGCTTGATGATGCAGCTGGTGATGTTTCAGGATTAGCTGTGAAATGGTATGGGTTCAAACCGTTGCTACTCATTCATATGATCATTAGGTTTTGTTGCTTCAGATAATGATAGCTGGCTTCACCATATCAGTCTGCGTTTCATGATTATCACTGACTGTAGAATTTAATGACATATTTTTCATGGGGTTGTTTAATAATCTAACCTGTTTTAAGTTATTTACTTCTTTGTGCACTATTCTATTCTATTGTTCTGTTTAAAATTTCAGCCTTGCTCCAATGGTGAAAAAGGTCAGTGAGGGACGGGTAGTGGAGATGACTAATAAACTTTGTGATAAATTACTTAATGGGAAGGACCAGCATCGTGATGTTGCTAGCATAGCCTTAAAGACAATTGTTTATGAAGTTTCTGTGCCATCACTAGCGCAATCCATTCTCATTTCCCTTTCACCCCAGTTGATAAAAGGAATTACTGGTCCAGTAAGTATTATGAGCTTATTTCTAAAGCCCCTGCTTTTCTTATTGTTTGTTTGTGAGTGTCAGCAAGGCCAAAATACATAATATGACTTTCTTCTTTTGCTTTTTTCCCGTGGTTAGGAAAATAATAAAAAATGATGAAACAAGTAAAATCTTAGTAGTTAAGCAATATACATACGCGAACATTTCCTTTCATAATGATAATTTTATCATTGTTAACTATTTAATTTAGTCTTTGGGTTAATGTATTTATTGAATTTCTTCAGGGATTTAGTACAGAGATAAAGTGTGAATCTCTTGATATCTTGTGCGATGTTCTTCATAAATTTGGGAATCTAATGACCAGTGACCACGAGATTCTATTAGGTGCATTATTGTCTCAATTGAGTTCCAATCAAGCTAGCGTCAGAAAGAAGACCGTGTCATGTATTGGTAAGTGGTATCAAATGATTAATTTCTTATGTTTAAATTTGTCACCTGCAATACTTTGAATGGTTCATCTTATTTTTATTGATCAACACAAAATATTGTATATTCTGATTTTGATGGTATTGTGTTAGAATCTATAGCAGACAACTTATGTGGTGGTTTAGTAGTCTTGCTGTTTTAGTGAGAAAAAAAATTGTTGTATAAAATAGTTTTCGGAGGAATCTTTTTTTCCTTTTTTGATGCTTACCAATTTTTTGAAGCACAATTTAAAAGTATGTTCTCTCCTTTTTGTATTTTCACATTGTTCTCCCTTATTATATTAACAAACTTATTGTGATGAGATAAATATAGATATTAACTTGACAAATCGTTCATCTGTGTTCTGGAGCAAGTCTCTTTCTTGTATGAATATTCATGTTAAAGAACGGCTTATTTTTCACTTATATTCTTTAGCAAATTGAACTTTGCAATGTGATTAGAGTACATTAACCATCTTTAAGTTTACTGTATAGTTGATAGATAACCGCTGTTGTGTCCAGACAGTTCAATAGTTTAATAACTTGGTGACTGTATAATTTTTTAACAAAGGAAACAACAAGCACTATAAGTAGGAGAGTAGTTGATTCAATAGTTTATTAGCTTGGTGACTGTATAATTTTTTAGCAAAGGAAACTAAAAGCACTATAAATTGGATAGTAGTTGATGTGCCAGTGCTTTGTTATTGTAATATCACTGTTGGGGAAAAAATGGAGCATTTCGTTATATCGCGTTTCAAGGGAAGTGCAAGGTTTAAGGATCATTTTAGGGAATAACTAATTTTATCTCTCAAGCTCCACTATTTTTGTTTTAATCTATTTGTTGTGTCTTCTTGGGATTTTGGTATCAACATACATCTTGAGAATTCTTTGATATAGTTTGGATTTTTTCTCTTTACACCACTTTCTTACCACCTTTTAAGTATCTTATATTTTTTTCCCTGTACATTTAGCTTATTGAGAATATTTTTAGTAGTTTCTCTCTCCAAAAAGTTTAGTATACTGTAAATTAATCCATTTTTCTCCAGCATCTCTTGCTTCAAGCTTGTCGGATGATCTATTGGCAAAGGCAACTGTTGACGTTGTTAGGAACTTGAAAAGTAAAGGTGTAAAAGCTGAAATGACTCGTACAAATATTCAAATGATTGGTGCTCTAAGGTATGCTTTGTGTAACATTTTCCTTATTATAGGGAACATGTAGCATTATGCATTTGGCATTGTATTTTCATCACTTTTTTGGTAATGCAAGATGGAGTAAATTTTCTAGAACTGGAGGATGTACTAAATGAGAACATTGGATTAAATATTGGAAACAAATGAATCTTTCGATTCTTTTCAACTTTCATCACATGTGTAAGGCAACTTCACAATAGTTGGAAATAGTTTACTTACTGGTAAAATCCATATACTTTCAGTCAAGTTCAAATCCCTTGTGGTGCGAAAACTCTTATGCCCCATGCTTCTGAATATTCGTACCACAGCTTACCTTGAATCTTATAGAGAAACTTCCAAGGGCATAATGCTTGCTGTCTCATGAGATATATTTAGGTGAATGTAAGCTACAACCAATGTGATGCAGAAGAAGTTTGTTTCGAAATTGAAACAAATAATAAAAGAAAAAAAATCAGATAATAAAATCTCAAAAGTAGGAAATTTGTATTATTAAAAGTCTGCTACAATTATTACAATAAACTCCTTTTATAAAGTTTTCAAAACTAACCTAAAAGAAACTAATTAGGATAAGAAACTAATAAAATTAAGAAACTAATGAATTGGAAAACTAACTAATGTAAATAGGAAACTTAATGTTAATAAGAAACTAATAAAATAGGAAACTTAATGCAGGCATTGTTCATGACTTGGGTCATAATTGTGTATTACATCATAAGTTTAGTTGCTTGAGTAAGAACTTAAATTCATTAAATCTCACAAAGCCCTTGAGTGAGAGCTTTATATTGTGCTTTAGTGTTTGATCTAGCCACAGATGTATTTTGCTTTTCCAACTAATGAGATTTCCTCCAACAAACATACAGTAATCACTAGTGAACATTCGATCTTTGTGTATCAAAATCCTTTGGATCTTGTTCATCAAAATGAGAAAATATCATTTAAACCTTCGAGAGGAGGAGTTGAAATCAACTTCCCTTTCATTTTTAATAAGCTCTATAATATTGGGTGTTTGAGTGGCTTTATATCATTTGGGTGATGCCTAATTCTGTAAAGGTCTTTTGGTTGAATGTAGGGGGTTAAGGGGTGGAAAAAGGAAGAATATGGCTAAACTAGTGCAATTTGTTTTCTTTCTAGTTGCCGTTGGAACAAGAGAAGTATATTTATCTTGGATGATGATGTGATTGCTTTTCAAAGAGTTGAAGTTGTCCTTTTGAAATATCGAGCGTTTTTGCTGTTCATTTTTTTTTACATTTCTGACATCAATATATTTTTCTTACTGTCATTAAAAAATTAAATCTTCATATTTGGATATATCCGCTTCTCACATTTTATCCAAAAGAAAATGTTTCAGCACTAATTTCATTTTTTGCTGGAAATAAAAGTAATTTATGTTATTGTTCTCGTGGAGTGGAGTTAACTTCTTGTTTCTCTCATCCTGTGCTTGTTTCTCTTACCATATTATGTATTTGTTTGTCAGTATCTGGACTAGACTATTGTAAAAATAACCCCATTTGTGGTTGGCCTCTTCTAACAAGTTGAATTACGTTTATATTGTAGTCGAGCTGTAGGATATCGATTTGGACCTCATCTTGCAGACACAGTTCCACTGCTTATCAGCTATTGCAAAAGTGCTTCTGAGAATGATGAAGAGCTACGTGAATACAACTTGCAGGTATTGTTTGCCAATAACTTTTTATTTTCTTTTATTTCTTAAAAAAATATTCCCTTCTTTTAAATGCTATATTGAATACAGGCTCTAGAAAGTTTCTTATTGAGGTGTCCTAAAGACATCACTTCGTATTGCGATGAAATTCTTCATCTTACTTTAGAGTATCTGAGTTATGATCCTAATTTTACTGATAATATGGAGGAAGATAGTGACAATGAAAGTCATCAGGAAGAGGAAGAAGAGTGAGTTTTTCTAAAATTAAGTTTCTTTACATATGCTTTTTTCCGATAGATTTGAAATCATGACTAGTTACTTTTGTGATATTCCAGTGAGAGTGCAAACGAATATACTGATGATGAAGATGTCAGCTGGAAAGTTCGAAGAGCAGCTGCTAAATGCTTGGCGGCTTTAATTGTTTCTCGTCCTGAGATGCTTTCAAAGCTATACGAGGAGGTATTTCTTGCCTTCTAAAACCTTTTGAAATTATTTTTCCTTTATTTATCTAAAGCATATCTTAGCCAATTTTGTCTCATATGCATGTTTCTTTATTATTTGCTGTGATGTGGTCTCTAGGAAAATATTTCAACTTTCCTTCATTTTTTCTGTAATTAGGTAGGGTATATGTTTTATTTCCCATGTATCTTATTATTCTATTTGAAGGGGAGTTTATTCTATTTCTGAGCATCTTTATAACAAAAGTAATTGTTATATATTCATTCCCCATACAGGCTTGTCCAAAGTTGATCGATAGATTTAAAGAGAGGGAAGAAAATGTGAAGGTGAGTATGACCTAAATAAACTATGTTGAACATGGGTTTTGGTTTGAAGTGTTATGCTGTGTCTTTAAAGGTGGTTTGCTGTACTGCAGATGGATGTATTCAGTACATTCACAGAGCTGCTGCGTCAAACAGGAAACGTCACAAAAGGACAAACTGAAGTTAATGAACAAAGGCAAGCTCATTTAATTTTCTTCAGGGACTAAGTTGCATAATGTGACTGACCAATGTATTTAATGTTGAGTGTTTATCATTCTTTTTAGACTAGGGAAACATGTTTAAAATAATATTTTGAGGGATGGAAACTGTACATGAGTTCTTTTATAGAAGACCCAAACAAAATATATTGCAACTAAAGAGGAGTATGATGCACACAAATATAAATATAATAGCACTATAACCATTGCAAAAGAGAATTGATCTAATTAGTTAAACATTTAGACTCTATATTTGACTGATTGTGATTGAATATCTATGGATGTCTTTTAATCCAAGCACTACAAAAGAACTCATGTTTGACAAATCCAAACCTTGCTGTTCTACAATGATTTTCCAAATAACTCTCAAATCTAGTAAACCTGGTTAATTATTGTCCTCATTCACTCCACCTGAAAGGAGTGTACTGTTCCAAAAAGTAGAAGAAACTGCCAAGAAAAGATTGCTATTTTGAACTATTTTATAGGCTGGACTTCTTGGCCTTGGTGCATTGGTTGGAGTTATGATTAGAAAATAAAAAGAGGGGGGGGGGGGGGGGGAGATTTGTAGAGATGAGTGCTCATCAACCAGGAACAAATCAACAACAGGAGCTTAGACAAATAGTAGTCCCACTTTCTTTAAGGTGGTAAGGTACATTATGTCAACATTAACCAGTTGATACCTATGTGTTCTTAATAGGCAGACTTTTGACTTTTCTCAATGGATTTATGTTATGATAGGACCAAAAAAATAAACCTTGGATCATCTGCAGATCAATCAAGTATCAGATTTCTTGATGAAAATTTTTACTTTTGAGAATCAGTGGAAATGTGACGTGCACAAAATTAAATCTACAATGTGCTTCCTAAATGATAGATTCAATGAAAAATGCAAAACACAAGTAAGAAGTTATCAAATCAATGCCTGTAGAGCATGATCCATTAACATGGTTATTCATGCTATTTTTTATCAGGAAAGTAGCATTCTGATTCTTGGAATTATTTTCTTGACTACTGTTGTGTTTTGACTTGATTGTTCATTATCTGTTCGAAGACAACAAATATTTTCATTTCTTTATTTAAATCCTTTAGTGACTACCTTTTCAACTTGGTTTTTTGGTTAGCTCTTGAGTAACTCATTATGGATATTGGCAATGTCTCTGTTATTATGGAAATATAGTTTCGTTATATCAATAATGGCAATATGCTGCAGTCCTCGATGGTTATTGAAGCAAGAAGTGCCAAAGACAATCAAATCAATAAATAGACAGCTTCGCGAGAAATCTATCAAGACAAAGGTAAGAATATTGACTGATAATAATCCAATTATTGCAAGTTGTGGTTGTTTAGCATTACATCTCCTAATCTACTTGCAGGTTGGTGCATTTTCTGTTTTGAAAGAGCTTGTGGTTGTGTTGCCAGATTGTCTTGCTGACCACATAGGATCACTCATTCCAGGAATTGAAAAGGCATTAAGCGTAAGCAGTGCTTTTTTTTTTATTTATTTATTGAATTCTTTCTTTTTTAATTTTGTTAATTATTTTTCATGATGCTATGTTGGTATTATAAACCCACTTTTCCTAATTTTCCTTGCCTTTACAGGACAAATCCTCTACCTCAAATTTGAAGATTGAAGCCCTTATATTCACGAGATTAGTGCTGGCTTCACACTCTCCCTCAGTTTTCCATCCACATATTAAGGTAATAAAAAATTGTCTGCTTCAAAAATGCAGTGCAGTGTGTTGAGTTCAAAACTTCTCTCTTAATTGCGATTGCATTCGCTTACATATTGAATATATTATGTTTTCCCAAATTAGTTTTGAAAGTTATTGCACAATAACAGATTTGTGACTCTAATTTTTTTTACTGGAGTGACTGACTCTGTAAATATCCTGTTACTGGTCTGAAAATCTACCAAGTAGAAAAAAATAATCAAAATGTTGTTGAAGTCTGATAAATGTGCTGGTTCTAATTTTAAGTGATATTTTCCATGGATTGACTGGTAAACGCTTGTCTTTATTTGATGTTTGCCTTCTAAGTCGTTTGTTAAGTTTTTAAGTTAAAGGTTTCGTGGAATTTAGAAGGTAATAGGAGTTTTCTTTAATTCTCTTTTGTAATTTTCTGAAAAGACTAAGATTTTTTATCATAATTAAGAAATTTAAAATACAAATATGTAGAATCCATTCAATCTAGGATAAGCCAAATATGTAGAATCCATATAATATGTAGAATCCATACAATCTCTGCTTGGATATTTAAAAAACCAACTTTTTTTTCTGCCTTCTTCATGGGAATGTCGTAGGCACTTGGAGATCTTCAAGATTTCTTTTAGCCAAACAATCTCTTAAATTCTGTCTTTTTGGACTCGCACTACATTATTGCATTTTAGGTACTGTGATGTTAAATATCTTAAATTGCCTACTGTGCAAGAGCAAGTATTAAACAGTTGACAACTATATTTTTTAAAATTTGTTTTGTTGTTAATTTTTTATTAGTCAGTAATGTGATGTTAAATATTTTGAAAAAGAGCATAAATCAGGTAGCATTGGCATAAATGTGAAACTGATCACTTTAATGACTTCAAAACTCTCTAACTGCAGGCACTTTCTAGTCCTGTTTTATCTGCAATTAGTGAGCGATATTACAAAGTCACAGCTGAGGCATTAAGAGTGTGTGGAAAACTTGTCGGTGTCGTGCGTCCAAATATTATGGTGAGCTCTAGTTGCACGGATAAAAAATCTTGTTCTTTTAATTTGTAATATTTGTCTCTCGTGATACTTTTTTTGGTGCAGGGGATGAAATTTGATTTCACACCGTATGTTCATCCAATTTATAATTCCATAATGTCGCGGTTGACCAATCAAGATCAGGATCAGGTCAATTTAACTTGTTAATTTGAATGAATGTTTCGTTATTTGTTGTTGTTATTTTCTTTAAAGGAATCTTATATACTTACTACATCTTATATCCTCCCTTCAGGAGGTTAAAGAGTGTGCAATCTCTTGCATGGGGCTTGTTGTGTCAACTTTTGGTGACAACCTTAAAGCAGAATTACCGGCTTGCCTTCCTGTTCTTGTTGATCGGATGGGAAATGAGATAACTCGCCTTACAGCAGTGAAGGTTATTTGTTGCTTATGTATTCTTGGTGACAAAAAAAACAATTTACTTTTTTGTCTTTCCATGTCTCTTTTTAACTTCCATATCATGATCTTGCTCTAAGCTTGTGAGAAAACTGATTTTCATTCCTTTATGTGGTACAAAAAAACGCAACATTGTTAGCAGACACAAGGGAGGAGGAGAAATTCTCAAGAATCTAATCATTTACAAGTCTATCAGTAGGAAAATAATATAAAAAAGTGTAATGTGTAAAACCTTTAGAAGTGGAATCCCATTTAGTTAGGAGAAATCTAATTGGCTCTGACAAAACAGAAACATCAAAACAAATGAAGTTTTATGATATATAGATGATTTTACATTGTAATACGTTACCACCTCTACAAATTAAATTATATTAGGATTTTTAAAAATCTCTTAGTATTCTGTGTTAATCTCTTAGTATTCTGTTATTGTTTCTTAGTATTCCATTGTTGTTTTTATTTAAAGGAGCAGTTGTAATGGGTTGAGGTATCGGGAAATTTAGGAATACACTTGTGGGAGAGCTAGCAGACCTCTCAAATGTCTGAAACTTGTGGGAAAGCTAGCAGATTTCTCGAATTTCTGCACTATTGTGTAATCTTTTCTGCCTTTTATTGATATCTAGGTTTCGTTTGTAACATTGGTATCAGAGTATTTTTGTGGGAAGGGGAAGCTCTGGATGGAAGCTTCAAAGTCATAAGTAGAAGCTTCAAAACTGTGGAAAGATCGAGGCTTACGAGCGGTTGACCGAACAAGTTGCATGGTAGGGAAGAGACGAGAAGGTAAAGAGGGGACTAGAGAGGATAGACTCGGCCAATTTCGCGAAGAATTCAGATCAGAGACGAGGAATTTTCGTGATGAAATTTCTCAAGGTTTTGACTCCTTGAAGGTTGGTATGGCGTCGGTACTCAAGTCACTGGCTTCTCTGAAGATGGCATGCGATGAACCTCGCGTTGGAAATTTGTGCGACAAATGTTGCGCTAAGGAACTACGCTGTAAGCTACGCGCTGCTTTGCCGCGCAGTGAGCTTTGGGAGACATAAGGTGGAGTTTGTCCGGGAGCAGAGTTCTCTCTTCTCGCAGAAGCAGAATGTTCGTGAGCTGCTGAAGGAGGAAAAAATCTGCGGGAAGAATTTTTTAATGAAAAGGAAGCTGCCCTTCTATTGAATGAAAGTGGTGTTGCCCAAAGTGGTGCTGCCCTAAATGGTGCTGCCCAAACAAGCTAGGTAGGGCTGGCTTGGAAACTGCGACCGTCAGCTTAGGAAACAGATCATATTCTGATGAGTTGAGCAGATTCAGGAGAGGAAACAATATGATCAAAAATTTGGAGATGCTTGTGTTCGATAATGGAGACCCTAATGATTGGGTATTTAGAGTTGAGCATTTTTTCGCTCTTCATTGATTTTTAGAAGCTGAAAAAATAGATATCGTGGTTGTATACTTCGAGGGAGAATCTCTTGCTTCGTATCAATGGGAGGACGGATGACAACTTTTTCGGAGTTGGAGGGATATAAGAGATCGTCTATTAAATAAATTTTGCTCTTTTCAGGAAGATTCTTTATCAGAGCGATTTTGGCATTACGATAAGAGGGAATAGTACGAGAGTATACGTTGCAGTTCGAGAAATTGACTTATCCTTTTCGGGACATTTCTGATCACATATTAGAAGCCTAATTTATGAATGGCTTGCGAACGAAAATTTGAGCAGAATTAATGGTATTTAGATCAATTGGGTTAAGACAAATCATGCAGATAACACAACGAATTGAAGACAAGATAGCTATGTATTTAAATGATGATGAACTCAAGGATTGAAGAGAAATGAGCACAAAAATCATGCATCTTGAGGATAAAGTGCATTTTTGGGAATGGGGTATTAATACGTTACCACCTCTACAAATTAAATTATAGTAGGATTTCAAGTCTCTTAGTATTTTATGTTAATCTCTTAGTATTCCGTTATTGCCTCTTAGTATTCCATTGTTGTTTTTATTTAAATGAGTAGTTGTAAGGAGTTGGGGTATCGGGAGATTTAGGAATTCACTTGTGGGAGAGCTAGCAGACCTCTCGAACGTCTAACACTTGTGGAAGAGCTATCAGACCTCTCGAACATCTGTGTTATCGTGTAATCTTTTCTGTTTTTTATTGATATCTAAGTTTGGTTCATAACACATTGCTCTAGCTTCCATCAATTTCCTAACATTTTATCATTTGAGGTATTCAATTCATAGAAGTGGTGCAACATATGTGATTTTATATAATATGGTGGCCGAAATCTGAAGTTCTTTTTCCCACTTTCCAGGCATTTGCTATCATTGCAACTTCTCCTCTTCATATAGATCTATCATTTGTTTTGGAGCATGTAATATCTGAGCTGACAGCATTCCTGCGGAAGGTGTGAAAATGAACTCTTGCAACACTTCAGATCTTTTTGGCATGTTTGTTCCGTCATGTACATATGAATCTCTTTTCTTTATACATGCGTTTTTTATGGATCAGGCTAATAGGGTGTTGAGGCAAGCAACATTGGGCACCCTAAATTCTCTCATAGTTGCTTATGGTGATAAAATTCGTCCATCTGCATATGAAGTGATTATTGTGGAGCTTTCAAGTTTGATAAGGCATTACTTAACCATTCCTTCTTTCACATTTTTTTTTGTAGCTCTCTTTCATTGCAGTTTATATTCTTTCCTGTTTTAAATTTCATCTTCTTCTTCCAGTGATTCTGACTTGCATATGACGGCTCTTGCCTTGGAACTCTGCTGCACCTTGATGGCTGACAGGAGGTCCAGCTCAAATATTGGTTTGGCTGTAAGGAACAAAGTTCTTCCCCAGGCACTATTATTAATCAAAAGTCCACTGCTCCAAGGGCAAGCCCTTTTGGTACTCCATTTCCCTGTAGTGAAGTTTATATCTTGATTTAAAATGTCTGCATGATTATAAACTTGAATTGTTTTACATTTCAGGCTTTGCGGAAATTCTTTGCTGCATTGGTCAATTCTGCAAACACAAGCTTTGAAGCTTTGCTGGAACCTCTTCTAATTTCTGCTAAACCATCTCCCCAATCAGGCGGTGTTGCAAAACAGGCTCTGTCTTCAATAGCTCAATGTGTTGCTGTGTTGTGTCTGGCTGCCGGTGATGAGAAATGTTCTTCTACAGTGCAATTGCTGACTGAAATCCTTAAAAATGACAGCAGTAATCATCCTGTGAGCTGCTTTCTTTTCATTTACTCATTTCTATTCTCCATCAAAATTCCTCCTTTGAATGCTTTTACTTTGTTGTTTTGGTTATCAAGATGCCAGCAATGAATTCCTGCCTTTGATTCAATAATATTGGTTTAGGTCTTAGATTAGTTCATAACTTCTTGAAATATTAAATGTAGTGGGGAGCTCCTTTAATTGTTTACTTGTTACAAAAACTTTCTCAGTGAAGATATTTTTTTTATTATTATAGGTAAGTTAATATTTTAACATTGTAATTTTTTGTTGGCATCACTCTGCTTTTCTTATGGAAGTGATAGGCGCCGTTAAATGTAGTGGCGAGTGCCTTCAAATGGTTTGTCATAATATTTTATTTTATAATAGGTTAATTAATATATCAAAATTGTGATTTTAATTTGTCATTGCTCCATTTTTCTTTACTGAAGTTAGCATGGAGAATTTAGATATAAAAAGTGATGTTTCTTGATTCAGTTTGATCTATTGTCGACCTATTTTAGTGATTGCCTATATTCTTGTTTTAAAGCTTCTATAGGCTTTTATATCGCAGGAAAGCTCGATCTTTTTTATTTTTTCTTTAGTTTTATGAGTTTTCATGTGGTGATCGCATGCATTTATTGCTTGAGTTCTTTGAAAATTAGCAGTGGACTAAATCTGCAAAAATTGCATTTTTCGTCTTTAGGCTAAGCGGCACCTAGCATTGCTCTGTCTTGGAGAGATTGGGAGAAGGAAGGACCTTAGTTCGCATCTTCATGTAGAGAATATTGTTATTGAATCCTTTCAATCGCCTTTTGAAGAGATAAAGTCTGCAGCGTCTTATGCTCTTGGTAACATTGCTGTTGGTAATCTGCCCAGATATTTACCTTTTATTTTGGACCAAATTGACAATCAGCAGAAGAAACAATATCTTTTACTTCATTCATTAAAAGAGGTATGCTCATCAGATATCATGGTTTTAATGGTAAATTGTATATCTTAAATTTTTTATTTAACCAATGTTTCAGGTCATAGTTAGGCAATCTGTAGATAAGGCAGAGTTTCAGGACTCTAGTGTAGAGAAGATACTGAGTTTACTATTTAATCACTGTGAAAGTGAGGAAGAGGGTGTTCGGAATGTTGTGGCTGAATGTCTAGGTAAAATTGCCCTCATTGAGCCTGTGAAACTTGTTCCCGCTCTGAAGGTAAGTGATCAAGTGGCCTTGTTTAAGAAGCTCAATAAAACGACGCATAATAGTATGTCGTCTGGGCTTTACTGTTTATTCCAGATGTTTTTTATTTAATATTATTATTTTCTGTAGGTGCGTATAACAAGTCCTGCAGCATTCACTAGAGCAACCGTTGTAATTGCAATCAAATATTCTATAGTTGAGCGACCTGAGAAAATAGATGAGATTATATTCCCTGAGATCTCATCATTTCTGATGCTTATAAAGGATAATGACCGAGTAAGTTAACAAACACATATATATGTCTAAGACAGTAAGTTATATATTTGATGCCTCGAGGTTGAACTAACCTCATCTCTTTTGAGGAATTAAACATCAACAATTGGGGGATGAATATGCTTGCTTATTTTGACTGTCCATGTGCTAACTCATTAGATGAAAATATGAAACTCTCAGAACTGTATTTCAAAAAGTAATGATACCATACTATAAATGTATGCCTTTTGTCTCTATTGTCTTGTAACAGATAAGATGGAAATATCTTTAATGTGGGATCAAATCACTTCATGGCACATTAATGCACGAAAAAAGTACTTGGAAATTAAATACCCAAATTTAAAGTTTGCTCTAAAAAAGTTTTTCACGCAGTAGTGCAACAAAGATATTATTAGTCTTCTAGAGTTTGTTTGAACATAATTTAGAGTGGTGCAGGCATAATTTGCTTTTATATAATGTAATAGGAATCATAACTAAAAGATAACTGCACTATACTCTCTTTAGTTTTCCCCCTAGTGTTTTTAGGTTTTGAGTGGACGCCAATACTTTTGTTGATATTTCATAAAAATACTTGTCATTTCTCCTAGCTCCGAAGTTTTCAACCATTGCTTTCTTTTGTTACTAGGGGAAATTGTGGTTTGTTTGTGGTGGTTGTTAAGTGTTTTAGGAATTTGAAGTACTGAATGATTTTGTTTGGAATCAGCATGTTAGACGTGCAGCAGTTTTGGCATTAAGTACATTTGCTCACAACAAGCCAAAGCTCATTAAGGCACTTCTCCCAGAGCTGTTACCGCTTCTATATGATCAAACAATCGTGAAGGTAAATATTAATTTTGAAAGTTTAGATTTGATCATGTGATGACCCTTGCTTCATCCTTAATTATAAAGTACACAATGAACAGACGCTTTCTTATTCTCCTTTACTTTTTCTATTTCTTTTTAAGTTTTTCTAATTATATTATAATTCACATTATAAATGTTTGAATTATTTTAAAGGAGTTTACTTTATACAATTTAAGAAAGCAGAAGTTTGAAATCAGCATCAAACTTATTTGTCCTGAAAAATATTTGGTTCGTTACTTCAATACAATGAGGGTAAGCTCAAGATAATGCTCAAAACCTCAACAATCTTACATTCTAGACCTCTGCTTCACAAAGAAAGTAACAGTAAATTTTTTAGAATTTCAACATCTGGCTTTTCCTCATTATCTGAATGCCACCTTTATCTTGATGGTCGCAACAGTGTATGAAAGTGGCTACAAGGGTTTGAAACACCAAGTGATCAAGTTTTGATTGTTAAAATGTCATGAAACAATGAATGGATAACCTTGCAGTAAAGAACTTGCATAATCATGTGAACTTAGATTACTTGTTTTGCTTGTGGAGAATGTGACTAGGGGGAAGATAAAAAAGAATTGAATCAGAAGCTGAACTCGTCTGAACTCTTACATAATCTTTTGCTTGTTGTGAGACATTTGCGTTATGACCTTCTTTTTCTTTTTCTTTTTATAAGAAATGAAATTTATTAAGAACATAATATATTAGAGTTGAGAGGTAAAAAGATCCTCTCTTACAAGGGTTCTAAGAAATTAGTAAACAATAACTTCCCTCCAATTGGAGGAAATTTCACTAAAAGGATATATTCTAAAATATTTAGAGTTATAAGCTCACTTGATAATAAGAAAATTAACGTTATCACATAAATTGATCTTTAGAGATTTATCTTCAAATAGAATTTAATTGCGATAAATCTAAATAGTCTAATAGAAACCAAAATTGGATATAAAATAAAAACAGATAAATGACACGATAAATAGAGAAATCACATGATAGCGCAGACGTTTGAGAGGTCTGCTAGCTTTCCCAAGAATGGTAGACGTTCGAGAGGTCTGCTACTTCTCTCACAAGCTAATTCCTAAATTTCTCGATACCCCCAATTTCTTACAATTGCTCCTTTAAATAGAAATAACAATGAAATACTAAAAGACAATAACAAAATATTAAGAGACTAACATATAATACTAAGAAACTTATAGAAATTTTAATATAATTTAATTTGTAGAGGTGGTAATGTAACAATACTCTCTTCTCAAATATGCACCTTGTCCTCAAGGTCCATGATTTTTATGCTCATTTCTCTTTAATCTTTGAGATCATCGTCATTTAAATACATGGCTATCTTGTTTTCAATTCGTTGTGCTGTCTGCATGATTTGTCTTAACCCGGTTGGTCTAAATACCATTAATTCTGCTCGAATTTTTGTCCACAAACTCTTCATAAATTGGCCCTCCAATAATTGATCAGGAATGTCCCGAAAAAGAACAGCCAATTTCTCGAATTGCAACGATTATTCTTTCAATGTTCCCTCTTGTTGCAATGCCAAAAGTCGCTCTGATAAAGAAACTTCTTGTGAAGAGCGATCTATTTAACAAACGATCCCTTAATTCCCTTTAACTTCGAAATGGTTGTCGTCCGTCTTCCCATTGATACCAAGCAAGAGCTTCTCCCTTGAAGTGTAAAATCACGAAATCTATTTTTTCAACTTTTGATAATCGATGAAGAGCGAAAAAACACTCAACTCGAAATACTCAATCATCAGGGTCGCCATTATTGAACCCGGGCATCTCTAAATTTTTAATTCTGTTGTTTTCTATCCTAAATCGGGCCAACTCATCATAATCCGTATCTGCTACATGGTCTATCCCATTTTGCTTGCAGTAAATTGGAACTTGGCTGGTTGGCAGCCCACCTGTCATACAGTGGGCAACCATATTTTCTAACCTCATTTGCTGGCCCATATTTTTTTTCTCCTGTGACAGCCCAATTTGCAAAACACCTTTCCTAGACTATCTTTTGCTGACCCTTATTTTTTTTCTCATTGGGCAGCCCAATTTTCAAAACCCATTTCCTGGCTGCTGTTCTTTTCTCCTTCAGCAACCCTAGACCTTTCAGCAACCTAGGAGCTTTCTGCCGCTACGCGAGGAACAAACCCATCTCTCGGTTGAGCTGCCACTCCCGTCGCCGGAGGTTCACTGCGCGACAAAGCAGCGCGTAGCTCATCGTCCAAGTTCCCAACGTCGCGCAACTTTCCAGCTCAGGCTTCGTCGCGTTCCATCTTCAGAGATGCCAGGAACTCCATTACCGACGCCATATCAGCCTTCAACAAGCCCAACCCTTGAGACAACTCATCCCAAAGCTTTTAGAGCTCCATTCTAAACTCCTCTCGGCCGACTTTGTCTTCTTCAGCCACCTCCTTTCCCTCACCTTTCTTCCCTGCCATGATAACCGGTTCTGTCACCTGTGCGTGCGCTACTGTCTTTTCACAGATTCAAGCTTCTCCTGATGACCTTGAAGCTGCAGTCAACAGCTTTGACTTCCCAGAAAAATTTTGGTCTGATTTCAATGATAGAAACCAAAATTGGATAACAAACAAAAACAGATAAATAACACAATAAATAGAGAAATCACACGATAGCGCAGACGTTCGAGAGGTCTGCTAGCTCTCCCACAAGCTAATTCCTAAATTTCTCGATACCCCCAACCCCATACAACTGCTCCTTTGAATAGAAATAACAATGAAATACTAAAAGACAATAACAGAATATTAAGAGACTAACACATAATACTAAGAGACTTATATTCTAATATAATTTAATTTGTAGAGGTGGTAACGTAACATAGTCTAACAAATAACTAGAATACAAAGTCTTCAAATTAAATTTATCTTCTTATATCTTTTGTCTATAATAGAAACATCATTGATAATGTTCTCAATATCAAAATTTTACATTTGTGGGTGCTGCAATGTGTGAGATATCTTATGGACTATGGCTTTGAATATATTTAATTATAGTATAACTTTTAAGATGTTTTTGTTTGTAGCTGCTAGATCATTTTGTATTTCTTAGTCCTTGGGCGTTTTTTGTTAATGCATTCAGTTTTTTATTATTTAATAATTTTCTTTCTAGTGAAAAAATGACAATTGTTTCTTGACATTTGTTTAAAATTTTGTGTAGCAAGAATTGATACGAACGGTTGATCTTGGTCCTTTCAAACACATTGTTGACGATGGGCTTGAGTTGAGAAAGGCTGCTTTTGAATGCGTGGACACGTTGCTGGACAGTTGTCTTGATCAAGTGAACCCTTCATCTTTTATTGTTCCATACCTTAAATCTGGTTTGGATGGTGAGTTGATTGTATCATCATTCTTTATACTGGAAGATGTTTTGTTTCATTTATTTATCTATTTAAAGTTTGTTACTTTTATAAAAGCCACGATCCATCAATCTGGATGCAAATTGGATTTTTTTGTTGTGTATATATTGATGGTGTCCCCTGAGCTTGAAGAATTTGAGGCTTTTTTATTATGATTTTTTTTGAGTCTTATTGATTGGAAAATGTGCTTTTCAGATCATTATGATGTTAAAATGCCATGTCATCTTATTCTCTCAAAACTTGCTGACAAGTGTCCATCAGCTGTATTGGCAGGCGAGTGCTTCTGCTGAACTTTTTTTTAACTCAATCATGTTGCACAATTGTTTGTAATATAATATTTTATGTTACAGTTTTGGAGTCCTTGGTCGATCCTCTCCAAAAAACTATCAATTTTAAGCCAAAGCAAGATGCTGTTAAACAAGAAGTAGATCGTAACGAAGACATGATTCGCAGTGCCCTTCGTGCGCTGGCATCTTTGACTCGCATAAGGTTCGAATCTTACACAGAATAACATTTGTCGGTCCAATAATATGGTATTTTAACTTGTACTTGTTAGGATTGTTATTATAATTTTCTTCATATACAGAAAAGTTAGAAGTTTCTTCTTAAGAATGATCGATTTGGTCTAATAATATGACTTATTGATGCAATACATGATTGTGTCCATGATCATATTTTAATATTTTATTCACTTTATCTTATATAATATTTCAATATTTGATTTTTTTCTGCTTCTTAAAAATTTCTTAGAAATTTACTTAATCTTCTTAAATATTTCTTAGAGATTTACTGTCTTTTTAGCAATTTCATTAAGATTTTAAATCTTAATTCGATTTCTATTCAAAGGGTTATGAATATTAACAGACTTTGGTATAGAATTTATTTATTTCCAAGAGTTTATTCTCTAATATTTCTTTAATTTTTTTGTTTCATTACCAAACGATTATTCTGCTACACCACATATTTTTCTTCATAAAATGACGTCTATGATCTAACTTAGTATTTAGATTTAAGGGGAAAATTTTTTGGGGGAAACACTGCTGTTATTTATTTATTCATTAAGGTTTGTAACCTTTCATGGGGAGTGTATATTGTGCCTTAATGCAAAAATGTTATGTATTTATTTGTTTTGGTGTTACCTAAAACTCTTTCTAGCTACTGGACTATAATAGGCGCATGAAATTTTAGGGGAGAGGATGTTGTCCTGCGTGCAAATTTGAAGTATTTTTAGGTGTTAACTAATGCTTCTAATTTTTGGTTGGCACTAGAACAAAATCAGTACCCAATGTCCTGCAGTTTAGAAGTTGATGAGTTTCTGGGGATTTAAAGCATAATATTATTGGGTCGTAACAGATGAATGAACATATTTGGATGAACAGAATGGCTATATTTTTGTGTTCTATATGTTAATTGGCGAATTGACTTTGTTGTTGTTGTCATTATGCAGTGGAGGAGATTGCAGCCTTAAATTCAAGAATCTAATGAGTGAAATATCAAAGTCTCCAGCACTCTCAGAAAAGTATCATTCCATTCGAAACGAGTGACTAGTGATGGAGCAAGGTCTGGAAAGGCAGTATTGTGTTCTTAGTATCAGCAATATAAGCTTGGCAGGGAAAAAATGTTGGGGGAGAAAAGAAAACTTGACAAAAGACGATGGCCTGCAAGAATTTGCTTTTGGAGGGAAGAGGAAATATTTGGATCTGATGATACTTGGGTATTGCCTTCTGCCTCCATTTTTCCCCCCCTTCCCCTTCTCTCTCTCACACAAAAACGAAAGGTAGAAGAAAGGATAGGAAGTAGAGAGAAGATTTGGTACGAGATTTGTTTGTCATGATGTAGTAGACAAATGGGCCGCAATGGTAGTGGTCTATAATTTGATGAGGTTGCCATCTTGTCTTTTGGAAGATTATGATACTATGGCCTGGCAATCTCTCTCTCTCTCTCTCTCTCTCTCTCTCTGTGAGAGTTGAATTTACAGTTTGTGGCCTACCATGAGTGAACTTCTATTGTTAGTTACGATTAATTTTGAAGTAAGATATGCTGGTTTTGCATACACTACTGACTACTGAATACATTCCATGTTATACACGTTGTATATGTGATCTTATGGATGTATTTGTAGGTGGATTGCAGTTCATGCACACATGCAAGTTCTAAAGTGAGGTATCATAGTATTTGATTGTTTGTAGAGTAGATGTCACTACCAGATCCCTGATCTCCTCGATTCTCCTCTGGGAAACGAGCATACAACTCGCACCAGAAGCTCATCAATCACACACATGTTGCATTTGCGCGATTGAGCCACATAAATGTATAAAAATTTATTTAAACATGAAAGTTGTACACTATTATTATTTACAAAAGGTAAATTAACGAATTAATCACTGTACTTTGAGTTCAATGACAAGTTAATTATTGAACAATTTTTGCTAACAACTTAAACACTGAACTATGAAAAATTGATGAAGTAAACACTATGGTTACGTTTTCCGTTAAATAGCTTTGGCGTTCTTCTGCGGAACGTTATCTTTTTGCAACAGAACTTTATCTTTCCTCTGCGGAACGTGAGTCCTTGAAATATAACTCAAGAAAGTCGACATTTTGTATAAGAAAGTTGACATTCTGCAGAGGAAAGTCGTCTTTTCGCAAAGGAATGTCATCTTTACTTTGCACCAAGTCGACATTCCGTTGTGGAAAGACAACTTTCACAACATTTCGTAGAGGAAAGTAGTCTTTCTGCAAAGAAAAGTCTGCAAATAAAAAAAATTTCACTATCTTCTTCGTAGAAAAATACAGACAAGTTGTGGATTCTCCCATGGATTGCAAAACAATTCTAAATCACCCAAAATCTAAAACATTAACATTCTTTTACAAAATCTTCTAACTTATAAAATTCAAAATCTTCTAAATCTATTCTCTTACAAAATCTAAAATATTCTAAATTCATTTTCCATGGATGTTAACTCTTTTCCACTAAAAGTCTCTTATAAAATCACGAGTTGTTTTCGTTTTTTCCATGAATATGTGCTCTTTTCCGCTACGATTTTCAGAAAGTTAACAGCAATGTTCGCGGCCGCGATTTTTCATAGTTTAGTGGTTAAGTTGTTAGCAAAAATACGTTAGTGCTTAATTTGTCATTGATCAAAAAGTATAGTGGTTATTTCACTTTACAAAACTATATCCAAATTTATTTTACAAACATAGACTGAATTAAAACTAAACACATCAAAATAAAACCTGAACTCACACTCTGGGTCTTTGCTATGCAAACTCTATTATCTAATAAATCTCTACATTTTTGACATTGAGCTACTACCACATGTTCTTGAAAAACATGATAAGTAGAATCTTGAGCTTTTTGAGCTTAGTAAAAATATTAATTTAAGGATTCAATAAACCATATCAATATCACAACTAATCATGTATTAAGCCCAACATAATCAATCTTCACATCCATAACTTCTAACATGTAACTTTTGATCAACTCTCTTAATCGCACATCCAATAATCTATATTTTATCTAAATATTTAGATATTCTAATTAATATCTCAACTATGTGTTGCACTTTTATATATAAGAAATGTTTAGTGCATATATAGAAACACTTAGGCCTATGATTTAGATATTCATAGTCTACATTTCACAATTCTCTTATACAATTTCTCTTTATGCACAGCTTATTCTCATACGTATACACTTATTAAATTCTTCAACACAAACCTCAATTGTTATTCCAAATAAGCACCACCGATTTCTATTCTTTATACTTCCAACATGATTTCCTTTATCAAGGATAACATTCTATTTTGGTCCATTTATCACCATCACCATTTAGAAATTTCTAATTGATGTTTAATTCTCAAACTATCCTCGTTTTATTATATGGTTTATTTAATTCCAATACTAGACACTTCTAATATGTGTCTAATCTCGAACTATCTAGATAAGGTACATCTATTATAACCTATGCTTTAACCACTTAATCTTCTATATGAAGGACTTCATTATTTCTAGACGTGTATGATTAATATCTATTTCACACTATCGAGACATCGCTATTCATGTCTATCCCAAAGAATTCATCTACATGAAGAAATTCTTCATTATGCATAAAAGACAATGTCTAGACATATGATTATGTGATAATTGTTAAGATACCCTAACTCCACACTATTCTTAGACATTTCCAATTAATATTTATCACAAATGGTACTACAATCACATAACAATCTAACATGTTATTTCATGACTCACACTTATGCAATGAATATGAAATGCATATCATGACTCTCTTTTCACAATGATGCAGTGATACTGTAAATCAGTGCAATGCTTCATTTTATATTAAATGGTCATATCATTTAACAAATACCGTTTTATTAACATGTACAGAATGTCAACATATCCATGAATGTCAATATTTATGCGACTATCAACATAAATGATCATACACAATCGTATGTAAAGTCGCACACGACCATGAAATCACACCAGATTGGTCACTGTCTCCAATAAGTGTGTCCATGAATAACAAAACCTCCGGAGGGCTATGGACTCTCAACCTAAGGGAGACCCACAGTCACTCCATTTCTATTTTTCCAATTTACATACGTCACACAATACATAGTTTAACGAGGTATATTGGATTCCTCTGTGACCAATAATATCACCCGGATAATATGTTTTGTACATATAAATATTTCATGATACATGATTTGACATTCTTACTATGCATACATTGAATGCATATAATATATACTAATAATGCATGTAAAATGAACCATGCAAGTCTTGTTATTAAACACACATAAATTATGCATGAAATGGTATCATACATTTATTTAGACATATTTTATCTATGTCTCAATCCATACTCCAAAGGGTTTATGCAATGGTTAAACAATTAGGTTGAAACCTAAAAACAATAGGCAAATTTCAACACTTGCGGACGACCTCAACCCATGTACGAGCGTCCACGCTAGACACAACACAGAAGACAAAACCTTTCCGGACATATGCTCTGGACCCCGGTCGCCCAAACCCGAGAGCAACACATTTCTAAATATACTTCCAAACATCCGCCCCAAAGACCAATCACCCATTCCAGAAGCATTTTTACACGTTCATACATCTGCCCCTGAGATAGGACATCTGCACCAATGTTAATTTCCCAATTTCTTACATTTCTAACATTCAATTCCATTCGAAACTAATATCAAACCATCCTTGAATTACAATCACTTACATAATCCTCCAAATAGACATTTTCATCTATTAAACTAATCCAAAACAATATTGAATACAATTATTCAAGCCTTTTCATTCAAAGCATACATTCATACCAAAACTCATTTATAACCATAAATATAGTTCAAATCACCAAGATAGATATTTCTATCCTATCTTAACACAAAACCAAGCATTATATTCTATTAATGTTTCAATTCAACCAATTTCATTATATTCTTCAATCATTCATACTTTATTTTCTTCAACTTTTTTTGATCAAATCAAACAAGAACATTATCATCAACCATTGTAGATTAAACTTATCACAACTCATTCAATTCCAAGCATGCTTCCCACATCACTACTTGAGTTTCAATTTCTTTTTCACTCAATTCGTACTTATATAGTTGTCTTCCTTATTTAATTCATTTTCAAACAAATTCAACAACTTTATCCTTTTCCTTTCAAGTTCTCTATATTAGAACTAACCATGAAAACTATGCACCAACCATAAATACCAACATACAATTCTTAATCCCACCATTTTCTTCACCTAACTATGCAATATTTAATATAGTTTAACAAATACTTAGTTTAGAGTTCTTACCTCTTGAAGACAACTTATTCTTCATTTTCTCCTCTTGATTTTAAGCTCAAAAGGTTGCTCTACCTTTGGAGAGTAGATCAACTTTTCTTGAAGAATCAATGATTGAATTTCTCTCATTCCCCCTCAATTTTTCACTTTCTTTTCCTTTTCCTCTTTCTCTTTTCTCTCTCTCCTTCTCTGGTTTAGCACAAAAATGGCTGAATCTTAGCCATTTCATTCACCTTCTAGAGAATTCATGGCGTGAAATGACCATTTTGTCATTTGATTTTTACCATTTTACCTTTCCATCCATGGATATTTACAAAAATACCATGGTTAATACTCTTAACCACTCTTAACTTAAACTAATTACTTTAGCTTAGTTATAAGCTAATCTCCATGATTATCATAATTAATTAATCTTAATCATCCACTAATTACACCTTAATCACACACTTAATCGCTAATTCACAATTGACATATGTCAATACCTCATTGATTATCCAATTTTATTATATAACCACATACGTCTATGTATCAGGAACATTTCTTCTTTTATACACTTCTCAAATTCTCACTCTAAAGTCTAATTTGAAGACATTTTCCAAAACAGTGCAGTTTTAGACTTATCTGACTTCAAATATGCATAACTTCTATTGCATACATCCAAATTCCTTCAATCTAAAGTCATACACTTCATTTATGTGTCTACTTTATAAGTTTAAAATGTGTTTGAATTATTAATCACCATAACCTCTTCAATTAGCCACAAACATTAATTATGTTCATTTATAGCATATTTATCACTTTTTGTGCAAAATTTCATATCGTAATGAGCATAATCCAATTTCATCACCATTCCATAATCTAGGGTATCTATTATTATACCTACTTTTAGTTTGAAAACATACCATCAATTGATTAGTCAATTACTCCTTCAAAATCATCTCATGACTTATTGTTACTTAATCATATTTAATTATATAAAACATGGTTTATTAATGTTAATCTTTAATCCGAATCATCACAGTAAATATGGGGCATGTGTGGTTACTGAATGTATAAAGTTTGGTGAAAGAGATGAGATATATTTGTAGATCTCTGCAACTGATGTTATATGGACTAGGAGTTCTTTCGTATAATTGCCAAGTTTTTGAAGATTTGTTTTCACGAAATGCTTTAAACATGTGAAGGAAATGCAAGTTAGATGGAGCAAATCTTTGATTGGGATGTGTGCTTGCTTGCTTGCTTTTGAACCTTCTGTAGAGACCGACCGGATGAAGATGAGGTGTCAAGTGTGGAGGGAACACAAGGTAGTGGGTCAATAGTAGTATTCAGTGCAAGTAAAGTATATTTACACATCAGCTTACAACCTCCCACGTCCAGGACATGTCTGAGACATGTCTCCTTGCCTAAAATATACATTCAATTCACTCGTTTTCTCATTGAATTATGACTTTGCAGGCAGAGAGAGAGAGAGAGAGAGAGAGAGAGAGTTGATTATGTTCTTCCCCGATGCATGCATGGATTCCATTATTGGGACTTGGATCCTCTCTCAGTCTCAATCGAACAAATACCTAATCCTCCACTTTCCTTTCCCTTTTTCTCTCGTTCAAACCCCCCAAGAAATTCATGGAATCTTTCAATGGGTATTGGCCAAACTTTCTTATTAATGCTTCCAACTGTTGATTTCACAAGTTTCCCATGTTTATTTCAAAAGGGTGGTCTTCTCTCACGTATACATTTCTTCTTTATCTTTTTACAACATAACTTGACACCTTTCCACCACTTTTAAGCAGCCACCCACAATTAAGGAAGAATAAATCTAAAAGACCAAGTTTTGTTTCACCAGATACAATGATGTGCAACAAAGGAATGAACACTTGGCCTGTCACTCTCCCCCCCACCATATCCTTCAGGGAATATTGTCATCCCCAATATTCTTTGATGTCGTAGAGAGAGAAGGATTGTAAGAAAACCAGGAAGAGCAGAAGAGATAGGCAATGAAATTGAGGAGGCTGAGGCCTGCAAGCAACCAGTAGAAAAGATCGAGTCTGTCTTTGTTTAAATCATTGTAATGAAGCCATCCTCCTGATGAATTTGTTGAAGAAATCTTGTTTACCAAAGAAACCAGTAAAGAACTCAAATAGAATCCAAACGAGTACGAGCAGTACGTAATGGCCGTGAGAAACGCTTGCATTCCGCTCAACGACTGTTTGTAGAAGAACTCGATGAGACCCACTGCAGTGAACATTTCCGACAGTCCGAAAATCAGAAACTGTGGGGTAATCCAAAAGATAGATATTGTATTGTTTGAGTAAACAGCTGAATCTCGCCTCTTTTTCTCCATAATAGCAGCTGCAACCATGGAGAAGGTGGAGAGGAAAAGGCCGAATCCGATTCTTCGTAAAGGGGGGAACCCGGAGGAGTGGCCTGTGAATTTTCTGGCAAATGGGATGAAAAAGGTGTCGTATAGAGGGACGATGAAGATGAGCATAATGTAAGGGATGGACTGGAGAGAAGCTGGGGGGATGTGAAAGGATTTGAGCTGGGTGTTCATAATGCTGCCTTGTTGGACTGAAAATGTTTGGAGCTGAGCAAGAATGGTGTTGAAAACAATTGTGCAGGCAAATATTGGAACAACTGAAATCAAAATTTTCACTTGCTCAACTTGGGAGATTGAACATAATCTCCATGGACTTTCCTTTGTGCTGCCTCCATCTTGAATTTTGATGCAGGCCTTATCCAAACACCTGAAGAAAAAAAAATTCTAATAAGCGGCTGGTTGTATAGTCTGATGCATCATAATAAATGAATTCTCATCTTAGAGATTGATGACGAGTCAAATTTATACCAAAGAATCGAGTATTTTCGACCAGTTTTGCAATTTTGAGAGTTTCTAATGTGTCTTCGAATTGTTTTTGGTGTATTTTTAGCAAAACAAGATTGGTAAATATGTCAATAGTCAAGACCGGCAAATATGTCAATTTCAGCTAGCTGAGTCTCGGGTGGTGAATCTTCTTTTGTTCGGGGGCTTACCGCGCTCTAAATGAGCGTTGTAGCGCTGAAGCTAAGCTGAAATTGACATACTTGCCCTCACAACTCGGTCTTCAACTTTGATATACTATATCCTGCTAAAAACACACAAAAATTACAACTAAAAGAAATATTAGAAATTCTCAAACTCGCAGAACTCATGGTCGAAAATATCGAACCGTCAACTTATAAGAAAATTATGGGCTTGCCTGAACTTTTGGGTGTGAAGAAGAGGACTGTTTGAATTGTCAGATCCATTGTTGTTCTGAGTTCCATGAAGCATGTATGGGTTAGACGGGGAAACTTGCTTTCTCTTCACAAAAGCAGCAACAAACACCTGAGAAGAAGTAATTTTCATAAGGATTTATTGGTAAAATAAAAAAAATAAATATTCAAATGGGATTTTTATTTTTTCTGTTTTTGGAAAAAGTTAAGGTGGTGGGCCAGCAGACAGCACTAACTTATATGTCTCTTTTCATATACATTGCATAGTTTATGATGTACCCACATGATATTACTGCTTTTTAACCAACAAAACAGAACAAACTCAAAACACCCAAATCAGCAGAATCAAATAGAAAATCCACCAAAGAAGAACAAAAGATGCACTTGGTCTATAAAAGAGGGAAAAAAACAAAGACCATTACTTGAGCAATTGGGAGAAGGATGCTTCCTTGTGGGGGCTTGTTTCTGTAGTAAAGAGTGCCGGAAACTAAGCTGATCAAACCCATCGTCATGGCTGCCGCCGAGACTCCAAACCCAATGTCCATTCCGGAATGGGTCTGAACCCAAATAAGAACAGTAAGGGCTATCAACTCACCCAAAGAGAAGGCAAAATAGGCGCCATTGAAATAGGTTGGAAGCTTCTTCGATTGGTCGGGTTTGTCCGGGTCGAACTGGTCTGCCCCGTGAGCTATCATGTTTGGTTTTACACACCCACTCCCTAAAGCCACTAAGTAGAGTGCAATAAAAAATATAGAGGCTTTGAAGCCTTTTGCTTTTATGCAGTCTTCTCCATCTGTCAGCATATTGCAGTTTGGTGGTTTAAGCTGCGGTAGATGAGCTTGGACTGATAATAGTATGAAACCCTGCAATTTTACCACATAAGATTAGTTAATTGAAAAGCCAGCCATCTTTCTCCTTCTCTCTCTCGCACTCATTGGCTGATGCTAGATAGATGTACATATAACAGAAAACTCAATAAAATATTGTAAATTAGTCAACTGAGGATTCTTAACAAACCCATATTCCTCTCCTTTTTTAGATGATATTATATTATGACAGCATCTTCTCTGCATGTTCTACCTTTTTGAATATTAGCCACTATTAGAGACAAAGTGAGAGAGAGAGAGAGAGAGAGACAGAGAGAGAGGCTCACAGAGAGTTCAACAAAACCAAAGATGAGCATGGTCCAGAAACTCCCAAGATAGGAATCAGAGAGATATCCACCGACAAGAGCCAAAAGAAAGACAGTTCCAACAAAGTTGGTGACGATATTTGCAGCCTCTGACAAAGAAAAGTGCATCTCGTTTATTACATATGTTATCAGATTGTTCCCTACTGCAGCAATTGCCATTATCTCAAATGCTTGTAGCCCTGAAATTACACACATTACAAAGCATATGATTAAGAAACTCCTCACTACACAAAGAAACACTATGATGATGGGAAGATCTTAATATCCCAACTGCCCTAAACTAAACCAAGAAGGATTGAAAGTATATAACTATGAAACTTATTAAATATACACTCAAAGCAAGAAACAGTGATGAAAATTTTCAGTCTAGCTTGGTTTCAAATTCTGGATGCAGTATGATTTGATCAAAACTCAGAGAGAGAGAGAGGGGTATACCCAGCACAAAGGAAGCAGCTTTCATTCCACCATGCTTGTTTGGGTTGGAGGGTCTTCCTCTCCAATCAAGAGCAGTATCTTCACCCATTATTCCACACACTCTCTCACTGTCCCCTTTGTAATTTTGCGTCCTCTCCATTTCCATTGACCCTCTTCCTTCTACGTCAATTCAACTTCACTCTCAGGCTAAATAAGAAGGTAGGAGGTGCAGTTTTACTCTCCAGAACTGAGTTTGAAGCAAAATGAGGAAATGGCCCCCAATTTATAAGCCAGGGGTAGAGGCAAAAGCATTCAAGCATTTCCGAAGGAGAAAAGGGGGCCCCCTTTTCTGCCTCCGTCCACTTAAATTTCAAAGAAAGACGGAAAATTTAGCAAGAAAAGTTGAACATTCCCCACACGCACTAGGAGAAAATGTGGATAACAATTCCATCGTGAAAGAAAAAAGCCAAGAGTTGGTTTCAACTTTCAGAATGTTATCACTCTTATTTCATGTCTATGTGCACTTCAAAGTTCAAACTTCCCTTTTTCCCACATTCACCAAAAGGGAGCGTTGGGTGGCCATTTTTAAAGGGTTGATGGGGTTGACATTACTTGCGTTCGATAACTGGATTCTGCAGATCGTCTTCTTCCTCCTTTCTTTTGGTCATTTCTCTCTCCCCAAACAACACTAAAATCAGGCTTAGCCCATTTCTTCTTCTTTCTTTTTGTAGGGGCCTATTGCTATGCCCGTCAATCAGTCCATGATAGGCATTCATGTTGTGTGATATCTTAAAGTGAATGAAAAATACGTCTTTTCCTAACATGTCGAATTAAAATAAAATTTATTCCATTTTATTCTGCGATAAAACTACCAACAAAAGATCATATTATTGAACTAAAGTTTGCAGTTTTTCAGAATATCTCACTCCACATACACAAAACACAAGATGGTAAACAAGTATGTTTGGGAAGGATAAAGGGAAGACGCTTTTCTTCATAAAATTATGTTTTCAGACCATTAATTCTTTATGGGGTGTCGGCATGAAAAGTTACAGTGGACACAAAGTGGAGACAGAAGACACGAACAATACCAAGTGCGAGTAGATACCATTCAAAAAAATTAAATCTTTATCCAATTAGTGGTTGCCACGCAGTGTAATAAACACCCTATACATACACATGCATCAAATCTGGGATGCTCCGGTCCCGTGGGCACTGTAAAAAGATGAAATTCTAATGGGGTTTGGTTGGTTGTAATGGGAATTAAAATCAAACCAGCCAGCCATTACTTCTTCCTTTAATTATGCGTTTTTCAACCTCATCTTTTGACTTTTTGAAGCCACGTGTGCCTTTCCATTAATCAAGAAAAAAGTCAACTCTTATGAACAACTGATCAATTCACTACCAATATGAAAAAAGAAGGCCCATTTGGACTCCACACAAACTTTCGTTCAAACACTCAATCCAATGGCTAAAGTTATTCCACTTTTTGAAAAATATTGGGCTGTTTTCGTTATTTAATGTTTTTTTATTTGAACTACCTTATCTATAATTCAATATTCAAGATTTTTTGTTGGGTTTTTGCTGGTTTTACTTCCGTCGAAAACAAATGTTGAATTAAGATTATCACACTTGTCTTGCAACTTAATGTTTGGATCAACATTGTTTGGAACTACGCGCTTCTCTTGATAACTTTCTCCAGAAAAATGGAGGGGATTTTCTAGGAAAAGGGTAGAAGAAAAGCAAAACAGGGAGAATCTAAAATAGTGCAGCGTAGAAAAATTAGAGATCTTGGTTAAAGTGGAAGATGACACCAATCCTACAAAGATTCTTGGAAAAAAATCAACTTTTTAAATTTGTTCAGTTCAGTCAATCTGAATCTCTTGCTCCTGCCTCTCTCAAAATCTATGCATGTTATTACTTAAAAAAAACTGCTAATAAAAGTTCTCCCTAAGATTTTTATTCTACATGTCAAAATTATCAAGACGAATAGAAAACTAACCGAAATCCACTAGACTTTTGATTCAGTAGCGTATGAGTTTAGTGATTCTTTCTTTCGACTAGACATTCTCTTCATTTTGAAAACTCTCACTTGGTTGATGAAATCTGCAAAAGAGTTGAGAAGAAATTATCAAGTAAAACGAGTCCATCAAATTTCAATTACTTGAATAGTGTAATTATCATTCTGTGCAATACAAAATGAGTACAGATTTACACATTTTTGCTCATTGCAACTTACACATATCATCCTGTACCCTAAGCCCAAAACACTGAATTCTTATTTAACTACTTTTAACAAGCTTATAACAATGATAAATGTGTCGTATATAATATATGTAGGTGCACATAATATTGTTAAATTATATCTAATAATGCACAACAAGTCAATAGTTTTATCAATTAATCTTTACTAAAAATTAAAAAGAGAGAGAGAGAGAGAGAGACTTTTTTAGGCTCTTTCTAGTAAAATTTGGAATATTTTGTGAGTGAGGAGAGCATAAAAGTCTTGTACTTGCAATCTAAGTCAATGCTGTATCTTGAAAATCAAAAGACATTCCTTTGGAGCTTGAGCTTGAGCCCATCAAATCCATGGTTATGTGAAGAACCACTCCAAGCCATTCGCTACTTACTATTTCTCTTTGGATTTTAACATCTTCTTCCACTCACAGATTATCACCTTTCTCAATTGATATTCCCAATCCCAACCCACTGATCCTCTACATTCATCCTTTGTCTCATATCACGAATTATTATCTCACCTGCAACTTCAGACAAATGAAATTAGTAAGAAACTGCATGATCATTGGAGATGACAAAACAGAAAACTCCAAAAAAAAAACTATTGCCAAACATGGGATTATTATGAATAAAAAGTCTAGAAGTGGATGAAAGTTTGAGAAGGAAGAGTGGTTTCTTTGCCACCACGACTACTAAAAAGGCAGATGCTTTGTTTCAACATAAGCACTTTCAGTGAATGAACAAATTGGACCCATCAAATCATTTTCTGTTCATAACAATCCCTACTCTATTCTATTCCACTGTTTTACACATAATCACCTCAATAATTTCAGGCTATGAACATGGCTGCTCCATTAAATAACTGTTCCTTTTGCAGATTTCTTCTGGGATGAAAGAGATTTGCATTTGTGAAATTCTAACCCTTCAACCCTTTTTTTTTTGTTGTTGTAAAGAACGAGCACCTTTGAAAATCGCAGAATCATGTCTTTATCAAGTTTAATCTGCAAGAAGCAGCAGCAAATTATAGCCCTTTTCAAAATTAGAATTACATGAATAGGAGATAAAAAGAGAGAGAGAGAGAGAGACAAAGGAAGCGAGAGAGAGGGAGTGACAAGGACTAATACCAAACAGACATCAAGAGCTGTTTGAAGTTATAGTTTTGAATGTAGCAAAGAGCAGATGTTTCCAGCAACTCACAGTTTTCATTAAATACGCTACCAATTTGATAAGCACCAATTTGATAAGAATCCTCAAGTGTTTTTCCCTTATGCAAGGAGAGACCGAGGAAAATTTTTTAAGTTGGAGAGTTTCTAATAATTGAATTTTATTTATTTTACTTGTGTTCTAATTAATGTGTTGAGTAGTGGGTTTTTAATGGAGAATTATGGTGCTGACTGGAGGGGAATGTATACAGGTGGTGTGTTGTTTGTAGGGTATTGGGGAGAAAATTGGGGTGGGAGAGAACAGATCTCTCGAAAGTTTGCAAAGGTGTTACTGTGTTCTCTATTTGTGTTTTTTTTTTTTTTGAGAAATTGGAATTCTCGTAAGTGGAATAGGCTTCGTATCACAATTTGTCCAAATTTGATAGGCCAGTTGACATGAAAAGTTATTCAAAAGGATTGACATTTGCATATTGCAAAGTCATCAACCAAATGAATGGTGAAGTTTTACTTTATGTTTGAGGGTCTACTTACCATCCTAAAATAGATAAGAAGAGCAATCAAAAAAAAAATGGCCAGAAATAGATATCATGAATTCCATTGAATGGAATTGCCAGTTTTATGGTGGTAGAAATAGATAGAGAGCATTTATTTTAGTCCACATGTTTAAGTATCCTTTATGATTCTTAAATATTTATTAATTAAGTTTTTTAGTATTCTAGTCTATTAGTATTTTGTTTAGGTGTATTATTTAAAGAAATAATAGTAGATTTGGTGGGATATTGATATTTGGAGGAAATCAATTGAGTAGAGAGCTTGCAAAGAAGATTCGATCAAAGATGAAGTCATTATGTGATGAAATTTCTCACGAATTTAAGTTGTTGAAGGCAGAGGTGACTTTGCTCTTAAATTTGAAGTCGGTCATGGCATTGAAGGCTAATATGGCTATAATCTTGGAGCAACTGACTTTTCTCACTATGACCCAATATGGAAGAGAAATCTATATTGCTATCAGTATGGGTGAGCACAAGGCCGAGGAACAAGAATTTGAACCCAAAGTGAGCAAAGGGATGAGAATCAAACAGGAGGAAGTTCCAAGCTTACCAGGTAAACTAGCAGCGCCATAAGAAAAGTTGTTGCCAGAGGAAGTTTTTAAGAAGATGCAAGCTCCGCTTAAGGAACCGACGATTTCGGTGATAGCGGCTATGGAGTTGTCAGCGGCAAATGAGGTTTTATTTGGGTTTCCGACAGGATACGAGTGTATGGCAGCACATATGAAGTCTTTCTTCAATTCAATAAGGATGTTACGGAGGGAGTTGACCCTTGTTTTCTTCAAGGGGGCACAACCAAAAAAAAATTAGGGTTGGAAGAAAATCCTTTGGGCTGGCTAGCTCCTCCACTCTTTTGTGTTGAACTACTTTTTCTACCAGCCCAAATCAGTGCAACTGCTTAAATTGGTTTTTTTCCCAGCAACAATTTATTTAACAAAAAAATCAAGACCCGCGATGTAACAACTTTTCAAATCCTTATCTAACGATGAATTGAAGAGATTCAAAGAAAATAATACAAGAATAAACACCTTGAGAACAAGATGGTCATTAGGGGCGAGTAATGATAGAGTGCACTTATTTTAGTGCAGATATTTAAATATCCTTTAAGATTCCTAAATATTTATTAATTAAGACTTTTAATATTCTAATCTTTTAGTATTCTGTTTAGCTATATTATTTAAAGGAATGAGAGTAGATTTGGTGGGATATTGATATTTTAGAGAAATCAATTGAAGGGAGAGCTTGCAGACCTCTCAAACGTTTGCGATAGTTTGTAATTCTGTTTTGTATTTTATTAATAGTATGAAGTTCATATCAAAAACTCAGCGGGGAATGAATTTTGTAATTCAGCGGAAACAGAGAGCAGTAATGTTCACACAGAATTGACTAATTTCCAAGACGCAAAGGGATAAAGGGAACTTACAGAATAAGGCGGGAATTGGGTCAGGAAATTGAGACGATTTGCAGTAGCTCCAACACCACTTCCATTGGTACCAACCTTCAAGCTAGCTATCTGTTTCCAGACCTTCAGTACTTTCTGTAAGAATAATCTTCCAGCAGATTGTTCTTACAGAAAACTGATCACTAGTTATTTTTACTAACTACAATAGTATTTTTCTAACAATTTTCATCATTCATTTCTATAATAGCACATAATATTATTAAAGCATAGAGAAAGAGACAGAGAAAGAGGGAGAGAGAGGGACCTGAGCTAACTAACAAAAGATTTACTCTTAAGTATGGTGGATTGTGCACAAGTGTATCCTTGACAGCTTTATCTCTCAACTTACTGACTATGCAACATAGTAAAAAAAAAAAAACACCTGTTCACCCACTTTGGCTTATAAATGCCTCAGTTTCAAGACAACACTAGAAGAATTGACAAAATAACTAAGAACAAAAGGAATAGCTGATTAATTTAGTATCAGACCAAGCTCTAAATAACTTGCCTCCTCTACTTATCAGTATTGAAATGTGGGTAAAGTCCTAGCACGTGCTCCCGCATAAAGTCATGTCGTGTAAGGATTCCGACAATTGGAAGCCGCTGAAAACATTGAAACAGTAGTTATTAATTATATATTGCATTACTTTAATCGATCGAGTAGAGTAAGTGTAAGAAATTACATTGTCCTTATATCTGAAGTTCACAAAATAGAATAAGATTTCTAGTTTAAGTAACTAAGATCATTTTTCCAAAGAAAAATACTACAATGGACGAGTAAGACTACAGTTGTGGACTATAATAACATGCATGATCCTTTGAAAACTACTTTGGCAAAAAAATACATTTTTCTTGTCACTTTATCAATTAAAATAGTAAGGTGTCAACTTTTAATCGTTAAATAAAATGATAAAAATATTTGAATAAATCGTTTATTTTCATGTCATCATCTCGATAAACAAAAAAAAAAAGCCAGTAAAATGTGTCTCCCCATTATTACTCTTCTCAAGGCACTTTCTCCAGCGTGCATGGCATAACCATGCTAATTGAACGGCTATTTATTCTACTTGAGAGATGATAAGAAGGTCTTACCCCTTGTTTCTTTGGCACCACCAATAAGTGACGTAAGCCGAGGTCGCGAAAGAGAATAGCTGCTTTAGCAAGAGACACTGTTTCCAATACGGTATAAGGGGATGTATTTGTAATAGGATGGAGATCTACATACATCTCCATCTCATCCTCTTTGATATCCAAGTCCCCCATCTTCACCCCTTTACCCGATCCTGCTTTTGCAAAATCATGTGCTGTAAATCTCCTCGTTATTGCTGATCCAGTAGTCCCTTTATACTTCGTGAAATTCTTCCCTTTGAGCAAAACAAGAAGATGAGACCTGAGAACAAGCCCACACAATTCCGAAGCATCCGATATTGGGGGCTCATCGATAACAGGGAATCCATTATGTTTTGTTATCTTCAAAGCATGCATTATGGTTCCAACTTTTTCTACTCCAGAAAGTGTAATTAGCGGACCAGACACGACATCACTGGCAACCAAGTGTCTCATATAGGGCTCTGCATGGGCTTCCATGTATGGCAACCCCTTCATTTTGACAATTTGGTCATAGACACCTTTGTTAAAACAATCGCCTACAGTTTTTGAAATTAGAAGAACAAGCATCACCAATGGTAGCATCAAAAGATCATTAGTAAGTTCAAGAAGGATGACACATAGAGAAACAGTCATTCTCATGGTGCCACCAAGAAAAGATGCAGCTCCGAGGAGAGCAAATAGACCCACATCAAGATTGGATAGAGAGCCAACGAGTGTCCCAACAAGGCGCCCATAAGATGACCCAGCAAGTATGACGGGAATGAAGAGGCCAGAGGGAATAGCAATTCCATAAGTGATAATGCCAAGAAAGTAGATGCCAGCAAAGAAAATTGCTAGGGTTGAGAGGTGAAATTCCTTATCAGAAGCAGAGCTCAGCAGGTTGCGAATTGCGTCATCGTTGGTATTGAGGAAAAGCGAAGCAAGATCATTGTAATGGTTAGGAGGGCATTGAAAGCTCTTGTAATTACCAGTGCGACCTATGGTGGGACACTGATCCTCCAAGTGAGCAGGGCAAGGTATGCAGATAGAGAGCCATGGAAGACAGTAAGAGCAGCAAGAAGTCAAAAGAGAAATGGCAACAACAAGTAGGATTTTAACAGAAGGACCTCTCCTGCAATTAATTCACTATAATTAGTAATTGTAAAATTATCATTCAGTTTGTTATCACAAAACAATTTACAAGGAAAAATATCTCTTCAATTATCCATGTATTTGTATATTTGAATAGGAACAATTACTTGCATGCTTGTAGCATAATAACAACAATGCATGTTTTCGTAATGTGTCACTCACTCAGCAACTGAAAATGATTTTTAGGACTTACTCATTGATGATGCTGTAAGTGCGGAGAACCTTGTCAACAAAATAATTGTAAAGGCTTCCAAAGACACCACCGAGAACTCCTAGTAATAACACAGCCAGTAAATCTGGGGTGCTGTACACCACTTCTTCTGAATTAACATAATACATAATTAGGCCTCCTTCACCAAAAAGTCCACATTTTCCACCCCGACAAAACACTATGAAACCTCTCAACACAACTGCTACTACGGCAGTTGTAAAGAAGGTTCTCCAAAGAAGAGCACTCCTCCACCTATAAATAGTAAATAAGAAAGAATATAGGAATTACATAATGAATAATAGATAAAAATGAAACCTAAATTTAATTGATTAAGAGAGAAGCGAAAAAGAACATTACAACTGAATAAAGACTAAACTTTCCACACTAAGAAGTGTCACTTGACTCTTGCCTCTCTCAATAAGTTCTCTAGCTGTAGATATATGTGCTTGTATCACACACACACACACACACACACACATAGCCAGCAAGAGAGAGAGGGAAAGAGAGAGAGAGAGAGAGAGAGAGAGAGAGAGAGAGAGAGAGAGAGAGAGACCATGAAGCAGCTTCTTCAAGGGCAAAGAGAACTCCACCAACTGGGGCACGGAAGGCAGCTGCTACTCCAGCAGCAGCACCACAGGTGATCAAATCCCGCCTATCCCTATCATTTTTGAAGTATCTGAGCCACTTCCAAGTTAAGTGGTATTTTCTAGAGCCTCCTTGTCCAAGTAAAGAGGCTATGCATGCACCAGTATGTACCATAGGTCCTTCCTTACCAACAACGAATCCAGCAGCAACACCTAAAATGGAACTAAAGATCTGCCATATTCAATTTGTGTTAGTATTCGGATACTATTTTTCATGTAATATATAAGAATTATACATTTACATAGAAGGGTGATTAAGGAATTTGATGAGAATGACTCAAATTACACCTGATTAATCATGCTGACTAAAAGAAGACGATGACAACCTATACCAGTTTTCTTGAATAAAATCATGTCTAGCTAACCTTTACAAAGAGGGTAGTCGGGGCCAACATGGAATGAGCATCTATCCCATTGAGGTACGCTTTCACTTCTGGTATGCCAGAGCCTGCAGCTGCAGGAGCAATGTAGGCACATAGTGCAGATGCAGCAACAGCCAAAACCATGTTGCAACTAGCAAGTGCTGCAAATGCATGATAAAACCTGCACTAAGAGTTTTTTTTTGTGTTGCCATTGTAAAAACACTCCAGCTCCCTCATTTCAAACATTCTAAAGGCATTACTTTTAACTTTATGAGTGGGAAAAAATTGCATAGATGAACATGTCCGCTTGCAAAGAATTGAATATAGTACAGGAGATAAAAGAGATCGATGCACGTAAATTGGCTCTAACCTAACACCTAATTTACTTCTTCACCCCTCGTAGGTAAATAATCAGACTACTACTTGTGATATTTTAACTTAAGGTTAAAACATGATATTAGCCACAGATAGTTCCTCTAGCATATAACACAACCATATATGATAACAGAAATGAAAAGAAATTTAAGCCAATGGCCCTCTTTCCAGCATGCGAGAAATGTGTACCAATAGACAATAGAGTAATTTGGAATTTTGATGCATGATTTCCAAAGTACAGAAATGAAAGAGGTGGGTTTTGCGTAGAAAGAAAGCAAATAACAGGGTACTGATAAGTACAATGGGGAATCAAATGTTATATAGAAATATGATACAAGTTCGCTCATAAACTAACACATTATGATAAATTAGAAATTAGAATAGTAGCACACACTACTTATATTTCTCAAGCAACACGATCATAAAGAGAATGGTAACAGAATGACACTAAAATACTGATTCGGCTAAGTAATTGGGGCTTACTTGTTCTGAACCATGAAGTTGTTAGTAAGCAGTAGTTTGAACCCAGCTATATTTTCGACAGCAAGATTATTGAAGAAGCCAACAAGTCCTGTGCTGACACCAATAAGAAGGGCAAGCGTCCATTTGAGGACAACATATTGAAATATCTCTGTCTTTGTTCTGGATCTCCAGTCCTGCTTGAAAAGATCATTCTCTGCGATCCTAAAACAGTGCAAAGAGGAGATTACGAAACATTTTACATCCAACGGACAGTCTCTGAGACAGAAGTCCAGTGACAGTTCTATCTTTTCAAGTCTAAGTTATACTCTTTCAGTGTCGCTTTCTTTATAACATTTCTTACAGATTTCGCAGAAGACATAATGACTATGCGCTTTGTCGTGGAATAAAATATCAAGTTATTGTATTGGGGATTCTGATTTACTATAGTTCATTAATGCAACATTCTGTAGCAGAAATAACTAGATGTGAGACGTTTCGATTTTTTTTCGTTGAATTCTTGCAGATAAGACGTACATTAAGGAACAGATTTAAGTTGAATGTACGTTATATAACCATAGCAGGAAATTTCTGCTAATTTTTGAAAATCCAGAATGATAGCTTCGGGATTCGATCTTTTCCCTTTGGATCCTTGATTATGTTCTCCCCCCCGAAAAAAGACGGCGGAAGTAAAAAAGAAAAAATGAACAGAAAACGAAATAAGAGATTGGATTCCGATCAATGGATTAAACGGAGGAAAAACAAAGCAGCAGCGGTAGCTTAGAACATGACATACTCGTAGTCGAGGCTTTCAATGGGGCAGACATTGGCGCCAACAATGGCGAGCTGAGAGGTTTTGTTGATCCTGCTACTTTTACGAAGCAACAGAGGTTCATTCATCGTCACAACGACAGAGTCTCTATCCTCTGACACTTCAGAGCCACCCCTCTCAAAACCCTCGATTTCAACATCATTCTGAATCGCCTGCGCCATCTCTCCGCGTCTCCTGCTCAAGCCCCGAGTGCAATCTCCCTCATAAACTCATCCATATCAATCTGAAACGGAAAGATTGATCGTGATTTTGAATTAGCATTGATGACGGAGAATGATGAGATCCAAGAACTCAATCCGGAAAATTCATAATTAGGAGAAGGATAAGCAGTTGGTGACGAATCTGCAGCATAATTTTTCTCGCGTTCGTGATTGGACGGTGGATATGAAATTTCCACGTCAGCTTCCATCTGACAAAGACTGACGCAGTGTCCTCTGTCCGACGTGGAAGCTTCCTTTATTTGCATTACGACAAATTACTAAATTAATCTTCTTAATTATTAATTACTCTATTTACACTCTAAAACTATATTTAAGGAAAATTAACTAAATATATTCTGAATTTTTAAATTCTTTTATTCCGCAATCACAATTTTTGTTAAATTTATTTATTTATTATTTTTTTTTTTAATGTAGTCAAAAACTTACTTTTCGCAGCAGAACACAAGTATCCGACGAGAAAACACCATTTTTCTGCAATTGAAACGTGTCTTCTGCTACGAAAAGTAAATCTTATTCTAATAACTTGTTTTCCTTAGCGGGTATTAGATACTTGTCTTTCCGCTGCAGAATTTTAGTTCCCTCAATACGACTCCAACCTGAATCACAATATCATATTAGTCAATGTATCAAAATATACTCTTCTACATACAATAATCGAATGGTTTTTAATATCAGTTTCATATCTATCGTCCACCGACTTAGTTCTGAATACTAGTAAGTATAAACAATCTGATATAGGTTAGAAACGAACTAATTAAGATACTAGGCGTGCTTGAGGTTGAAGTTAATGTTGAGATCGTGTTTCATATTGGGAGGCATGCTTCACCCTCGAATTATGCTGAGGAAATGACCATTTCTGCAGCGGAAGACATGTGTTTTACTGTAAAAATAATATTATTTTCATAGTGGATACTCGGTATATTATTTTTTTGAAAAATTAAATTTTTAACTGACAACGTGACTGCGATGTTTGCGTCGTTCATTTCTTATGGTCGAAGTTTTAGTTATTTACGAAATTACTTTAAGAATTGGTTTGTCCAGGATTTGTTTTGTTAATTACCTTATATTTAAATAAATTATTATCACTAAACATTTGACTCCAATAATTTATTAATTTATTTACAATTTTTCATAGTTATTATATGAATGAACACGTCTTGTTATGAGATCACATATGTGACAAAATAGTGGTGACCATGTATTTTAATTATAATTTACTCAAAAGTCTATTAAAATCTAAATTTATATTGAATATTGTAAACATAGGTCACTTTATACATACGTAGGATTAATTTATAAGTAAAAATGCGAATGTACGCGTATGTCACACATAGTTTAATAAGAACATACGATCTTTTATATTATTTTTTTATAGCTGTGCGACAAAAAACAAATCGAGGAATGTTAGTATAAGCAATTCAAAAATTTATGGTGAAAAAATGAGTTTTCGATTGACTGTGTCGCATCGTTTTGTAACACTGCTATATCGTTTGTCGTTTTGTAAAGCTCGGTTAATCGCAATTGGAAAACGACCTTCACAAACTAATTTTTTCAATTGTTGAGTGTCAATTTTTCCTTCGGCATGCATGCTAGGGGTCCAAGGCAAGCCGGAACCACCCCATTTGGGGTGGGTTTAGGCGAGCATGACTTTGTGCTCGGTGTAGGTTGATATCAAGTTTTTTAATTTTATTATTTTGTCGAGAAGCAATATTGTGACACATTATTTATTAATTTATTGTGACACGTAATTGAAATCAAGTTTTATGTTTAGCGTTAAAAAATGTATCCGTGTGATTATTTATATGGAAAATGACAAATCAACCATCGTACTTTGTGATCAATGACAAGTTAATTATTGAAAAATTTTTGCTAACAATTTAAACATTGAACTATGAAAAATCGAATATGCAAACATTGCCGTTACTTGTTGAGAAATATTACAGTGAAGACGCCACTGATTCTATGTTTACTCTCTGCAAATTCTAATTTTTATGCTAAAATTGCAATAATCAAAGCAATATTAATGAAAAGACGATACTGGGAAGCTTCGTCATGGTTCGGTCCATCATCAGAAATAGTTTTCATATTTTTAGTTTTTCGAACATCTTCTCATTGTCAAAAACAATTCTCTCTTCTCAGTTTCACCCGCCAGTTTTCATCACCAAATTTTTCTTCCTCTTCTTGGTTCATCGTTGTCGTCTAGTGTTAATCACCAATGTCTCATTTTTTACAGAGGAAAATAATCTTTTCGTTGCGGAAAGTGATCGTTTCACGGCGGAAAGTGATAATTTCGCAACGGAAAGTGATCGTTCCGCAGCGAACAGTAATTTTTTCACAAGCAGAACATTGTCGTTCCTTGACGGAACTGTCGCAGAATGACAACTTTTTTTAACGAATAGTGGAAAGACAACGACACTTTTTCACTGAATATGTAACTGCGGTATTTGCTCCATCCATTTTTTATAATTGAGTGGTTAAATTATTTATCAAAAATATTTTAGTGCTTGACTTATCATTATCACAAAGTATAATGGTTGATTTGTTTTTTTTTATTTATATTTTGACGTCATATTTACGTGAGAGTAGACTACGAGATTACGTTTAATTTGGGAAAGTTTAACGGGTGACATGTGGACAAAACATATTTGGTGTAGGTGGAATCATACTATTGGTTGACATTATCAACTTGAAGCCACGTGGCACCACCTGCATTGATCAAATACATTCCTTAAAAACATAGTATTTAATTGTTTATTAGAAATTAATATTAAAATTGATTACAAAACGTAGAAACATTCGCTCAAGGACGACTAATTGCTTAAATTAAACGCTCGTTTTCGCTGTAAAAAGTATTCGTTTTACTGTGAAATATTGTTTTTTATTGTAGAATGTTGAATTTTTTTATCGTTTTTTAGTGTAATAAACAATGAATTTTTCGACGAATTTCTTCAGTGGATCAGAAACATGTGTAACTTGCAGTATATTGATTTTTCAATAAATAGTTTAAATTGAAATCTTTCATTTTGATACCAATTTCGAACAGATTAACGTCTCTAAAATTTATTTTCCGGGCAAATTTCTTCAGTGAATTAGAAATATGTTTAGTTCAGAGTATATTAATTTTTCATTAAACAATTAACTGAAAATCTTCGATTTTGAAAAGTTTTATCGTTTTTAATGTTTTTTTCAATAAATTAACAGTGATATTTACGTCGTTTATTTTTTATAGTTGAGTGTTTTATTTGCCAGTAAAAATTATTTTGGGGTTATTTTGGTTAATTATCTTATTTATTAATAAATAATATTAATTAGCAATCTTAATTGTGTTTAATCAGCGGTCGTTGGAATTTAATCCAATTGGCCAATGCACTGTACGTGTCCACTCACATTCTGATTCTGCGCTCTCTCTCTCTCTCTCCACTTCCTCTCCTTCCCTCTCTATATCTCCTCATTGCTCCCACCACTTCTTCTCCTTCCCTCTCTCTATCTCATCCATCGCTCTCCTTAACACTCGCTTTCTCTCTCTACGTCTCTTTTGTTTTGTCTTCTAATCTTTAGAGAACTGATCTCACTATCTATTCTTTTCGAAGGTTGTATTTTTTGGGTTTCCTCGACACCGACGTTTCTTTCTTTATTTGGTTTGTTTTTAGCGTTGTTCAGTCGCCGACCTCTTCTATTTTCAGGAGATCTGAATTTTGACGCTTCGGATTTTCCTCTTCCTGCACAATTCTTCGATTTCTCCGTTTATTTGTCCTTAACGTCGACTATTAGACTATCTGTTTCTCACTTTGAGTTATTTGGACGGTGCTTCCTATGACTCTGCCCTTTTTCTTTATTAAGGCTTCTTCTTCTTCTTCTTCTGTTTCGTTCTCTGTGTCCCTTCTGTCATTTAATGCCGGCGTTCTTTCTATGGAGATGTAAGGGGTAGAGTTTTGCTTCGATAATAAGAGATTTGTAGACTTGTTTTCTGTTTTTTTTTCTATTGAAATTTCTTTGAGCAAAAAGTTGGATGACAGCGATGCCCAGATTCAGGGGGGACAAGGATGATCCAGAGAAGCACTCGGGTTTGGTTAAACTTGTGCAAGTTCTCTCTTTTTTATTAGTCTTTGTGGCTGGTGTGGTTATTGGGTTAGTAACTACGTCTCATATCAATCAGTACTTTAGTTCACAGGCTGAGCTTTACTCTCTTATTAACCATTTATCTGCCGCTGCGCCCGATTCGGCGAACAATTGTACCATTTTACCTGTCTGTGAGAAGGACAATTGTTTGGGCATTGAGAATTTCATCCAACCAAGAAATTTGACTCATGCTATGTCGGATGATGAGCTTTTTTGGAGAGCTTCAATGGTACCAAAGAAAGAGGATTACCCATTTCCAAGAGTTCCAAAAGTTGCTTTCATGTTTTTGACAAGAGGCCCTCTGCCCATGCTCCCATTGTGGGAGAGGTTCTTTCATGGCCATGAAGATCTATTTTCTATCTATGTCCATAGCAACCCTGGTTATGAACTCAATGTATCCAATACCTCTGTTTTCTACCAGAGGCAAATCCCAAGCCAGGTACCACCAATTTCAAAACTAGATTATTACCCTTTTTTCTATTCATGATGCTTGATATCACCCTAATTTGCTATGGTTTTACTACCTTCCTGTAATTGTTTATCAATTTTTTCCCTTGTTTAAAAAGGTTTAGTTGCTTTGGCACAAGTAAAGTAATTTGAAGTAAAAAACTTTTCTCTGTTTGGAGTAATGGCTTAAATGCATAAATGGCCAGAGATCATAATTTCTCGAGAATGGGAAAGCTTGATTATACATATTCTTTACTCAAGATCGGGTTATCTGCATGACATTTCAATATATGTGAAGGCCTAGTTTTTAACAAAGAAACTATATACAGGGAAGAATTTTAATTTACCCCTGCAACCAGGCTCATAAATCTGACAAGAATAGCTGGAGCTATGCAGTGTGGTTTTTAACTTAACTATCTTAACATCCTCTATCCCTATTTGTCGAAGAAGGTTGATCATTGTTGATAGATTCACTGGCTTCGCTGTTCTTTATGATCAGGATGCCTTTTGTTTCATCCCTTTATTGTATGATTACTGTGTGCCTGTGACACTTGTTAGATTTCAGGTCTTGTTTTTTTGGTTGGTTGTGTAAGCTTGTTTGAAGTGTGAATACATAGTTATGCATGTTGGCATTTGGTTTGTTTCACCAAATGATTTGAATTTGTTGCATAAAAAAACTTTATGAGTAGAAGGTCTGGTGTGAATCTACTCCCGAGGCGTCTACTGTGCTCCGCAGGCTGCTTGTCATTCTATGTTTGAAATCGGAGACTGTTAGTCGGTGTATTGAGAATCAATTACAATCAGTGTTTTTGTTGATCCTTCCCATTTTTGACTTTCATCTGCTTTTGTTGCACTTTTGATTTACTTCAACTGAGTTAAAAATGGAGATCTATGATTCTTAACTTTTGGTGATAGATTCTGTTGGTAGCATTAAGTGATTCTTTACCTGCAAGAGTTCTTCCAATTCTAAGATTTATTTGATTTCTTATAATCTCTGTAATAATTCATGTTTGATCTTTTCCTCAGTTTGTTGCTTGGGGTAGTCCAACTCTTTCTGATGCCGAGAGGCGGCTTCTAGCCAATGCCCTGCTCGACTTTTCGAACGAGCGATTTGTTCTCCTTTCCGAGAGCTGCATTCCAGTCTATGACTTGAAAACCGTCCACAAATATCTCATTGCTTCTTCCCACAGCTTCGTCGAGTCCTATGATGAACCCACTCGATATGGGCGAGGCCGTTACAGCCGAAATATGCTCCCCAATATTAAACTTGCTCAATGGCGAAAAGGGTCCCAATGGTTCGAGATGAACCGCTCACTTGCAGTTTACGTTATATCGGACGTGAAATACTACACCCTCTTCACGAAATATTGCAAGCCAGCCTGCTATCCAGACGAGCATTATATTCCCACTTTCGTTAACATGTTTCACGGTTCTCTGAATTCAAACCGAACGGTGACGTGGGTCGACTGGTCGTTGGGCGGACCTCACCCTGCAACGTATGGCCCGGCCAATATTACAGAAGGGCTGATACGTTCTATTAGAAACAACAGCACAAAGTGCCTCTACAACTCAGACATGACTTCCCTTTGCTACCTCTTCGCTCGTAAGTTTGCTCCTGATACTTTGCAGCCTCTGCTCAATCTAAGCTCGTCGATAATGGGTTTCTAGATTAAGTTTTTTACTTCTTTTTATTATTATTATTTTGATCCCGCAGAGGTTGATATTTTTGTCTCATAGGCAAAATGAGTCAAGGTAGGAAAGAAACATCCTAATTTCATAATTCTTACGTTGTTAATTCTTTGTTGGTACATAAAACAATGTTGTATCAATACAGCATTAACATCCTCATGTCCCTCGAAAATGGGTAGATTATGTTTTGGCGTAGGTTGTTCGGTACTCGTGTTGTCTTCGACAATGGCGTTGGTCCCATGCCTTTGTGTGGTGATGATGAGCAGCAATTGTACAGCTAGTTTTGTTTGAAAGATATGAGTTTTTTTTACTTGCATCACTGATACACCACGGGAACCATCCACTCGCATTCAAACTTCAAGGTTTTCTAGCAATAATTTTAATGTCGCATAACTTCCGCATTTTAAGGAATTTTGTTGTGATTTTTAGAGGGTCTCTTTTACTATGCAAATTGTGCCTCTCCTCCGAATTTGGTATAGTTTGAATATTGGGAGCAGGAGTTACACGAAAAACAATTCGGGTGTACAGTTTTTGTAATAAATCGGTTAACCACACTTGGCCCTATTGTTGGCCCTTGCATTCCATGGTGCATCAATTGTTGAAGAAATTACACTGGAGCCGAGCGCTCGTACTATGTTCTCACTCGAATGTCTCTTTCCGTCGTTCGTGCTCTCTGTCTCCCACCGCAAATCGATGGACCCTCCCTTTTGCTTCGATCAAGCTCCAACCGGCGGTTTTCCTTGCGTTTCTTTCGACCATTAGGCTTCGAACTTTGCCCACATCCTCCCATTTGCTTAGCTTTGCATATATGCTCGCTAATTGAATGTAGTGCCCGGTATGCGAAGGGTCTGATCGAATCAACTCCTTTCCAATTTTTTCGCCCAACTCTACAAATCCGTGAATCTTACAAGAATCGAGCAGAGTTGCCCACAATACAGGGTTTGGCGGGGTATTCATCGCTTTGACCAACTCAATGGCGTCGTTTATAAAGCCTGCACGACTATAGAGATCGACCATGCAACCATAATGTTCCATTTCTGGCTCAATTCCATACTTGTTTGTCATTAGAGTGAAATAATGCCTGCCTTCGCCGACCAGTCCTGCTGTGCTACATGCGTTCAACACCCCGATAAAAGTAACGCTTTCGGGGCTGAAACCTTCGCTTATGAACTGTTCAAAAAGCGTAAGCGCTTCTCTCCCACGACCATGAGAGGCCAACCCGCATATCATAGCATTCCACGAACAACGATCCCTCCGAGGCATCTTGTCGAACAAGAATCTAGCCTCGTCAATGCAGCCACATTTGGCGTACATATCTATAAGCGCTGTGCCGAGAGAAGAAGTCACTGGAAACTTCAGCGATTTTGCAATGGAATGAACCAATCGACCTTGGTCGAGCAGACCCAACTGAGCGGACACCGAAAGAACTGAAACTAGTACGGCTTCGTTCATGATAATTCCTCTTTCTCTCATCATTTCAAAGCACTCTAAGCCTTTCTCCAACATTCCATTATGAACATAGCCCATGATCATAGTGCTCCATGAGATAACATCTCTCTCAGGCATTTCATCGAACAGCTTGTCTGCATTAACAGTCTGCCCATCTCTTACAAGACCAGCTAGCAAGGAATTCCAAGAAACAACGTCTCTGCATCGCGGACTGTCTTCGAATAACCGTTTTGCACTTTCAACTCTGCAACAAGCGCAGTACAAATGAATTAATGCGTTCCGGACATAAACATCTTCTTCGAATCCAAGTTTTAGTACGTGGTTTTGAATTTGGGCCCCATCAGTAATGGCCAGAGCATTGCTACAAGCCTGCAAGACGAAAGTAAATGTATGCTTATTAGGTTCCAGAAGCCATCTACGCATACGCGAGTACAATCGAAGCGACTCCCTCGGCTTTTCGCCCTTTGCGAAGCATCGAATGGCGTTGTTAATGGCGAAAACTGATGGCTCTGCGATTGATTGTAAAATCGAGAGGGAATAGTGGAATGGAATCGATGGGCAAGGAGCGAGTAGGGAGAGAAGGTGAGCTAAAAATCGGCCATCATTGCCGGCGCCATTAACGATGATGCATGCATGAGCTTGCTTGGTTTGGTTGATGGAAGGATGCGGTGGGAGAGAGGAGAAAGGCAGCAATTGACATGCGGCCGTTGAAAATTTTCTCGGGAAACAGACAAGAAATCTGGGATTTTTGGAGATCATAAACAAAAATTAAGCACCTTTCGCCGGAGGTTGAAGAGAAATCATTCCGCCGGGAAGCTTCTCATACTATATATACCAAGAATCAAAACGGGTAAACATGAATGAAAAATCTACTGCAACTAAGAACAAAACTTGGATCAGCTGCTGCAACTCGATTTTCCACAACGCAAACACTCGTCAAGATCAAATTTTTGTTAGGTTAACAACATCGATTCATAATGGGCTTGGAACCCACATATTTGGAATCCGAAAAAATTGAGCAGGCCCAGTTCTAGTACATGATGAAGATGAAGATGAAGATGAAGACGAAGATGATGGAGATGAAGATGATGGCGATGAAGATGGAGTTTCATTGGATATTTACAAAGTTTTCAGTGCTTGGTTTTGAAACAAGTTCTAGAAAAAGTTTGTCATCTAACAGTAATCCAATTCTCTGACGATAATGCAGACGAAAACTCACCCTCTATTTCTTTTTCTCTCACCTCCCCCTTCTCTCTCTCCTCACAACACCTCGAGAATGGATTTCTTCTGCAATTTGGTGTTTTCTCCGTTTCTGCAGTGAAAGCGTCGACTTCCAAGACACTTGCCGGTGAGCCTGAGAGTTTGTTTTCTCCACCCGAAACGAAGGAATGGTTGAGTAATTTCTCAGCCGTCCATCTTCTTTCCGGGTCTCTGTCGAAGCACTTGGCTAAGAAATCCCGCCCTTCTTCAGAGAAAAATGGTGGAAATTGCGGCTTTTCTTCTTCACATGCGATCTTCAACACAGCCGCCATTGGAGAGGAGCTTGAAAGCTTATTTCTCCATGGAGGTAACCCAGTCGCCATTTCAATTACTGTGCAACCAAGAGACCAAATATCAGAAGAAAAATCAAAACTTTCATTTCTCAAAACTTCAGGAGCCATCCATAATGGAGTTCCTCCAATGGGTAATCGCCGAAAACAATCGGAACCCACATTTTCTTTGAAGTTTTTTATCCTTCTTGCGAATCCAAAGTCTGCTAATTTGACGTTTCCAGATGAACCCACGAGCACATTCTTGCATTTCAGGTCCCCATGAACAATCCCATCTCTATGAAGGTAGTTCAACCCCTTAAGAATCTCTCTGGTATAAAGACGAACTACCTCTTCTTTTATCAACCCACCAAATTTTTCTGCAATATCTGATAAACTCCCTCCTCCCATAAACTCCATTAAAACGTTAAGCTCAAGCTCCCCATTTTTAGCCTTGGAGAAATTCTTGCCTAGGTATCTGACAACGTGCGGTGACTGTAAGGTCTCGAGGATTTTAGCTTCCTTTTTCAAAGCCTCGATTCCTGCTTCCGTTTCTGCTGATTTTACTACAAAGATCCCTCCTGTTGCGATATCCATGGCTAAGTGGACTCGGCCAAACGATCCAGCTCCGACCAATTTTCCTTTCAACCATTGGCTTGTTTCTGGACATTCGCAATGGCAATTTCCAGCCATTGTTTCTAGCTGTTTTCAAGGAAGATTCTGAACACGCAGAAGAGAAAAGATCAGCATACGTAGAGCGGTTTCCCCGTCACCGGAAAACCGCCCTTCCGACAAGTAGAAGTGTGGTTTATGCACCGACAGCGGCGACAGTAATCGGTCGGAGAATTTTCAGAGATAAAAAAGTAACAAAAACGGGAAGCTGAATTTATAAACAGGAAGCAGAGCAAGAAGCGAACGGTGGGTGATCCTATGGTTGAGGGGAGCCATGGATTGAAGTCTTTTTTCAGCAATGATTCACAAATCGAAGGAGGTGAGAGAGAAATCCGGTGGACATGTAGCCCAGAAATTTATCTTCGACAAAATCAATAATCCAAAAATCCGACCCGTTCCACGTCAGATATATTATCCTCCATTGTAACTCCGAATATCATCAATGTGAACTAGTGGTCGGTAATGACAGATCAACCCATGAACTATTTTGCTAACAAATAAAATAGTATTACATAAAAAAAATGAATAAATCAAATATCATTGTTATGTTTTTTGTTAAAAAAATATATATTTTTCTACTATAGAACAGAACGTTGACTTTTCATTGTAGAAAGTGAGTTATTGAAATAGAATTAAGAAAATATTACTTTCCGTAAGCAGAACGATAACATTTCACTGCCAAAAAAATAACTTTTTGCTGCAAAAAGACAACATTCTACCAACGAAAAGTGAGACATTAGTGATGACTAATGAGAACTGGACGACAACAACAGACCGGAAAGAGAAAAGAGAAGATGGTAATGAAAACTGAACGAGTAAAATCGAGAAGAGTAGTGAGCCACCGAAAGATGTTCGAAAAAATAAAAAAACGTGAGAATTGTTTTTGACACTAAAAATACTATGCCAACGTTTTCCAAACATTGTCTTCACGATAAAATTGTTTTAATTTTTACGATTTTAAAGTAAAATTAAAATGACATAACAGTAATATTTCATCATCTTCTTCTTCGTCGTAATAACGTTTCATTCAACAAATTCAATTATAGTAATCAAAGAAGAGGAGAGTATTTGGAGAGAATTCTCCAAAATGTTCAGTTGAGAATCCCCGACAATCTTGGTCGGAAAAAAAATAAAACAGCCTCAGTTTTCCAGAAAAAAATAAATGTGATTACGCGGTGGATTCCTTGAGGTAAGCAATGAGATCTGCCCGTTCCTGCGGTTTCTTCAGTCCAGGGAAAACCATCTTCGTTCCAGGAATGTACTGCATCGACCAAGCCATGGAAAATCAGCAACAGAGTATTCAACTATGGATTAGCTTGCTCAAAAACTAAATTGATTTCAGATTATCACTAGAAACACTGCAGAATAACCACCCGTGTTCATGGGTCGCATCCAAAAGCAGTAAATCTCAATAAATCATAGGAAATATACCTTCTTTGGGTTCAGCAAATAGTCATACAACGTACTCTCCCCCCATATCACCGCCATGTTCTTGTTGGCAGCCGAGTACGAATAGCCGGGAGTAGTGCCGGATTGCCTCCCAAACAAGCCATTCAAGTTAGGTCCTGAGAAATTTGAAGAAACACAGGTATTAATTAGCACGAAGAAAAGCATGACAGAAAAATGAGATTTTTCATGAAATTTCCATGTACACTGATGGGAAGGCTCTGCGTGGGTATAAATTTTCTGGATTTACAGTGATTTCTCGTTTCATTACATGGTTACAATCAAAGGTTCGTGGCGAAGAACTGAACGAAAAGAACAATTTCTTTGTGGGGAGTTAACCTTCAACAGATTTTGATATCCCAATAGTTCTTCTTAACCCATCAAATTTTGTACGAGAGATCTTCATGCCCGCCCAAAAGTATCCATCGGAATCTAACTATGAGACTATGAGGGAGGAAGAAGAAGAAGAAACAATCATTTTAGATGGCAGCTGAGCAGCAATCGGAATGTTGAGGGACGATTCCATGGTCGAACGGATCAAAACAAAAATTTGCAAAATAAATGAAAACAAGTAATGGAGATCAGAAGAAGTGGAATCTATAATCGGGACCTTGTTTGTGACCAGCGCCTTTGTCGACGGTATGGCACTGTGCGCACTTAGTCCTGAAGATCTTCTCTCCGGCCTTCGAATCACCAGGAGGCGCTTGATCGAAACTCGCCATTTTTCAAAGGCAAGTTCAGGTTTCCGCGGTAACGGAACAACGAAACGCAGAGGAGAATTCGAACTCCTCTCCTCCTGCCTCCTAGGGCTTCTATTGTATGGGTTGTCAAGGCCGCCGACGTCCACGTGTCGCCAAACGAGGTTCGCATTGGATGAAATTACTGAATCACCCTTCTTCTTCGTCCATTGCCGCCGGAAAGAAGTTTGACTGAGACTAGGCTGCCGCGTTTCTTGGCCGCCACCGCCATCCTTGGAAACTGTAAATTTGCAATGAAGCCCCCCAACTTCTTTGAAATTAAAAAGGAGTCCTCCACCTAACCTAACTAATACTATATACTCAAGTCAGCTCGTAGATAAAAACAACATTTTTCAGCAATCTTCATTTCGAACGTTTCGAATCTGCAACTTTTGGCAATCATGAGCAACGAATAGTAATCCCTTTCCTCTCTCCATTGTTATCTCCTCTTTCCTTTTCCTAAACCATTGTTGCATTACGATTTTGTTGTTCTGTTTTTCCTTCTTTTGTAGCGATTATTTGTTCAAGCTTTTGCTAATCGGTGACTCGTCGGTGGGAAAGTCGTGCCTGCTTCTAAGATTTGCTGTGAGTTCATTTTTTTAACTCTGTTCTTCATCTCTTGAGAGAGAATTTCATATATGAGCGCCAATTTAGGGTTTCTGGTTGATTTTTTAGGAATTGGGGAGCTCTAATTTGGTTGTTTCTCCCATTAATCTTTCTGCGCAGGATGATTCCTACGTCGACAGCTACATAAGTACAATCGGGGTTGATTTTGTAAGTTTAGTGGAGAATGCGTATGGCGTGCATTGTGAGCTCCTTGTGATGCTTTGTCTTTTTAATTATTGATTCGAAATCTTGTCTGTTTGTTTTTTACCTTCAGAAAATCAGAACTGTGGAGTTGGATGGGAAGACTATCAAGCTGCAAATTGTGAGCAGAATGTTGATTTGTTCTCCATTATAAAGAATTCACTGACCCTAAAGAAGTTTCTTGCTTTGTTATATCATTGAAATGATTCTGGAGCTTCTATGGGGGTTTAGAAATTCACCATGCTCTGGTCTTTTTGCTCATTTTACTTGCTTTAGTTTTAACTTATTTCTCTTCAAACATGACTGGTAGTCTGGTTGGTTTGCTGGAGTATCTTGCATTCCAACTCTTGGTGCTGGCTCATCCTTGTGTCATTATCAATTGGGTAGATGTAAATTCACTGTATGAATTTTCTGATTTCCTGGGTGGGTGTATATTTTAGGATTTTTGGTTTCAGAAACGTTATTCGAGCTTAAGTAAGTTATAGATTAATAAATAAATAAGTAAAAATAGTGGAAAAATATAACCTTTTATCCTCTCAGTTAGCAAGCTGTGAGATACTGCACTTACTAGTCATTTCCATTCCCCAGATATGTAAACAAGATATGCATGCAAGCTAGTTAATTGCTGGTTTAGGGTAAGGAAGCACTTGAACATCTATGCTTGAAAATTAAAAGATTAACTCAAGCAAGTAAATGGTCTTTCGAAAAAAGCATCTGCTGTTTAAAGCTGTAAATACTGAATCACAAAACTTGCTATTTATTTTTGCATTGGAAGGCACATAACCATCTACACGTATGCAATGGAAAACTCTAAATTTTGACTGTTCATCAAGATCCCTTCTTTGGTTCTTGTTAATTCCACTCTTAATTTGTAATTATGATGAAGATGCTTAATTTGATCAATGTGCATGGTTCAGTGTGAAATACATGTTCTTATTTTGTTCATCAATCAAACTTTTTGTCTATGTTCAGCTTATGGTCCTTGTTTTCTTTGAAAGTATTCAAGTAACAAAGCCTATGCTAAGTACCGCATCGATGCTGTTGGTACTTCATTGTTTCTCTCTAAGCTGATCCACGTTTATGACTACTATCAAAACAAAAAAAATTAATTTTTTTTTTTGATCTTTCAGTTATTCATTCACCATATTATACTCGCGACTTTATTTACCACTTGTAATATGATTGATAACCATGCATGGTTTAAAGGTTTATGATAGCTGAATAGCAGTAAGTTTGAACAGTTCTGCTATACTTTCTCAGTGGGATACTGCCGGACAGGAAAGATTCAGGACCATAACGAGCAGTTATTATCGAGGAGCTCATGGGATAATTGTAAGGAATTCTTTCATTCTCCTTTGGAATTCAGAAAAATTGCTTCTACTGGCTGCTATTTTAATGCTTGATGTTAGTTTGTGAAGCAAATTATTTTGTATACATATTATCATGCTATTTAATTGTGATTGAAAATATACAATTAACTGTAATTGAAAGTTGTTGATTTGTAAAGATAACATGCTTCTATCTTCTATTAACATGGTAATGCGAGCGAGCGGGGATTTTTTGTGGGAATCAATTCTTATTCTTTATTGGCAATAAACTTTAATGAAACATTGAAACAGATTGTTTACGATGTGACGGATATGGAGAGCTTCAACAATGTCAAACAGTGGTTGAATGAGATTGATAGGTATGCAAATGACAGCGTGTGCAAGCTTCTAGTTGGGAATAAATGTGATTTAGTTGAGAACAAAGTTGTGGACACTGAAGCAGCCAAGGTATTGAACAGTAATTTTAATTTTGCACATTTTTAGTTATATTGAGTCCACATTGTTTTCACATTTTAAAATCATTGTATTTTATGTTATCTTAGCTTTTTAAATGCAAATGTATACAAGGACAAATCAATGATTTTAATGCTGTACATCCTATCATTCTTCTCTGCTGTTCTACTTTCTCAAATGCTCCTTGCTTCATATATTTTTGGGCTCTCTCTCTCTCGCTCTCTCTCTCTACTCCTACTTCTCTTGAGCTGTATGTTAGATTTTATCTTCGAGCCAATGAATAAAACTTCGTAACACGTTTACAAACTGCAGGCATTTGCAGATGAGTTAGGGATCCCATTTCTGGAGACCAGTGCTAAAGACTCTATCAATGTGGAACAGGCTTTCTTAACCATGGCTGCTGAAATTAAGAAAAAGTGAGTATAGTATCTCCTCTAAATTGTGGATTACTCAATCAATATGCAAACACAAGATTGGTTGCAGTAGAAGGCACTAATCCCATAAAAAAACTGTTATTAGTTCTAAAACTGAAGTACCACCTTGAAGAGGAAAGGGCCATTCCAGGCCAGGAAATGATTGGGAAGTAGGATAGTAAAAGAGAGATATGGGATGTTAGAATCAACAAGAATTAGAGTGGCATGGGTGCAAGATGAGAAACTCATACTAATTTCTCTAATCAACACTCATCAAAGTTTGTTTGACCAGTCTAACATGAAGCATTTTCATTGACTAATGATGATCAAAGTTTGTCTTCTCCTGGTATTCATCTGGTTGATAATGTGAATGTCTATGCAGAATGGGTAGCCAGCCGAGTGGCAGCAGCAGATCGACAGGGACTGTTCCGATCAAGGGGCAACCAATTCAGCAGAAAAGCAATTGTTGTGGCTAGCAATCTCTTGTACAACATGGAAATTTGTGTAATGAACTATCAAAAACATCTCTTTTCAGCTGTATTTGATACTCCCATTGTATAAAATGTCAACTTTTGTTCGTTTTGAAAAATACTTCTGACTACACTCCAAAACTGTTCTTTTTCAGGTCTTTTTTTTCTAAAAATAAAAATAACGAGTTAAACGGCCATTGTTGTTCTTGTCGATCGTATTTCATTTTTAAGATCTAACATGATTTACTTATTAATCAAAGAACGAGAGTAAAAGATCAAAATTCTAACCATAGTATTTTACTTTGAAGATGTAGTATCATTAAATAGGAACTATGTTCTCTCAATGTGAAGTTCGGTTTATTGAGTAAAAGAACATGTTCCTCAAAATCCATTGCCTCCATCAACAATGGAAAAAAGGACATCTCACAATCAGATTTGTTCGGAGGGAAAACATGCTACGGTTTTTTACAAATGACTTACAATTCTTCAATGATCATTGGATTATATAAATGAGAAGATTGTGATATGTACCTCATATAATTTAATAAATGAGACATAACAAAATTACAAAAATAATGTTACGTTCAAAAGGTCTGCTAGCTCTCTCTTATATTATTTTATCAAAATATGAATAAATAACATCTAAAAAAATACTAAAATACATCGTTAAATAAACATCTAGAAATCTTAAAAGATACTTAGAATGAGTGCACTAGAATAAATACACGACATTGGCACTTTAGCACATTAATAATCATATGAGAAAGCAAAGCATAAAAAATATGCATGCACATTCAGAAACTCCAAAGCAGAATCACTAGAACCATCAAGAAATACATTACTCAAGCAACACATCCAACGAACAATTTGTGATGAATCTTGACAATTTAACCAAAACAAAGTGTGATCACTGTAATGAATATGAAATTCAAAATTGAAGAGCGCCAAAATACAAAAGAAAAAAAGAAAAGTAGGAAAGGAGCTGTATATGAAAATTACCCTCTTGAGGAAACTAGGAAGAACAGCAAGTCTTCTTCGTATCAGGCTCCGGCCCTCCAACCACAATAGTTTTCCCTTCCTTAATACCAGCAGCCGCTGGCTCATCTGTAGAAAGTGTCTTCTTGCTGATTATTCGATATATCTCCGACAGAATCGTCTGAAAAGCCTTCTCCACATTGGTGGCTTCGAGAGCAGAAGTTTCTATGAAGGAAAGCCCTTCTTTTTCAGAATAACCTTGAGCATCCTCTGTGGCCACTGCCTGGAGATGCTTGAGATCAGTCTTGTTGCCAATTAGCATGATGACTATGTTGGAGTCTGCATGATCTCGGAGCTCTTTCAGCCATCGACTCACATTTTCAAATGATGTTGGCTTTGTCACATCATATACAAGAAGAGCTCCAAGAGCTCCTCTGTAGTATGCACTTGTAATTGCCCTGTAGCGCTCCTGACCTGCAGTATCCCATATCTGAGCTTTAATAGTTCTTCCTTCGACCTATACGACAATCAAACCATGTTATTGAAAAAAATCTAAATGATCACTACCCATCTTGTTATTCATGTCACATACCATATCTTAGCTTCAATAGTTCTTCCTTCAACCTAAATGACAATCTAACCATGTTATTGAAAAAATCTAAAAAAATCATTATTACCCATCTCGTTATTCATGTCATATACACTAAAACAACAACCATGCCAACATTAGGCATGTTTTAAGTGTCAAGCTGTGCTGCACGACAAGTGCCAGAATGGCATTTTAGCCACTCAAAGTGGGCGTCACGACAACCAGTGTGAAACATAAGCTATCAAATACAGGCATAACAGCACAGGATATTTGCGAAAAAGTGGAGGGGGGAGGAGGATGGACAAGGAAAATGGGGAAAGGTGGAGAAAGGGGCAAAGTTCAACGAATTGCATAGACGAACATGATTACTCATGCAGCATGCAGCAAACAGCATAAAAAAATGAGGTGAGATTGCTCTGTATAGAGAAGACACAAATGAAAAGATTTATGGCTCTTTTGTTGTCTGTTCAAACTTGAAGAGCAACGCAGATGTTTCTTCTGAATAAATCTTCAGGTAATGAGACCCCAAGAAGCTCAAACTGATCTTTAGCATTTATTTATAAGCTTAATTTCACTAATCCGTTTATTTACTTTATCAGACACTTGACCCTCATTTAATGCCAATAATTGCAAAAAGTAACTCAACTTAATTATTGCTTCCGATGCAGCAGCAATAAATTCTAGGAACAGAACAGCAAAGCTAAACGAAAACACAAAACCAATGAATCCAGATCTAATAGAACTCGTCGCGGAAAACGAAAATTTAATCAAATCTTCTACATTTCCGAATATTCAAACTAAGTTTTCATCACAATAATACCTAAGAAAGACAAAAATTCAAAAATTTCACAATAAGAACGAAGTTCCAGAACTAACCCACAGCAATAGTGAAGCAGATCAAGAATCAAAAGCACAATAATATTAAAACTCAAACATATAGCAGAAAAAAGCAGCGGGAGAGAGGAGTATGGACTTGTTCAAAGTT